>JAACJT020000066.1:902511-921761 GCA_009936485.2 Gymnarchus niloticus | reverse complement strand
ATTTTGTGTACATATGCTAGCTCCCATATTTTATATTTCCTTATTTATATATTTCTCCTTATTTATTTTCCTGTATAGATCTCTGTGACACAGGGACTGCACTTAATTTCGTTGTACTCGTTACAATGACAATAAAGATATTCTGATTCTGATTCTGGTAAGTGCATTTGTGCAACCTCAGCTAGGAAAACAGTTACGGGTGTCAGAATAGTGCCTATTAATAATAATAATAATAATAATAATAATCCTCTTTAGTGGTCTTGTAAACCACACATTGTGTTGGTCTGTTTGTTTTGAGGCAAAAGTCATGTGGACTATGGCTGGACTCAGAGATGTAAATGTGACGCAGACATTGCGTTAGCTGCATGCAAAACGAGGTTTCCGTCGTCCATGCTAGATTACTGCTGGGCATTGTAGAGAAGCTACGGCCACACGGCTGTGTGTGAAAAACCGGGGACATCATGACGAGGCCACTAAATTCACATTTCCTGTTTGTTCACAGAGCAGAGAGTTTTTAAGCATCTCAATATAGAGGCTAATTTTTTACGGAATATCTCTACCTAAGCAGCTGAAAAATGATCCATCAATGGTGGATACGAGGTACCATCGACATCTGTCTTGAGTAGAGAGTCTGTTTGAGGCGAGATGCATATCTCTAAACTAAACACATTCAATGACAGCATCCAACCGGCACTGTAGCAGTCTTCTACCACAGCGGTCTGGTGTCTTCGTACGATCACCGCGGGAAAGCTGAAGATGTCAGCGTGTGTAACCTCCACGGTACGTTGTTCCCCATGTGGCCCAATTTGTGGCCTTTCAGTGAATTTGTATGGAAAGCAGGAGTTTGTGTTTACAGGGCATGCAAAGGCCACGGCTCCCCGGTGTGAGCAGGCAATTTAGACACGGGGGAGAACCCTGAGTATGCAAACACAGCATTTATTGTATATGTCACTTGGTGGGAGGAGCCTAGGTCCTCGCCGTAGGGAACACCACTCTCGTGCTCCTATATGGTGACCTGTAGATGAGTACGCCCACGACATACAGGCGTGTTTCATGGGTCTAATCTGCCCGTATTAACTCTAAATGTCACTAAGGGTTGCCGGGCAATTTCACTTAGCGACCGGCGTGAACAACAGACTGCTGGTGGGTGGCTTCTGATGTGGATCGTCAGGTGTGGAATGCGCTGCTATTGTGCGACGCTCATGATTGTGACAGGGCTGTCCTGTAACGTGACGGACGTGCCTCACTGCCAACACCTGCGCACTCACCTGACTGCCGGTGCAACACTCCAGTGACTAACAGCTCAGGCATTTTCCCCAAGAATAAACTCCTCTTTATCTGAAGGAAGAGAAGTTCGGTAGGGGATGCTGTGACCTCCTGTCTGCAGGGTTGGGGGTTTAATCCGCACCCCTGCATGTTCTCCCTGTTTCTGTGAGTTTCCCCAGGGTACCCCATGTCCTCCTACAGTCTAGAAATGTGGTTTAGACAAATTTCAGTCCCTACATGCGTGTGAGACCATTTTCTCTACAGTGGGCCGGTTACGGAAAGTGGACGGCAGGACTTATTTTTGACCCAGTCTCTCTTCTGGACTAGAAAGAGGCAGTGAGCAGCTCTTTGAAATCTTGAGGCTGGTGAGCTGCAACAGCGCAGCACGGAGAGGCAAATAAAGCCTTCAAGAATCTGCACAGCTGCGCATTGATGCAGCTCAGAGAGGCAAATGAAGAGTAATCCCAGCGCTGGACCCGTGCAGCCAGAGAGACGGTTCTTTGTAAACAAAGGAAGCCAAATGAGAAGCCTTTAACCCTTGAGTACCCGTCCGTGTGCTGGGTCCTGGGCGGCCAGGCCTGTAAAGACATGAATGGAGCTGTGTGTCGGCCTCTGAAGCTCCTGTATGGCTGTGTCACAGGAGGACCATGGGCTGGTTGTCACGCGGTCTTCAAGATGGAAACCGGTCTTTGGTGCTCTGCACCTCATTCGTGCTTCATTACCCATCAGGCACTGAGTGCTACTTCAGCAGTAAAGGGGCCCAGGGGCAGGTTGGAGCCATGAAGAGGCCCAGTGCATCAAGCTTTCATAGAGCCTGATTTTCTTAGTGGCACCCCTGTCCTTAACTACAACTGGCAGTGAATCAGATAATGGCCAGGAAATTGTTTCTGAAGCCACGGTGGGTAGGACGTGCTTTTCCAGATGATTCTATATGCTGGCATATGTGAGCGTTACCTGGATATGGCTGAAATTTGACCCTTTTTGTTATGTCATCATTTGTGGCTTGAGGAAAAACCATTAGCCAGATAATTCCTTTAATGCTATCGTGATATGTCTACGTTAGTGTGTGCGTACGTGTCTATGTCTCGGCCCATGCGTTGAAGGCCTTGTTTGCATTGTTGCCGAGGGCCTCATGCTACATGCAAAACCGCGGCGACGTCTGCCTTGTGCCAGGGCCTGCAGAGTTTACATAACTGCGGTGCCACGGTACCCAGAGGCAGCCGTTAATTGCAAGGCAGGGATTGTCAGGAGGCTGCTCCTGCACCAGTGCCTACCTACCCCTCGCCTTTGCATCACTGTTTGAAAATGTCCTTGTCCCTGGAATCACTGCTGTACTGCATGAATCCCAATCCCTGGACGGTCTACCGAGCCAACTGAACTGATAGGAATATCATGTGGATTGCCACCCAGGATACAGTAATGACTTGAAAAAGAACAGTATGAAATGTACATCTATTTGATGATTTGTAGAGGTCATAATTTTCACATTATGATTTAATAATCAGCTTTGAATAACTGATAAATAAATTATATACTTTTAAGAGTTATGGACTAGCATTATGTGACTTTGGAATGAATGTGCTGTGTCTAGTATACAATTTAGACCCTCTTTTATTATAAAAGCCCTCTTTTATTTCTTGCTTGTTTTAAATAATAATCTGATATTAAATCTCTACCAGCCACATGTTAACGAGAATCGCAACAGTTTTGGCTCACCCTGCATTTCCCTTGTGCCCCTCCCATAAGTGTTCAGCCAATCACAAAAACTTTTTTCCTTTGTTTAATTTGAATTCTGTTTTGCCATTTTAGTTGTCTAAAACTAATACTATAAAAATGGTCATATATGCGAAGTACAAGTGTTTTATCCCTGAATGGGAACATCTTAGTTTTAAAAATAGTGTGGTTGCCCCCCCAGTCAAGTTACCCTCGTACTGGGTTTTATATGGGCGTTCCTTTTTGTCCAGCCCAGTCCAAAGTGTTTCGATTTTCTATAGCCCTGGTTATTTTAAGTGAGGCAGAAGAAACAAAAGGGAAACAAAACAGACGTCTTGCCAAAACTGAGAAGCTGTGGCAGAGATGCCTGCTTCAAAGGCTTTTGTTTCCCAGTTTTAAGAAGTCTTCTTCCTCGCAGAAAACTCCCAAAAAACGAGAGGGAATATTCAAAATGTCTTAATGCCACATGCGGCTGTTTACAATTACCACAACGCCCGCTTACAGCTGTCAGCGTTTGCATAGCTTCTGTTCTGTCCACATCGGTGTGTCAACGCCTGCCTGCTCTCGGTATTTCGGGCTGGGATTTGGTCTCCTGTGTGGCTCGTCTCTCCGTCGGTTCTCTCCCTGCACCTGAATGGTGCTTCATTGCACAACATGTAAATGTTTCTTGGAAGCTGGTTTTGTTTTAGTTCTGCTTCTTCTGGAAGCAGATTCATCTCGTCTGTCGGGAGATTGGCGGGAAGGACGGCGCTCAATGAGATAGGGAGGATGCGACGGTCCGACGCGGTTCATCGAGAACAGCTGAAAATGCAGGCATCTGTCAGTCATGCACCCTCTTTTCTCACACTACATACTGAAGCTAAAGGCACCTTAACACACAGCGCTATGATTTTAGCTAACTGAAAGACTGATAAATTGCAGAGGGCAATAACTTTTACAACCACCACTTAAGCTGCATGCACATAAAGACAGCTTTTCCTTTTGCGCTTTGTAAACAGAATTCAACACAAAGGCGGTTCCACGGTCACAGTGACAGTAACAGACAATGACCCCGTTTCTGCTGGAGAGCAGCCGAGCGCAGGAATTCGGTGTATCCATGTTTTCGCAGTCATCAAGCAGGGACACATCCTGTGCTCCGGCAGACGGCGATGAAAGATCTTCTGCGAGGCTGGCACGTGATCCTTCTCCACATCCCATCACCACACACCCAAACAGTATTATAATAGGTCTTAATTAAGGCAAACATGACCTTTTGCATGACGTTCCCCTCTGTACGCCGGAATCTCGCCATGGCTTTAACGGAGAGTTGAAGGTGGGGATTTCTTCATGGGCCTCACGGAGAGTCACCTAGATTGTAACAAATGTTGGGGAGCATCCGTAGCCACTGCCATGGCTGTGGCCTAGCATGACTCATGTTGACTATGATGTATCTGCCTGTAGATACTAGATAGCTCATTCCTAAGATTAACTGACTGGTATTAAGCACGTCAGTAAAGGTATTCAGATTTCTGAAGGTCACAAACATGTCACTATTCGCTCAAGCTCATTTCAATGACAAATGAAAGCAGGCGTTAAACCTGGTAAATGGAGCGGCAAAATTGATATTCATATATTTCACGTGCATTCAGCTGCAGTCAAGAGAGATAAAAAATTGAAATTTAATTTTTTGCATCCGTTGAGCATTCTGGCCCAGAATTACATGTAAAAGAAAATAGAGTAAAAGTCATCTAGTCATTCTAATTTGGGTGTCCCGCGGCTCGTTGTCAGAACTTCCTGTGGAAGAGCTTGGGCTCACGGCGACCCTCTACTGGAAATGCAGATGAAAGGTGGACCCATAAAAAATAAAACATTTTATCAGGATATGCGGTATAAATTTATCCTCAACTCTGTTAATATGGGAGACAAAAATGGGATGTCCAGATAAAATTTTGCTGTATTTTTAAAGCTCGTATCGGTCATAATGTATCGCTTACTTTTGTGTTCAGAATATACTCAGAATGGGAAATATTTCAACAACGGAAGTAACTAGAAGCTTGGATGCAGACGTGAGGTCTCATATATCACCAGGTCATTTTGGCCCAATGCACTTGACTTGGTGGTGCCTCCTGGTAACATAAAATGTGCTGATTTTATTTACGTTCTAGTTTAACATCCCAGGGGTCTTCACGGTTCAAGGGACCCCAGCGTTGTCTGAGCCGATTGTCTTGTCTCCCCAAAAACGGGCAACCTGCTCACCGACACACTCCGGCACTAACGTACGTGTCTTACGCAGGCACGCGCAGAGCTGGCCCCGGCTGCGTCTGCACACCGATGGGACGTGGCACAGACGGGCTCCCTGACGACGGCGGAGGGCAGGAAGTCAGACGGAATCCATTCAATGACGTTTGGCAGCTACGTTCGCCATCCCGCCATGGCGTTTTAAAAGAGAAGGGGGCCCACAGGGGGTGGGGGGGGGATATAAAAGTAAATAATAAAAGACTCAGGTATGTGTGCTTTTTCCAGTGCCACCTGCAAGCGTGTTTCTTTAGGATTTGTACCTCTTCAATCACTGACACTTGTGGATTATCTGTGCTTCACCGAAAAGTCAATACATGCCGCGTCTTGCGTTCAAATATGCGAGCCGTCACACACGGCACTTGGCCCCTTTCATACTCCGTGATTCCCTCCATTATTGGCACCGCTGGCTGCATTAATGCCTCTCCTGCCCTGAACGCACCAGAATCCTCTTTTTGTGCTCTGGATCCATATAGGTTTATTTTTTTTTTTCCTTCTGTCTCCATGTTTAGGGGGAAAATGTGGGGGAGACTGGAGGCGCGTGGTGTAACCGGCAGGCGAGACCACACTGGCACGCACTGAAACAGAGCTCCCTTGTTCCGAGGTGCCTGGGATATCTGCTCAGGGCATAGGAGCGGAGTGAAAAGGTGATCCATTGTGAGCAGACGCGGGCTCCCAGACGAAGGAGGAAGTGGCCCAACAAAGGAGATAAGCTGCTAATGAACAGACAGGCTTCGGTCTGGCTTCCGCGACTCGGCAGCTCTTGACAGCACACAGGTGCGCCGGCTCCTCGGCTCTCTCGACCCTTCCAGGCCAACCTGCTGTCGAGTGGGGGGCCATTGTGTGAATGTCACCCACCCTCCATGTGATGAAAATGGAGGCTTACACCCAAAGGTGGGTATCCTCCCTCTCCGAAGGAATTGAAAAGAAAGGAATTGTGTGCCCCAGAAAGAGGGCAGGTCTTAGCAAGGTGATGAACCTGATAGGCATCTGAAGACCTTAGACTAGTGGATGCTGATAAACCTGGCCCCTTTGAGATGGTCCACCTTGATATGGCTCAGGAACTGGCTTAGCTCCCCAAAACACCACCCTTTGTATGAAACAATGTAATACAAAATATACCATCCTATTTAACATGTAAGTTAGAGGATTTAAGCTACTTTAGATAAGCGTGACTGAATAAGAAGCTGAACTTTGGAAGGATCTGTTACCATTTTCTTCAAAGCAATGCACAGGTGGGTGTTTTACTGAAGGATTTTGGGTTAAGTACCTGGCTCAAAGGTACAACAGCAGGACCAGCTCACTCAAGGGTGCAAGTAGCTACTGCCCAGGTCTCCCAGCTTGAGATGGAGAGCAGTGAGCAGCTCACTCAGTGGGAGATGTCAGGGTGAAGGCCCAACTCACACTTTACATGAAACTACATCACACATATTCTCAGGTGGGCTAGCTGCTTATTTCGGGCAGGATCTGACTAAACAGGCTGCCTAAAGTAACCATTAATATGTTCACATACTGAAGCCAGACAGGTGTATGGGTGAGGGGGGGGGGGGGCACCATCATCTCTTGTCATCAGACTGGGAGACGTGCATGCGAGGAGGATGTTTGTCTGCCAGACAGTGGAGGCCGTGGGTGTGATTCCCCGGTGGAGATTCCTATGCGAGAGCGGCCGCAGCTCGGACGGCTGCTACAAGCTGCGGCCGGGAAGACACGGACATGCACTGCTGCGGGGGAGCTCTGCTATGAAGGCACAGCTACATTGGCGAAGAATGAGACGACATTTTCTCGAGGCAAATGGCAGTAAACGATGCGTGGCCTCCCTTTGTGTGTCGAGAAAAAAATGCAGGCAAACTGCAAAACCTGTGTAACCAACAACAGATGGAAGTCAAGGCAAGACACACCAGGCTGGGAGAGACGGTTACAGTGACATTTTAACATAGTCAAGACAAACAGGGTCTTTTAAGGTTAATGATATATTTATGCATAGCATCATAAACTATATAAAGTACTGTGTGAAAGTTTTAGGCAGCCAAATGATTTGTTTTACCCCAGGACTCTAATAGGAAGTTGTCAGGAATAAAATACAACTTCACATTAGCGTCTATGTAAATACAAATAAACAGTGATACAATAAAATTGAATAATTCCTTCTGTTCTCCAAAATGGTCTGACGGCTAGGAGAATGCATACCTCTCCTCTTGAGCTCCTCAGTCGGTCAGCGTATTTGTTAAATTTCACCACCAGCTCACTGAATTAGTTTATTACCTTTATGGGGTATTGATTAGTCAAACAGGGTGTACTCACTGTTCAGTTCAAACAATGCATGGATATGTTGGATGGAAACTACAAATTCTGGGCTGAACTGAGGAAATGTTTTGAAATGTAAATAGACACACTTTTTTGTTTTTTTTTTATTTTCACAGCAGCATAAACATACCCACGACTTTCGTTGTTCCTAAGACTTTTGCATGATACTGCATATATAATGCATTTAGGCAGCTAATAACAGTAACAATAATAACAATAATAATAAGCCAGAAGTTGGACTATTTTCAAAGTTGTAAATCCTCCAGACATACAGTATCTGCCTAATTAAGGAAATATTCAAAATTAGCATTAATAACTGCTGGATTTTCACAGTTTGTGCTCCCTAAAAACAACCCATTGTGCCACATGTACTAAGCTAAACTATTCGAGCCCGAAAGTACCCAGCGGACACATTCAGACAGAGGAACACATGACAGCCCCATGTGGCCCAGTCATGGATATCCATTTGCACCTGTATGCTTCAGAGTGATGCATTGTGGATCTCAAATTGGAGCTGGCGGCCACCATTCCTCAGCATGCCCTGAACTCTCCGTTTGTTTTCTGTGTGTTCACTCATTTGCATCCCTCGCCTGACTTGTTGATGTATGCAGGGCACTGTATTTGAATCAACAAAAGGATTTGCTCAACAAATACACAATAAGTCGATTTGCATCCACTATGCCAGGTCCTCCACTTCAACCCTGGTGGCTTTTCAATCCGCGTGCATCCCGGCTCGTTCCAGAATTTCTCCTGGCTAACAAGAAGGGCTTGTTTGTTTGCCAGTGATACTTTGTGGTTCCTTTGAATGGCTGTTTCAATAAATAGCCAATAAAACTAACTACAGATGCTGAACTCTATGAGTTGTGATAAACCACTTGCTGTCACTTAGTCATTTCAAGGAAAATGAGTAAAAACTCGATCATCAGTAAGCAACACGAAACCAAAGCAATTCACAGTTTGAACACACAAATCAGTGCCAAACTTGACCACTGCCCTGGATCTGCGGCAAACTGATCTGAAGACTTTCACATTCTCAGAACTTCCAGGACGTTGCTAATTTCTGCTGTGTCCAGCTGAAAAACTCACAACCACCAGCTCTGAGCCTGCTTGGCTCCCAACATGGGGGGACAGGGTGTTAGGGGGGCAGACAGACACATGTTCTGATTTGTAGAGTGGGGAGCCAAGCCCACTCCTTCGGCATGTAGTCAGTTGAATGTGGTGTTAGGAGCTGTTCATTCCTCCTGACACTCACATACACACACACACACAGTCTCGAGTATGGGTGGGGGGAGGGGAATGATCCAAGCTCTTGTGACAGCAGAAAGAAGCTCTCCTTCTCATCTGCCATTGGTATCTGTGATTCAATAGTTGTTTGACCTGTCTTTCTGCTTCGTTTATCATCTCTAATTATTGTCTTTTGCGGTCGCTGAAAGACAGGGCTTTATGGAGCCGTGGCTGGTGTTGAGAGCCGGGCCTCTGTGGTGAATAGAGAAACTATGCGGAGAGGCAGGAGGAAACAGGCAACAGCACAGCCTGGCACATGTCCCTGACAGCTGGCTCTCAGCGGCCAGCTGCCCGTGACAGAAAAACAGCTCGTGATTCACTGGGACTGGGGCATTATGGTGTGAGGAGTGGGCAATGAAGAGGGGAGGAACAGGTTTAAGAAATCTTGCAGCACCCTCAAACCCGGGGTCAGCGGGGTCCGTTTTGGGGCCTCTCAGTTACGAGGAGCAGACAGTTGCACCATTTGAACAAGGAAAAAATGCAACAAGAAAAGGCAGCGCCGTACAGCTTTGACATGTGAGTTCGAGAGAGAGGCTGAGAGACACGATACCATGCGGAGCCGCTGGCGGCTTCTTGCAGCGGCTGGCCCCGGGACCACGTCCTCACCTGCCCTCCCTAATCAGGCGACGCAAGTCAGCCAAGTGTTAGAGCGTGACCGGCTGAGGTGCGCAGCAGGGTGTGGTGCTGTCAGGATGTACATTACACATGGGAATGGGGTGGGGGGCAGGAGGGCATGGAACTGCTCACCTACTGTCTGAGTCCCTTTGACAGTATAGGAAGTGGATACATGGAGACTCACCATCTAGCCTGACCTAGTCTGATGCAGTCCATTTCAGTTCTCAGTTTTCCATAAATCGATGGGTTCCCATGTTGACCCATCCAAATCAGCGCTAGGTAACAGAACCACCCTAAGTGTCCTAGCTGCGATGACATCATGGCCAGGAAGCGATGGGCAAGGGTCATGTGACCTGGGTCTTCTTTTCCGGGAAAGTGTGGTCTGCCACCATAGCAACATGACTGCCAAAAACCATACTTGGCACCCCCCTGCTGGACAACATCCACCCAGCCAACAAACAAATTGTTGCCTTTGTTTGAGGTTTTCAGTAGAAATGAATGATGTAATTTTACCAACGTACTGGCAGCACAGTTGGCTTAGTTGAACTGTTTATGAGTCAATGGCTCATTCCAAAGATGTTAGCGATTCTGACCAAATTGTCACGGTAGGTTTTTGGCACAGAAAATCACCTAAGTAGAGATTTGAAAGGAGCTTTAAAAGCTGGTTGGCTGGCTGCCCTGTATCATTGTTCAGTGACCCAAGAAGGACCAAGATGGTGACCCTCTTGTCAGCTTCTCTTCTTCCGGGTCTCGATATTGTGAAGGTCATGCTGAGGGGGTCTGAAAAATAAAATCTTGGCCTGACTCATCTGCCATTGACTTTACACAGGAATTGTGTCTCTCCCCACAGCTATAATATGGAAACTGCTGCATTCTTCTCAGCCTTCCTGTCACATTTAAATAAACGTGACTGCATTTGCTAAAGTGGGAATTGCCCACGCTGCTTCTGTGTAAAAGGCACCACTGCAGGGATTTCACGCAACTGCAGCAGATTTGATAACTGTGTATACGTGTCGTGCTCAACACCACAGCTTCATGGAAAACTGACAGAACATCTGGATGCTCTACGAGATTCCCATCCTCCTGGCTTTTATACGAGGTGTGAAAGTGTGAACCCCGAGAGATGGAAAGACACACACCCAGCACAAGATGTGGTTGTCATGGAAACAAACTTTCTACTTATTAGTCATCCATAGACTAACAAAAACCTGTGACAACAACACTCAGTGAAAGAAAGAAATGGCAGTCACACCATCTGAGGTGGACTATTCCTCGAGGTCTATATTTCCTAAGAATGAGCTCCAGATAACTGGAGGCCAGAATGAATGACTAACTATTTAAAGTAGATGGATGGAATACATTAAATGCTCCAGTGATTTTATTTTGCAAGACTCAACCTACATTCTCATAGATAAAATTCAAAGATCATAAAAACGCTTTGTCAAATCTCTCACATATATGCAAATCAGACCAAGCATTTTGATCTTTCTACTTTATTGAGTCTCTGTACTTTTAGTGTGTGGGAAGTACAGTCACTTGTTTACATGTGTAGGAGTGCATTGCTTTAATGTCAGTTAAGAATCAGTCAGTTAAGAATCAGAATCAGCTTTCTGATTCTGAAGGGATATGGACATTGCTTTTATGATTCTCAAGTGTCCAGACTATAACTGGTATCATGGAAAAATCTTCAGAGTCAAACAGAGGTGCCTTCTGCAAAGCAAAGCTTCCCATAACCTATCCATCAGCTAATCGAGTCATTAAATGGTGTATGTTACTTTAGCATGATGCAATACATAGTTAAATCACAGTCAAAAGAGGTGATTTCCAGAGAAACACTGCTAAATTAATCTTAATTTGAAAATGTATTCCACACTTCACTCTGTTCATTGCAATACCTCTGACATCAATTAAACCTAAGAGCTTTTCGAAAGCTGTAATTTCAGAACTTCCCTGGCATAAAGTTCCCATTGTGCGCAGCACTAGGAATATAGGAAGACCTCCACAGACTAAGCATTTCACTGAGAAGACAGGGTCAGAATATGTTTCTTTTTACAGAGACAAGAGTGTAGAACGTACATTTAGCTCATAGTACAAAGCCAAATGCAGGCTTATGTCCGTTTACAACGTCGTTTTCTAGGTTTGACAAAACACTTTCTTCGCTTCAACCTTACACCAAGCTGTCAACACAATTGTTCGTGTCGAAACATAGTATAGAATCAGAGAGGCATTGTGGTATTAGTAGCACTTAATCTTCATGTCTCTCCTCACCCTGTCAGGTTACTGGGTTTTTATTCTGTCAGCTCTGGTTACTCCAGGGTTTGTCTGCCAATTTTAAACGCATTGTGCGGTAGGATGGGGCGCAAACGAGCGTCGATCAAACATACGGACCTTCCCTAAAAGGGTGACAACTTCTCACAGTGAAGCAGGCGCCCAAGAACCGCGTTTTAGTGGCAGGTGTGTTGTCTTGATCACAAGATCAGTCATCGCTCGGCATTGCTTCTTATAATGCACTGTTCAGTACTCATTGTTATCAAGTTTACCATCAGCTCTTACAGGTGTTACATAATCTGACACATCTTCAGGATTCCTGTACCAACTATCTTAACAAATGCACTTGTTGAGTTTACACGTGCAAACAGTCAGACATGTCATCGCAACTTGGAATTTTCAACATCGACTAAAAATAACTGACAGTATGTTTTTACTTTACACATGCTGCAACAAACATTTTCTCAGAGTGTTTCAAGTCGAAATGCCTTATTTTATACGGCGCATTGGCTGATAAATGGGTAAGTACTTTTGAGTAGGTAATGTCGCCACCTAGCGTTCCTGTTAATTATCACAGCTTATCTTTTAATTTAGCTTCTAATTTAAATGATTTAATACAACTCCCTGGGCATTCATGTGCATTCACCGAGAGCTACCTGTGAGGGCAGATGGCAGATTGTCGTCCTTTAGTTGATTTCAAAGTAAACTTTTTCAAACTGGGAGACCTCGACTGCTGATAGGTTATTTTTCCATATTCCATGGGATTCTTGTTTTGACCTGCATTTAGATGGACCCATGGATCAGTGGGCTTACCCACAATTTGATTTATTTTTCAGTTTTTGTGCCAGTCAGTTGTAAATGTAAATGTATACGTATTTACAAATGGGCTACACTTGCATCCTTAACTAGGTATTAGCCCATATGTCCGTGAGACTAGTCATTCATCTAAGCTTTACAATCCATGTGTCCTTTCACAATGACGTTACGTGATTGTAATGGTATGGGCCTCCAAATGAATAACCAATTTTAGCAGCAGTAGATTGGCTACCCTTTTTCAAGGTCTGAGAACAGAATAAAATACTATATTTCACTTTTTCGTCTGTATATACTACAAACCAGTATACCCCAGGTCGGTAGAACTACAGTCCCTCCTTTACTGAGTTTGGACGCGGGAGCGAAGAAATAACATCATGTCGTACCACGTAGCTGTTTATTTCATTAAGTAACTTACACATATTCGTCACATCAAGCAATATACTTTCTTTCACTTAAGGGCTGAAAGAAAAATTTACAAAAAAAAAAAGAATAATAAGAAAAATATCAATCCAGAGACAACAGTTAAATATTATTCAATGTATGCTTTCATTTAGGTGTGCATGTATACGTACGCACACAGAAAGGGAGTTATACTTTAACACTTCTACAAAATACAATTCTGTAAATAAAATACGCTATATGCGCTCATGCGGACGGTAGGATGAAAACAGCTGTACAGTCCTCATTGAGGGCAAAATAGTCAAAGTAAAAAAAATGAAGAACGCAACCTCAGGTAGGAAAATGTCACTTACTGGAGAACCTGCACGTGCTGCAACATCCAGCTAAACCTTCACCCGTAACCAACACGCATTCCCCATTTTTTATCAGTACTACTACTCATCGTTCCTAGTTTCCAATTTCTTTTTACTTATTTTTTTTGTTTTATTAAGAAATGTCTGCAGTGATAAAGCAAACAGAAACTTGAGAGACGCAGGCAGCAAAATAATTTTTATTCTCCACCTCTCCTACAAGAAGGGTCCGCGATCACCCGGCTCGAGATGAGATGAGTTTTAAATGTTAACCCATTCCAGCAGTCCAGTCACATCCTCATGGACTAGAATAGGCCAGCCAGTATGCAGTAAATGTTTCCTCAGCATACCTGAATTTTAATCAGGGAGCATCGAGCATTGATCAAAGAGAACCACATAAAGCAGATGACAACAGGATTCAACTGCCAACTTCTTTGTAAACTCTGGAGTTACTTGAATTCAGTAATTCTCAAAATGCTTGCTGAATTTTTGCTGTTCCTCACTGCTGTTTGTCCCTCACATACACAATGGCTCATTGAAAATTTACTATAATTGAGAATAATCTGCTAAACGTAATCCAGAACTTCGACTGCTGTACAACAGTAAAACTAGTATTTGGCTCTACACACCAAACACTTGTTTTTGATACACGGTCACATCAATGAGCAAAAATCTATCATTACAACACGATACATAGACCAATGTCACGAATAGTTCATTTTTACCGGTAAAACTGTTTTGTTATTCATCTTAAGGTAGTGCTTCTTGAATTTAATCACTTACAAATTTAAACACGATTGATTTCTCATTCCGTGTCTTAAAAATTAAAGTTCAGCGTCCACTACAGTAGGAATGTACAGAAATTCACCATGTGCGACTCTCACTGTCTACAAAGCGGTGTACGTTTAACCTCCTGATTAGGATCCTCACATACAAGCACCTTAAATTAATGATACGTTATCCTGAAATTCAGTGCGGTTTCACCTGACGCAGCCCCGACGTCTCAGCTCTGCTGGGTCTAGGAATGGGGCTCTTATTTCACACAATCCAGGTAGATTCTCAGTACAGTTCCAGCCGCTACACCATGTGGAATGTGGTCACAGGAATGACTTTGTGGGACGTCAGAGTGTGAATGAAGATAGAGCATGTTAATACACAGGATACGTATAATAAACACACAAATTCCCCATATAACAGAGGCGATTATTTTCTGTGTACAAATAATAAACTGGGTCTTTATCAGAGGGATTATCATGCATGCATAGAGCTAAATTAAATACCCTTACATTGTCTTTTGGTAGCATATATAGATACAGATATATTGAACCTATAGAAGCATTTCTCAGACGTAAATCCCGTGGTGTCTCATTTCAAGGCTTGGAAGTTTCAGGTGTCGTTTTATCATGTGACGAGAGGACACACAAGCAACACGCCAATAACCCGCATGGTGCAACCAAATACACACAAGCAAAGTGAAGAAAGATACGGGAACACCGTGGGTATCCAAGAGAGACGGAGAAAAGAAAAACACAGCTGAAAGGAAATTAATATATGCACTACACATGTACACTAATTTGATGGTAACTTAATACGAGATTATATTGTCATATTTTGTGCTGTATGCAGAAGGCATTGTGTTCGTTACAGTTGCCCCTTTCTTAACCCGGGTCACTGTGGTGTTGGTGGGGTGGGGTTTAGTGTGGGAGTGCCACCAGGATGTCCACGTAGTTGACGGGGAAGAAGCCGGACTGGCCGTGCAGCATGCCCTCGTACCAGTTATCGTCAATCTTGTTGGTCAAGGTGATGATGTCACCCTCCTTGAAACCCAGCTCGCCCTCGTTCTCTGGCTGGAAGTCGTACAGGGCACGACAACAGGGCTGATCCATTGGGGCTAGGTGATGGGAAGAGGCAGGAGGAAGAAGATGGCAAGATGGCACAAATACCAGAAATGCAGAAGAGTTTGGGCAGTACTGCAGCTAAATAGGTGAAGGTTCAAAGTTGGAGGGAAAAAACTGTTTCTGTTTAGCTACTTACAACTGAGGATGCTGGTTTACCTGACGGTGTGTTTGTAAATATTCTGTCTAAAGATTAATAAAAGTACAAAGTATATAACTGAATAAAGTTGTCAGGTGAAGAAAAAATGCATTAAGTAGTAAGCCTGCCTGGAGATCAGAGAACTACCTGGAGATCTCCGTGGAGACCTGGAGGAGCCATGGTAACCTGGGCCTCCATTTTGGTTCTCGCTGGTGCTGAAGTCCATGGAAGTGCGAGGCTTGGGAATGTACTCTTTCTTAGGCTTAGTGGAGGCATCGTTTATTCTTCAGGACATGTAAGACAGACCCAATGATAAGGTTCCTCAGCCTTCTTAAGGAGCGTATAGGAACTGTCCACCCTCTGAGGAGGACAGTTAAACCCAGACACACAGGAGAGGCCTTCACAACTGTCTGAGACCTATTTCAAACACACTTCTGATCAGGTTACCCCGCTGTCATGTATTTCAGCCCATCATCCTTGCTTAATTGTTTTTAATAGAAACTTATTTACATATACTTAATATGTAATTGTTGACATACCATCCAGCCTTTTTAGGTATGGGGCATATCGACATATATTCACCATACATTCCCTTAATGTTCTTGTAAAAACCAAATTAGTTGAATGTGAATTAGATTATCAGGAGGAACACGGAGAACCCCAGCCTTGACCTCATTGCGATTGAGGATCATGAATGACTGACCTGCTCTCTATCTTGGTGGAGAGCTGTTGTAGGATCTCATAGGCCTGCCTGTGGTAGTCCAGCTGGGCCTGCACCAATGCGGCTAACTGGCTCACCTGTTCGACCTGTTGACGCAAACACAGGTAGTACAGGGATGACTGTTAAATACAGTCGGATGTGCATTCCCTGTCCAACATGGTCCAGCAATCTGGTGGACATGGAAAAGTCTCTTCTACATGTACTTAAATGTAGAAGCCTCCAAAATGAGCAGCGTGTTTCTCACGTGGAACAACTTTGGCCGCAGATGCTATCACCACGTCCTTAGGTTCTCAGTCTAGAACATACCACATGTAGAGGATTTTTGGCACCACCAGCAGTCTACAAACCTACAGACCACCACAGCTCGGCTTGACAAGGTGCGATAATGACATCGTCACTTCAAGCCAAGGCGAGGGGCACAGTTATTAAGGCTTCCACTGAGTGGCGAGACTTTAATGGATGCAGGATATGGCCTTTGGATAAGGATGTGGCTGTTTACCACTCAACTCAAATGCTCAAGTCAAAGGTCTCAAAGTTAGAGGTGAATGGAAAAGGCAGAACATGAACGGAACAGTATCTAGAAAAACACATGGTCCGTACATCACTTTCTAACAAATTGAACATGCTCTGCTCAGCAATCTCCTTTGAGTCGTCGAACTTCTCCAGGGCTTGTTTGATCTCTTCCTCCTGCACTTTGCCCTGTCTCTTTTTCTTGTAGTCGAAGTCCAGGCGTCGACCCTCCAACTTCTTCAGGTGGTGCTGAAATGACAAAGACCTGACAGTGTGAGCACCAGCTGGGTTTGGGACCAGACCACGGTCCTGTTGTGCTGGTCTCCTCTTTGCCACAGGGTTCAGTCCATATTTGCAGTCCATACATTTCCTCCAATCACTGTTATATTGACAACTGGGAAAATTCTCTAACCTGGGGACTGTCAAGCATTTATGCAGATGGTCCATTTGCGAATGGAACAATTAGTTTGATGATCTCGGTGAATTTATGTGACTTGATTTCTTAAGTTAATTATTGACATGGATTTCTCTGTCAATAGTATGTATCCATCCATCCATCCATCCATCCATCCATCCATCCATCCATCCATCATCCCAGTCATGGTCTCCCCAATATAAGATGCAGGACAAGAAACCTTCTTCACATCCTGGTCCTCACCTGTATCTCCCTCAGGTCTTTGTCATGCAGGTTCTGCAGTGGGTCGATGAAGTTCTGTTTTACTTCTATGTCCAGGGCGTCCTTCACCTCCCCGAGTTCTTTCATGGCCTCTCCAACGTCGATTAGGGCCGGTCCTGCAGAAAGGGACAGGCACTAGGACCCTGGGCTCCGAGCAGAATGAGGTCATTCGGAGAATTCCTTCTGAGATGATTTCGCACTAAAATATTACCTTCCAGTGGGAGATGATGATAAAATTGTGTTTTCCATTAATTCAAATCTTTAGTGTCTAAGCAAAATATATGCCAAAAGCATTATTTTATCATTAATTTTCACCATTCACTGTCAATATTAATTGTCCTTGAATCAGTCTGTGATATTCATCTGAATTACTCATTCTACCATAGAACCTAACTATAAGCTAGGCCAAAACCAATCCAGAGAGTGTCTGTGTGCCGGCCGTCATAATACCAAAGATGGAATCCTCGCCCAGTTCCCTGCCAAACTTCAGCATGCTCTCTCCAAGCACGGTCTCGGCCTGTGTGTAACCTGGGCCCTTCTCCTGACCACGGATCTTGGACATTGAGTTGATCATGCTCATCTTGGCTCTGGATGCTGCCAGGAGGTAAAGGCAGTGGTTTAGAACAGCTGGTGAGCAGCAGGTGGTCACGAGGGCAGTGCTGGATCACTAGCTCCCCCGTACGATGTCGTCTAATACCGTATAATCTGGCTGTCAGCTGATGTAGTGGAACGTTCCACGTTCTGGAAACCTGGAGTTATTCTCTCGTGTTCCCTCTGTTCTCTTGTAATACCATTAATCCCCCGACACCGAATTAATCCCTCCCCAAGTCTCCTCTGACAATCACAATCTCATGCTGGGGCATCTTACAAAGCTGGTAGGCCTTTGTTAACAATGCCAGAATGCATGGTATTGACACGGCATGAATCCTTTATCATTTGATGGGTTTCTTCCTGTGAGATGAGTGTATCTGTGAACTTTGTGTCAGTTGCTGCTCTGGGTACCACACTGTAGATATGTGGAATCAATGATGTCCATAGCTTACAAAGTAAACATATCCCACTGTTCTATACGTATGCGAAAAATCACAGAGTTTGTGGGTTCTGCTCATGTACCATGTTGGGGGGCTCACCTGGATTGGGCTGCAGATATTCTGTCGTCTTAGTCATTATATCTAGTACCGCCCTGGTGGTGGTGTCCACTCTCTGAAAGTGAGGGTGAGAGAGAGTTTGAGGTGTTTTTGAGGTGTTCAAAGTGCCCTCATCCAAAATAAATTTCAGCTGAAAGTTGGTCACTATAAATGGGAAAAACACACAGCAAAGATATAAAATAAAATGCTCTGTCCTTTATTACTTGGGTTTTTTGACATATATCAAGTAAGAATTGGTTGTGGCCAAATGTGACAGTGTCCTGACTGTGTCACTCAGAATTCGTGACTCGAATTTAACCTTTATTTTGTTCAGGTGCCTTTTAGAGTAGGGGGACAGTGATGATGTACTTTTAGAGTAGGGAGACAGTGATGATGTACTTTTAGAGGGACAGTGATGATGTACTTTTAGAGTAGAGGGACAGTGATGATGTACTTTTAGAGTAGTGGGACAGTGATGGTGTACTTTTAGAGTAGAGGGAAAGTGATTATGTACTTTTAGAGTAGTGGGACAGTGATGGTGTACGTTTAGAGTAGAGGGACAGTGATGATGTACTTTTAGAGTAGGGAGACAGTGATGATGTACTTTTACAGTAGAGGGACAGTGACGGTGTACTTTTAGAGTAGAGTGACAGTGATGGTGTACGTTTAGAGTAGGGAGACAGTGATGATGTACTTTTAGAGTAGGGAGACAGTAATGATGTACTTTTAGAGGGACAGTGATGGTGTACTTTTAGAGTAGTGGGACAGTGATGGTGTACTTTTAGAGGGACAGTGATGATGTACTTTTAGAGTAGTGGGACAGTGATGATGTACTTTTAGAGGGACAGTGATGGTGTACTTTTAGAGTAGAAGGACAGTGATGATGTACTTTT
>JAACJT020000066.1:883866-902411 GCA_009936485.2 Gymnarchus niloticus | reverse complement strand
TGTACTTTTAGAGGGACAGTGATGGTGTACTTTTAGAGTAGAAGGACAGTGATGATGTACTTTTAGAGTAGAAGGACAGTGATGGTGCACTTTTCATGCTCTAGACTGAGTTTGTGAACCCCAGGACTTTCTGGACAACCTGACTATACTGTACAAGGCTGGCAACAAGTTAGACAGAGAAAAAGCTCCTACCTTTTCCATTTCCATAAAGTCATCGTCTAGTTTGGTTCCTTCCGCCCCCCCGACCTTCTCACTCACTTTCTGGAATGTGAAAAAATCATGGTCATAATTAGGAAGTCGGGAACACAAATTACCAGGAAAAAACATGGAAACATTTTTATCAATCGTGTTACAAGAATTTAACCTTAATCCATCACCATGGAGACACATCCCCTCTGACTGGCTGGCTGTCCCATCTCAAAGAGGCCCTTAGGCAGAATAAAGGTCCATTTATACCAAAACGGACTCTATGGTTAAAGATGATCTCCTGTGATCTGGTGTTTGGGTCACTGTGATAATATCAGGAGGTCATACTGGCCTGGCAGGTTCTGAAGTCTAATTTTACTGCTGCAATGCGTCCTGACATGAGTGACAGCCGGGATCAATGGAACCAAGAGTATGCTTTGAGTTTGAAGTAAGAAAGTCGAACTGAGAAGCACATGGAAACTACAGGGGTATCTCAGTCCAAAATCAAGGAAAGAATTTCATTGGTTCATGGTGCACAATTTGTTGGAAATAGATTATGGTGCACAAAAACACCATCCATCCCTTTTTTAAAAATCACATGAGAACTGTGATATATGGTACAGAGTCGTTGCTGTTGTGTGCATGTGTTACAGGACTCAGGGAGAAAGAACAGCCACTTCACAGAAAAGAGTTCTACGTCCTTCAAATGATGGTCTGAGATCGCTAAAGAACAAGAGATTGTGAAAAGCAGGGAATTTCATTACAGCAGAATGCCAGCGACCCACTTTCCTGCTATACAACAGCCCCCGACTCTTTTACTCCCTGGCCCTACCAATGTTTTTTTTTAAACTTGTGCAAGAAGCCTGTTACCATAGAGACGGGAAATCTTCTAGGGTGGAAACGTGGATTTCTTAATCACCAGCTAAGACTGACTCCTCTCAGGGGACTTCTGTTAATCAGTCTCAAACCACTCAAGCAAAACACACGTCTTTAGAATATCTGATTCTTTAGCAGTGACACTAATCCAGAGCCACATGATTTTCAGCTCACCGACAAGATCCCGATCCAGTTAACTATGGTGGAAACAAGGATAGACAGATTACCCATGCAGGGTCACTGCCGGTGTTGGTAAAACGGTCATTTACATGACAGGGGTGGGAGACAGCCAGCAATAACAAACTGCTTATTGCTGCTGATGCTTTTCCATTACTTAAATCCAGCACCCATTTTTTTATCTGGCGCCTTGCTCCAAAGCAAAAGAGATACTGCAGTTTTTGATTCTACCTGATATGTCCGAAGCGGTTTGGGCTCAGTACCTGGGGGCTGTTCGCACAGAAGCATCTGTTACAATCTTCAGGCCTGACAGTAACGTTTCCTGAAGATCGCAGTAACATTCCTAAGTAGGTCGACTCATCCTGAACCTTAAGCTCATTCATACAGCACTGGCGCATTAATGCTAAAGGGTTTCCAATCCCTGAGTTAATGTCCTCTGGGTGATGAAGCAGCCTTAAAAATGCGACATGAACAGCAGCACTCCATGGAAATGTACAAGACTTGAATTCCGGAATGAGCAAGATGGACTCTATAGCCTCCTCGTAGACGCGCCACAGTGGGTAACAGAAATTCTTTGGTCTGCTTGTCATGTGACTCAGATCTTCAGGATCAGATGTAAAGATGAGGCAGCAGAGCATCCTTCAGACGGGCCAGAGACCCCCAGAGTGACCAGGTTCAATGTCCTACACGCTCCCGCCTCTATGCTCTAGGTGCCAAATCAAAACAGATGAACTCCATTACACCCACAGCAGTTAAACATTTTAGTGGTCAGAACACAATTGGTCAGAGTCCTTTCATACTCCAGTCTTATATACACAGACGTCTAAATCATTCAGAAAATATGAAGAACTGTCATTAAGTCCATAAAAACATGCCCAGTGAGACCATCGGAGGCTGAGATCGCCTACTGAACATGAACACGTTACAGCTGAGTCTTGACCAGGACTCCTAAAGTCAACCTGCGAGATAACAGATCAGCCTTTGAGAGTCCCACAGCGGGGGTGAGGAAACATCACGTTTACTGACTGAATTTTAACACCTTCGTTGGTGGGATGGATCAATAACCTGTACATGTTTTATTTTCAGCCAGATCGCAGCTAAGTGAAAATACACTGAAAAATCATGCTTGTTTTGGGAAGTGTTTACTTCATGCACGGCAATGTGCTGGTGGTTTGGAAAACTCTACAGCAAATTAGGAACACTTTAATGATTTAGTGGATGTGTGTAATGTGTCTGGACTGTGCTCTCTGAAAATGAGCTCAGTTAGGTGTCAAATGTAACCTGTAGAAAAGGCATCATTTCAGAGTTATGTTTGCTAAACAGCGAGATCATTTCTCCTTTACATCTGTCCATACCACGACTGAAGAGGGGGATGTAGCTGTGCCACGTATGCTGAAGGGTGGTGGGAGGGTCGGGAGGGAAAATAAGAATGTTCTAGAAGCAGTAAACTCTCGCTCCCACATGGGCCCAGGCAGCAATGGAACGGCAGGCCATGGCCAAGTCACAGGTGAGCTGGCAGCATCATGTGGAGTCACCCAGCTGCCTGGCCCACCCTCCTTTGATCTCCAAGGGGGGGGGGCACCTCCCACTGGTCTAATCCTGATCCAGGCATGTGTTTCATGGCTGTAAATATCTCACCTAAGCTGTAGGCCAGCATGGAGATTGAATACTGCAGAAAGGGTGACTAATGTGTTATGAACCGGAAGATGGTGGCCCCCAGTGGCGGGAAAGGAGATATACGTATCATGGGCTCAAAATCCCCACAGAATGCTAGCGCACCTCCAGCCTGCGGCTCCTCCCCAGCACCCGGCCCTGCGCTCAGCAGCGTCAGACGGGGGACGCAGCGGGGGCGCCCTGCCCTGACCTGCCAAAACGTGGCAGGACGTGCTTGTGGAAGCCCCCAGTGAGCTGCTCCTCGAGCATAGCTAAGCGTGACTGAGGTAGCTGGCATGCTACGTGAAAGCTCGCCATCCCCAGCGTTTTTAGGCTCACTGCCTCGCTTTGCCGCAGCGCCATGTGTGACTTCACCTGTTCTAGTCTTTGTTTGCACCTCTTCGTTGGAACAAACCAGAAGCAAATAAATATTACAAATTCCAACCACTTCCATGTGGATGAAAACAAATCTTTGGTTAGAGACTTCTAACAACTTTTATCTGATTTTTAATCTTAAAACAGCTGATCATGGTTTACTAGACAGTGAAGAAACGGTTCCGGTGTGAAAGTTCACAAACACACGTATCAGGACCAAGGAAGTCACTGCACACAGAAAGTAAATTATCTTAACATCACAAGATTTACTGTAAGCAGACTTTTATTAACAGACCAATTTATTTCTGATGGGGACATTTAAGGGTAATCCTGCTTCTTGGAGTAAATATTAACATCCAAAAATCAACAGAAAATATGAGAAACGTTTGATCCATAGACTTGTGTGTGTCAGGAGATAATGAAGCCTCCATCTCAAAACATTAACAAGTGATCAAAATCCGACCCTCTTTTTCCCCCACTATACCTCGAACATTGTAAAGAAATGACGCCATAGTAACCAGATGGAAAATACCTCGAGAATAAGTGAGGCACGATCTATATAAGGGATTGACAGTAAAGAAAAGATGACGGAGAAAATGAAGGAGAGCGAAAGTATCGTTGGTACACTCAGCCAATGGTGTGCCTCTCAGGATGGAATGACACCCCTCTTGGCCCATGAGCTGCAGGAATGGGGGGGGAGGTGCTTGGACAGCAGGCAGGGAAGAACACCAAGCCCATATTTGCCAGGACGGGATGACGCTCCTATACCGATGTCGGCTTTGACCCAGAACATGCAGGGCGCCCCCTACAGACACACAGGACGTGTCCATCGAGCCCCGCCCTCTACTGTGGAGACTTTAGCTCCTCCTGATGGAAACAAACGCACTAATTTAATTTCACCAGTCCACCGTGATGGAGAGAGGCTATCACGCAGCGCCATCGCCCTTATCCAAGCAATCCCCTATGGGGAGCTAAGTATAGCCGAGAAATCCGCCATTTACGTTTGTGAGGAGCCGCGGTTAAATGAGTCACTCATGCTGCAAAGGAAGGCGGGTGTAGCGAATGACCGGGTGGTGACCTTTAACCCCTGGAGTGCATCATATTATCACCTGTGCTACTCGTGTGGTCTGCATGAGGATCATGTTTAAAAAACACAATAATGTACGGCAGCCTAAGACAGGCATGCCCTGCCCAATACACATATACCTGCCACCCGAGCGGCGTGCATAGATACACGTACGTGTAGGACAATCCTTCTGTCTGGGTTGCTTCATTACTGCGGCAAAAGGAAATGAGATGCTGATCTTAGACCTGCTCTGAATACCAAATACAGCAGGCAGAGAGGCTCGCTAAGCAGCTGGCTGATCTGTGATCAGTATTCCTGGCGGGGACTCCTGTACAGCAGCTGTGATTGATAAGGAGCTTTCATGCAGGTGCACTGCAGTCTTCCCCGGCGTGTCTGCCAGCCAGGCTTGAGGCGAGGATTGTCCTGTCCCCTGATCTTTTCCAGGGAGAGTGGGCTGCTCCGTGTGTAAGAGAAATTCAGCTGGGGGGGGAGACGGTGAAGGTTCAATCAACGGGGCGCTGTAACCATCACATGCCCCCAGTGGGGTGGAGGCCTGACGCAGGACTACTCAAAGCCCACCATCGATGAGGGCGTCACAGAGACCAAGTCATGGTACCAGGCATCTACAATGGCTCCTGCTCATTCCCTGATTTACTTTTCTCCAGCCGCGTTTCTTTCCACCCAGTAAATTGCAGTCCTTGAAAGGGGACTTGTGTCACATCCCAGCACCTTGGCAAAGGATTCGGCCTCTGCAGTGCTTTTAAAGTCCTTCTTTAGTGGGCTGTAGCCTCCATTTATCGATGGTGCAAAGCAGCCAAATAGCGCTTACCAGGTACCTGCTGTATGAATGGAGCCTCAACACCAGCAAACAGACGCAGAAGAAAACATCTGCATTTTGTGAGGAGCATCCTCAACCAGGCGAACTGCAGTGTGCGATCGGGAGTTGACGCACTGCAGTTCACACCGCCAATCGCACACTGCAGTTGACCCACTGCAGTTCACACACCGCCAATCGCACACTGCAGTTGACGCACTGCAGTTCACACCGCTAGGAACAGAGGAAGCAGCAGCTTTGAGATAACAAGACACTGCCCATAAATGTCAGCCACTTCCTGTGGCCAAACAAGCCTTCTAATTAAAAGGGCATTTAATTTCAGTCCCTGCATAATTCCACAGTCTTCTAGGCAGGTGTCCGATTCGAGGAGGTCAGAATCATGATGTGAGGCCTCTGCGTATTCCTCAGTGTGGGGGGAGCGGTTATTTACATGCAGGGTCAATAGTTGGGAGCTCAGAACCCTTTAACACATTGAAAGGTTTAAAACTAAAACATATCTGGGCAGATCTGGTTTGCGTGACAAACTGAGACTTCAGATGACTTTTTGGTTGAACTGAAGAATTTATGGGTATTCTTGATGGTGCAGGGGTAATAAAATTGGGGGGGAGCCCAATGAGGTACTGTTTAGGTGATTCATGTCCTGGTCTATACCATATATGGGTGACTTCCTCCTTCCCATAGAGAAAGATCTAAAATGGGTAGAGGAAAGGCCAGAATATCCAGCTTCTCAGCCCTGTAAACAGAGTGTTCCTGCTACAGCAGTACCTACTGTTATACCCCCGAGTAAGGTACATAAGCTGAACTGCTTCAGGAAAATAAGTAGCTGAATAAATGTGTAAAACTAAGGGTAAGTTTGAGTAAAATCAAGGGGAAGTCTGATCACAGAGCACTGTATTTTAACTAGTAATATACTAACTGTATGCTCTACAAGTCTATCAGTGTCACCAAGTAATTTGGCATCCTTGAAACCCTGCAATGAACAGAGGTACTCGGTTGATGCGTGTGACAAAATTAGGTAACTCACTTGTCTCCTCTCCATGAAAGACAGACACACACGCATACAATTACCGAGTGCAGGGTTCAGTTCATCTGGAGCACTCGGGATTAAGGGCCTTACTCAATAGCTCCATGAAAATCTCAATATTCTATACCAGCAATTAGATTTGAACCCACAACATTCTGGACACTGACATCCATAGCCTACTGAGTTATACACTGGGCCATTTTTTAAAAACTTTTGTTGTTTTGTTGGTTGAAATGTCAGTATGGTGTGATCATTACAGCAGCCCCCACCCCCCCGATGGTGAGCCCAGTTAATAAGAAGACCAGATGGCGTTGTGACGACACACATGGGTGCGGACGACCTCCTCCCACGCGGCTACACCGAGTCTAGTCATTCGTGCTATGGTCTCTGTCACTTACAGTCACCTTCCATGACGGGTAAGTTGAATGCTAGCGTGGAAGCGGCTTCATTTGGCCACATGTCCTACTCTTCCTCAGCAACCACGGTGTGATTTGTGGGGGGGGTTGCATTTAATTTTTGTCCCTTTCTCAGATGCTTGGTGTGAACTTGAAGAGATAGCTGCTCCAATGGCCACTTGGATGCCAGAGGAGCTGCTAACTCATCCAAAGACGCCTTGGGAGTTAAACCATGTCAAAACCAGCAAGTGAGCCTGGATCAGGCCAGATCCTCCTGCTATTTTCCACATACCTTTACTGGACCTCCTCGTCATGCCTACATCACAGCCTGAGCACCATCTCTGTGTTTCTGAGGTTCCCACGTGTCCCCAGGGTGATCGTTTTAGTACGTACTGACCCCCAGCTGGACTCTAGGTACATCTAACTCTTATAGTTTACTGTCTCAGGTCATTGCGGGCTTGGATATTCAATTTTTTTTTTCACGTTTGCTTTTCGGAAAACATTTTTTAAAACACTGGCACTCAACAGCCCTGGACTTCTGCTATAAGAGTCATGGGTATCAGGTTTCACTTCATTAAATGAGCCAGATAAACGTCTTAATGGAGGCCATGATTCCCCTTCGCTGAGGCCTGCATTGGATGCAGGGATGACAAACGGGGACGGCCGATCAGGCGCAACGGGACACAATGGGGGCAGATGAGGAGACAGACGACGGATCCGCGATGCACAAGAAGAGCCGACGAGCGGGATTGTTAGTCTGTAATGTGATAGACCTCCACCCAGTGCAGTCTACACCCCGGGGTGCAGCAGAAAGGGAATGGAGATGCCGGGAGGTCAACGTCTGCACCACGCTGCAGCGTTCAGCATTCATCCACAGGCTGCATGTTTGCGTAATCGACTCACACTGCAGTGCAGCCAAGGAATGAGAAATATAAAGGCCAGGCTGCTGTGACTGCGCCCAGGAAGCCATCTTGACAGATCTTTACTAAACAGCTGATATTTTATGGTATGTTTATTCTACATATTCCCTATTTAACATCACGGATATTGTCAAGCAGCAGAACCCTTTCAGATATGCCTTGTAAGTGACATTAGGAGATGGACAGTATCTTAGATATCTATGCTAATAACACTATGTAATCAAATTTTTGCTTTTTCTTGTTCCTGGGCAGAAAGTGTTATTTCCCAATTGCTTATGCCTAAAGTAAATAGAAAAGAGCTATTTTTCTCTTCAAACTTTGCTTTTGTGACCTGGGTAATTAGGGGCTGATACGTGATAGTGATTTACATTACATTTCATTATCCAAGTCACAAAAGCAAGTCTGAAGGGAATAATGGCCATTTCCTATACTTTTACAACATAAGCAATTAAGAAATAACACATTCTATCCAGGAATAAAATTTGTGTTACATCGTGTAATAGATCTGTTAGATATCCATACGATATCTATGTTACTTCTGTCTATATCATCACGTTAGAGATCTACAGCAGGAGCTGATATTCAGCAAGCTTGAAGAACTAAAAGACATGGGATTATTCCCAGGTAAGATTATGGGCTTGCATGGATCACCTTCTGGTAAGTGAAGGAGACACTGAAGAGGAGCGTCTTGGCTCAGGGTGGGCCTTAGAGGAGCCCGGCTATCTAACAGCCAGCAGATCACCATCCTGGAGCTTGGCCTTAAAACTATAATCAGCCCTGGATCATGAGAGGATCTTCCCAGGGCCAGTTGGTAGAGGTGGAGATGGACTCTCTGCTGGTTCTCTGCAGGGGTGCTGCCCCTTCATATGAGCCCCTGGGAAACAGGTTAGCAAGGTACTAATTGCCCATTACTACTCAGTCCAGACCACAAACAGTGCTCAAGGCTTCATGAGATGGCATCAGACAAACATTCTCATGACTCCTTGTGCTGACTGGTAGCACCTACTTCCAACCAATTTGGAAGCAATAGGAGTGTGTCTACCAATCAGGAACCATGTCTCATAAATGGGACGTAGTGTAGAGTTTTCACCATGAGCATTTAGAGCCACTGCTGCAGAATAAGTTGCAGAATAAGTGACAAAGCAGAGTTAAGCAACAGCAGCACTGTGTAAGTGGATTTCATGCATGGCAGATTTGCTGTGAGTTCCCCAGAAGGCAGGGTTAAAAACGGCGTTCTCCTTCGTCTATGTCAACTCCAGAGAAAATGACACCATGAATGAAAAGTGCAAAAGTGGCAGAATTGATTTAAACCCTTGGCGACGCACTGAATGAGGAAGGTGTCTGGCTGGAGCTGCGCTCACCGAAGCAGATTGCTACTCCAGCGGTTGTCTGTTTATGTTTGTGCCCTCGGGGTCAACATGTAAGCTATCATTCCATTCTGCCTTTAGACACAAACTGTTCAGGAATGACACCCTCAGAAGGATGAGATGCAGTGTTTATGGCAGGCTAGTGAAAACAGCCAGGAATGCCTCAGTCTGTAAAGGACACTCCGACAATCCCCTGGACCGCAAAACTCTCAGAAAAGCAAACAGTTTAGCCATCTGAGTGATGCGGTATCCAATTTTCTTGTCGAAAAAAATGTCTCTTGTGTTTGGAGCTGCCGAAGCACCCTGACAGGAATACATATCATGGCCCAAGAGGCGAGAGAGGATGATGGACCCTCTCAGCATAGTGAGCTATCATGAGTTCTGTTAAGCTGGCCGGCAAAGAGAGAGGAGGTCTGGAACATGATGTGAGCTTCTGAAGGGTACCCAGGCAACTCAGATCACTAGGCAACCGATGTGGCATTTCTGAGGACGGGATGTGGGACAGACTACGAGAAATCTGATTTGTGGACACCAGGATCAGGCTGTGCCCTTGGTGCCCTCTAATGTTGGCTTGTCTTGGGGTATCCAACATTAAAGAAAAACTCGCAGATAAAATCCACAACATTCAGCCTTAATCTTTGCCCTAGCAGAGATTAATGAGAGTAAATACTTCCTTCCTGACAGCCAAGTTAGAGAAATGAAAGCAGATTGAAGACCACTGTAGACTGTAGCGATACAGACCTGTGCCTTCATCTTCTCACAAGTTCAGCGCCTTTAATCACATTAACCATCTGTCAGCGACCTTTCACCTACATACAGTATAACCATCTGATCAAGGAAATGAGCACAGGTTTGGGAAATACAATTTGTGCCGCTTTAATTTAAACTGATGCCCTGTGTAACAGTCCCTGTCCTCACAATCCGTGCAATCCACACACAGGGACGTATGGACATGACATCTTACTCCAGCTAAATCATATGAGGTTGCTGAAGTCACTGCTTTTCTGAGCCTGATTATCTGCTATAAACAGTAAACAATCAATACATAAACAATATGAAAATGCAAAATGATACTACTGTATTGGACCACACTAACCTCTGCCTGCAAATTTAGAAATTTTCCTATATGTGGATTTGGACCATACCATTAGCCCTGTGGTAATGTTGGATTTGGACCATACCATTAGCCCTGTGGTAATGTTGGATTTGGACCATACCACTAGCCCTGTGGTAATGTTGGATTTGGACCATACCATTAGCCCTGTGGTAATGTTGGACTTGGATTATACCATTACCCCTGTGCTCGGGTGATGGTGAAACTCTTGAGTATGCGCACAGACTGAGCCAAACCATTTGCCAAGAGAAGGCTGCAGGGAGGTATGGCTAGAGATTGGAGATGTGGATCACCTCATCCTGGGAAAACTGTGACCCGGGGTGAGATACAGTGGGTCTCAGAGAGAGAGGCAAGCAGCTGTCATTTTAAAAGCACCATTTCACCGGCTGGGAGATTTTATAAAGGGAAACTCATGAACTCATGCGTAAACGACTTGAGAAGCTACTGTGATTTCCAGGCAATACTTACATAATTCACAAGCAAATAAAAAACGGGAACAGTCAGCCACAGCCTCAGAGACCGTAGATACAATGATCAAGTCCCTTCCAAAGTGACAGAGTGACTCTTGGGCACGTCGAATTGGCAAGAGTGACAAGTCCAATTGCATCCTTGTGTGTGTACACAGTCACACCTACATTCCCAGCTGACCTTTGGATTCAACATCACCAGTTCAACAATGCACATTTTGCAATAACAGTGATTTATTAACTTATTGGCTCAAACAAATTGCTAGACAGAGTCCACGTAACAGAATGATATGGTTGATTGGATTTTATGGGTACAATTTGACAGAACATGCGACCAAAGAGGTCTTTTTCCCAAAACCACAACATGCTTCACACACAGATAATTTAGAAAGGTTTAAGTAAGCAATGCTAATCTGTTAGAAACAGGGAAACACATTTCCGGCAACACAGACAACAAGCCGGTGGACTCCAGACTGTCATAGTGCTTCTCGATCAATGTGTTTAGAACCATTCTTTCTTGGGCTTGACCCATCTATAGCCATAGAGGCCAGTCAAGAGCATCTTCCTGAACAGAAAGATTATTTAATCCAAGGTTTTGCACTTTCAAACCCACCTCTCAAAAATCCATCAATCCATCAATCCATCCATCCAGCCGTCGTTTAACTGCATATCCTTATTTTGGTGGGGGTTATACAGCACAGTACCCCGCAAAACTTCAACAATGTAACTTTTAACTTTCAACTTTAGTACCCCCAACATTGTCTCTACTGTGCGATGCAGCCCGGGATTGCTGGTACATCACTACAGTGCCTTTTTGTAGAGCTAAGATTTTGGCGGAATCAGTCGCTTCAGGGATAGATGAAACCCTTCTGTCACTTAGAATTGGGGACCTGCAGACAGAGAAGAACCTGCACTCCACCTACGCCTTTAAGAAGGGATGGGAAGCTACACTGCCTTTGATTAAATGGCAGTCTGACTGTCTGAGGCGACTCTTGCTACTTGAATGGACCCTTCTATAACACTCCAGAGACCCCCGACGACACGCCACAATTCTGCGAGGGATCAATACACCGCTGCCATCGCCACAACACGTGTAAAACTCCCCTGGGTGCTTATTTTTCTGACTTTGACTTCAGGCCACCGTAAGAACGAAGTGGGGCATGTAGGTTCACAGCTGGCCAGGACGCATTCCACCAGAGAAGACGAGGATCATCAGGCAGCCTGAATGACGTTCGCTGAGTATAATGGCTCCGATTTCATCCTTCCTTAAGTCAGAACTATCTGAAATTGGCTCCAGGCTCTGCGTCACGCCTTCGCTCCCTCTGACATGTCCAGTTTAATATTTAACACCATGCAATTAATTTGTAGGTTACTAAACAATAGTTGACGTCTGGGACAGCACATCCCAATTTGTATTTGTCTAATTTAAACGTACAAAGCATTTATTGGATTAAATGTTGGGTGTTTAATGCTGGATATTTCATGCATTGATAATCAGATTAATCTATGGCCGTGTAACATTAATAAAAACAATATCCAGTGTTGTGATTAAAGCTGTTCCCAGTCCTCAGTCACCAGGAGCACCCACATAGGGGAGAAAAGGGAACAACAAAACAGCTTGGACCAGCCTGGCCACAAACTTAGTTTCTCTCCAAAATCCTGCAGAACAGAGATAAACGACCACCGAAAACCGTCGCAGTGAGACTTTCCGTTGCGACGGTTATAAATAAAACATAATCTGCCCTTCTCCTTAAAGGGTATTAACTGCTCAATCAACCGAAGAGAGTCGATTGACAAGAAAAGCCAGCATAATATTTGGCTGTTTGCCTGTGTCTGTGGATGCTATGCTGTCTCGTTACATTTTTTTCCCTTAGTGAATGTCATCTGAAGGGTAGGCAGCTTCGCATCTTCACACGTTTTTTTTATTCCATCAGTTCATTCGAACACGACGCTTCTCGTGCCGCCGCCACGCGACGTTTATAATTTCGCCAGATTAATTCCGTCTTTTATAATAAGATTAATAATGGAGGCGGAGAACATCGTCGTAGAAAGCGACAAAATAACACTGCATCGCTCCTCACAACAGTCCGGGGACACCATGTACGGAGAAATATTACAAAAAAAAAAACTACTGCAGACAAAAAATGAATAAGGTGAGCTGAGGGTGGTCTCTAAAGCAGTCTTGGGGGCCGTTGCCCGAATTCCATCTAATCGCCTGGAGTTGATGGAGGTACCTTGGAAGACACGGTGGTGTGCACCTACCTGAGTGGCTTTGTGGAATTGCTTCTTCAGTCCCGCTACGGACATGGTCCTCAGATGGGCAACTGCCTGGCTATTTCGTATTGCCCCCGGGATGCGGTGTCTGCGATGCCCTCAGCTAGCAGGGATCTCCATGCACGGCGCTGTGCTCCCCTGTCACCGGGTGACTGCATGTCATCGCCGGGCTCCACTCGCCGGTGACGTGGCTCCAGCCCCTTAAAGGCGAAGCGGAGATCGCCGAGCTTTAGAAAGTGCGCCTATAAATAGACGCTCTTTACTTAGCCCTCCGTGATACCGGCGGACAAGAACAGGACATCATGTACGAGACTTTACAGTCAAAGCCGTAGGAGTGGACGGCGGCGGGGACCCCGGAGGCTGTAAAACATGCAAAGTTAAATGTATGACAATTCAGATCATCAGGAAGTGAAATATTATTCTTAGGCAAATGGCGATGGAGATGCGAAGATCCTGAAGGCACGACGCAGGTTTATAGTGTAGCGAGGGATTCAGGACCACGGACAGTGGGACAGTCTGAGACTTTGACTGCTGATCTTTCAGGAAGATGTGTCTTCTACTCATTTGACGATTCTCTCATTCTTTTTTCCCTGTTTTACTGTAGGGTCCATTGGCCGGTCTGTCTCCTAGTCACCCATAATTCGGCTGCACCTTTTGCCGCTTTACAAGCACCATCTTTCCTAAAGTTGCTTTTAAATTCTGCTACTTAAATTCTTTACCAGTGCATCATCAGTATAACAATCCCTTTTTTATTTCTTGGAATACGCAATTCCTAGGCTTTGTATACACAGTTTTGTGCTTATCTGTTGTCTTTTTTGAGAGAACCTTCAAAGCAAATGTGGAAACTACACCGGCGTACAATAGTATGTGCGGCATGCAACTTGTTCATCAAAATTGTAATTTTTTATCAGTTTTCTTCAGGCAGAACCTTGATAATGAGGTATAACAATTACTTTTTGGAATGATCAATATAAAACCTAATGCTGTCTATCAGTGACACTGTTAATTTCAGCACGCGTTGTACGTGGATTTTTAAAATTTAAGTACATTTACTTGTTAAAATCCTGGTCAAAAGGGAATAGTGACTTTCGGCAAATTGGAGCCTTGGCTTTTTTTTTTAGAAATACTGCCCCCTAATGGGGAAAACTGCACATGTTTTAAACACATTATAAAGAAAATTTACACGGGACCTTTCGCAGATGAGATTATCTATACGGCACTGTTCAAGACAGAACTAAATGTCCAAAAGGTTACGTATAAAATGATGGACATTAAATCACCACTTCAGGCAGGAGCGTCCTTAAAGACCTTAACACTTCTGGGGTCACATTACTAATAAAACAGTGCATTTTAAAAACGGACTATTGTAAGACCAAATGTGGGGAATACAAAATATTCTAACACATTATTTGCGTGCTAATACATATATCAAGAGACTCGTAAAAATGAATTACAGTTTTTACAAATCAAGAGTATGCGTATTACCCCATCTTGTGGCAGAAACAGGAAACTCATTCAAATCTGAACCTCATTCCTGATTTATTTGATATTGAGCGAGTTGTTTTGTGTGAAGGTAAAAGCCAATTTCTGACTATCTTATTTAATATTGACCCAATGATTTAAAATGTTATGAATTCCATGTTGGCAGTGTGCCATTTATATGCTGCTTCTACACTGTAACGGTTTTTATTGAAGATGTTTTAGTTTGAAAACTAAAAATAAAAGGATTGTCTAATGCGCCATCTTGTGGCTAAAAACGGAGCGGCCTCAAATTCTCATTTTATTTGAGTTATATTAATCCCGTTAACACGAAAGCGAAAAGCCCGCGCGACTAGCCGATTCAAAATCCAGTTTCGGATTTACAGACGGGGGATTTACTTTGAGCTCCACTACGAAAACACTATCCCACTTGGAGGGCACACACTACAACAGCAAGTGAACAGAGAAGGAAATATATGAAGATGGAGAAATACCCTTTTTCAGGCCCCATCCATCTGTTAGTCAAGGCTCCACCCATCTTGTCTTGTGGTCCCGGCAGCTTGCTGCCCACTCCTATCAGGAGTGGGAAAGACCCCAGTAGGCCTCGAGGCCTTTGGAGGAATGAATATTTCAGCAGCTTCACCTAAGGATGGTTTCCCTTAAGGATCTGATGGCTAGCTGTCTGCATGCTTGAACCTGGGCAGGGTAATGAGCACCCATGGTTACTGCTCCAGCAAGACACCGGATGTCAGGCCCTACAGCAAGGTGCAGAAGCAGTGCTTCAATCGCCCACCGATCCTGCCATAAATTATCTAAAAGTTTCCAGCACAATGGCACGCATGTAAACAAGTTTCATCAGGCACGGCCGAAGCAGCCTCACAAACTCACGCAGGCCACTGGGCTCATGCTAAATGAGGCTTGTGTGAAAATGCTAGCTACGGGAGAAAAAAGACGCAACATTTTATGCTCATTACACCATCCGAAGGAATGAGAGAGTGGCTTGAAAAAGTGGTTTGTTTGGCAGAATTGTAAACTGGAGGCCGTATGTGCTACAGCAGTAATGAGCAGTGGACTGAGCGTTATGGGTTACGTGAGATTGACCTCGTGGATTCGGACCACCAAGGAGGGAATACTAAGAAGCGGCAGTGCACCATGGGCCTGGGTTTCTGCCAGGCTTTCTGGGTTTCCGGCACTTTATGAAGGAAACGGAGGCAGCTTTGTGTGTGATGCACTTTTCCGAAACCTGTCAGATGACTTTTCTGAACCGATAAGGACTGCATTTTGCCACTGACATCCGTGAAAGAACTCCGGTAATCCCTCAGTCCCGGAGCCTTTCCTGATCACTGTCAGACAAATGGAAATGTCCAGGGTCAGCCGTGGATGGAGGGCTATATCTGGCTACTTGCTTCTCGTTGAGTTCTGCCTGGATTCACCACGTGAGTTGTATGCAGCCAGAGACGATGGGGAATCAGCTCCCATTGATCATGTCGGACCTAAACTCTTGACCTCACTCTTGCTATCAAGAATCCAGCAAAAGCACTTGAATCTTGGATGGGTGGATTAAAAAAAAACACAATGACACCATGATCATTGTGTCGTAAGGAATACAGAGAAGGCAGACACTTCGCATTGGGATCCACGGATCAAAGTAATTCCCAGAGGAGGTCTTTTTAATGAGATAGTTGTGGTGGGAAGTAGGTGGGGGAGGGCTGGTCTCATTCTCCATTCCTATAGAGCATGTGGAATTGTATTTGCTATCACAACGGATCTGAAGTGTTCATTCGGTATCTCTAATATCCGCTCTGTGAAGTGGAGCAGGACCAGGTTAATTAAACCCAGGGGGGCAGACACATTTGAATATGTCACATAAATAGTGTCAGTGCATGCCTGCCGGATGGCGAGGGCGAGAAACATTGCTGTTTCTTAAAGGCGGAAATGTGGCTCTGCTCCCCGCTTTCTCTCACAATGACCAACACCCACCCCCCAACCTGCCAAGCCCTGAGTTATTAGAGTCTGTCATTAGCAGACCTATGCTTGAGGAGAGTGACTAGGAACGTCAATTTTATATGGGACAAATATTGACAATAGCCAGCCCAGGGGTATTCAAGAAAGAAAAATGCAAACTATGTTAATTAATGATAATTAACCACCAGGGCATGCTTCTCCTGGATCCTAGATAAATTGGTCCCTGAGTTGCAGGAGAGACAGTCTTCGGCTAATCCTTTATTATAAAAAAGATAAAGGAAAACGACATCATTAGCATAAATCTGATGAGATAAAAAGTTGAGCTATTCTTGTTAATTCCTGAACGGATAATTTTACACAAGGTTGTTAATTGTACATGAAAAAACAGAAACAGGGAAATCAAATAAGGGAAAGAAACAAAAAAAAGAAAAAAAAGAAAAATGCATATATAGTCTCAAAGCACATTGATGCCGAAGGACAACATGAACCCAGATAAGAGGCTTAAAACCGGCCAATCAAACCTTTAAAGGTATGTGCTTTCCATACCGGGCGAGCGCTCAGCGAGAAAGAGTGCAAGCATTGAGTCATTTGGTGCCGTTTAAGTTACTTAAACGGTTCTGAACATGAAATATCTGTCCGCAGTGGAATTCACCAACACTTACTAAAATGACGCTTTCAGCACAGCAATTAAAAGGCAGTGTCAGGGTCTGGTAGGGCTGCGTGAATTAGGATTATTTGATGGAGACTGTTTTATAATTATGAGAGCCTATTTATTTAAAACTCGTGAAGGAGATGCCAATCTTGTTTGCCAGATCCATTTTGGGCTGGCAGTTTGGGCACCTTGTCTCATCTGACATTCTTCCTCGCTCTCTAAACCCTTCATTATCATGGCCATATAGCAGCAGACCAGGGGTGCGGTGGACTGAGAGCTTGGACATGACATCCACTGGAGCCCAATAGACCAGGACAATGTGGACTGGATGGAGAACATCAATCTCTGAACTGCAAGGTGTTGTCCTCTTTGACGGGTTATCAGTGGAGTCCAAGAGACACACGGAGGATGTAATTTAGGTTAGAGAATGCTGATGTTTCCCTCTTTCACAGGACTGAACACCACCCAGGAAAGATGGCTAAGGTGGTCTTATTTTTAACAGATGTTATCCACTCTCGACTACAGGACCTGTCAACTTCTCACTCAAGACCTGGCAGCCAGCAAAATTTGCATGTGAAAGAGAGACCTCACAGTATCTCAGAAGCATGATTTATATACAGGGAAACTGACTTAAACAGCACTGAGAAACACTGTAAGCCCCCTGTGATTTTACAGTTATTACAATCTTAACGAGAAATCATATGGAACTGGTCCCATTGGGCAGCACAAAATCTGACAAGGCCTTACCGAATGTGGCACCCTGGTAACCAGGTAATCTTCCTGATTTACAGTTATATACACAAGCTGACATACATGCTGCTTGGAGTCACTGTGTACATTTACAAGCACTGCATCACAAGAAACTCTTTTCAGGCTATGAAGTAAATATGGGCCCTGATTACCCATTAGAAATGTGTAAAAATGACCTGTCTGGTTTGTGTTTTCCTTCTTCTTCTTCAAAAAAGGCAAGTGCTGAAGACACTAGTGGGTATTAAAAACGTTTTTTCCACTTTCTACAAAATAAATAGCAAGCAGCCAAAATCTACATTTTAGCCAACAAGCGTTAAACAGCACAAAACACACCACCAATTTTAACAAGTCTTATTTGAATTTTATTTAAAAATAAGAAAGTGCTGCAAAGCAAAGCCCTTTACAGTCCAGGCGACCATTCAATCTGTCGCACAGGATCAATAGTATAAATTAGCCCACCACTAACAGAGGGTTCAGCGTGTCTGTGCAGGATGGCTAAATTAGCGCGCCGCTAATGGAGGGCTGAGCGTGTCTGTGCAGGATGGCTAATTTAATGTGTTTTTAACAGACGCTGCAGCGGGGGAGGGGCAGGCTGCTGAGTGGGGCTCGTTTACGGCCTCCCTCGCCTAGCGAGGCACTCAGATATTGGCACGCCGCAGGCTCCGTGTGGCCTTCGAGGAGGGATACCAGGCGGTCCACAGTCAAACGGTTTCGCTGACGTCTTCCCTTAGCGAAGCCAGCTCTTCTGTCAGCACTTTCCTTTCCTTCATCTTTGCGAGCATGGCGTCCATTAAGACAGCTGCATTAGGGATCTGGAGGAGAAACACCAAGATCAAAAAAGTTAAATATTTATACTATTCCCCCCCCCCCCCCCCCCCCCCCCCCCCCCCCCCCCCCCCCCGCTCGCCCGCCCCCGCCGCCGCCCGGGCTCGCTCCCCCACCCCTCCTCAACAAAACACACACCAGCCTG
>JAACJT020000066.1:871740-883766 GCA_009936485.2 Gymnarchus niloticus | reverse complement strand
CCTTTCCGGCCTTTCCTTTCCCTCCTCTTTTGGAGCATGGCGTCCATTAAAGCAACTGTATTTGGGATTCGGCGGGGAAACACCAACCTCAAAAAACTTAAATTATTAAACTTTTCCCCCCCCCCCCCCCCAACACCAGACTTCTTCATGTCCGGAGTGTGACCAGAGCAGCAGTCCGTTTTACATTCCGAACCTTAATGCTGAAATCAGACAGCGTTCCTGGTCCAAGACCTGACCACACCGCCGGGTGAGCCCATGCCTCTTCACAGCATGACCTGGTTTGGTCCTGGTTCAGAAATTAAATGTGTAAACAGGCGTTGAAGACGATGCCCCGATATTGTTTATACTTGTGTGTGGAGAGGTGGTGGTGGTGGTGGGGGGGGTGCCTATGCAATCCACCTAATTTTGGCTTTCTGCTGTGCTGCAGAAGAGAGACAAGGACATTATGCTAATTAGCAGCCGGGATCAAAGGGAGATGTAATGTATAAATATTCAGGCAAACTCAGGATCCCTCCTGTAAGCTGGATGCTAATTTAGCTCGCTGCGGACTTGGAGATGGGAGAGAGCAGAGGACTCTACCCAGTGGTGTGCGCTGGTCCATGAAGCGGAAAACCTTCATACACAGCCGGAGTGGACGTAAGACAGCCGTGTTAACTAAAGCCACCTTTTTCAGTCTCACCAAAGAAACAGAACTACTATGGGAAAATGGAGACGCAATTTTGGAATGGCAGACATACATCTGTCAACAGAAAAAAACAGGCCAGTACGACAGCTATAAGCTTCACTGATGGACGAATTTCACTGGGAGGCGGGGCTTGGGAAAGGGGTGGGTCACTGGCAGGTAATGCCCACTGCCATATCACTATCATAAAAAAAATCCTCTCTCATTCCAGCTTCCAGGACGCGGTTCTCCCACTCTAAGTATGCCCAGCGGAGAGCCTGGACACAACAGTCCTGCTTAATGCCAATGGTGCCAACTGGGAAACGGCTGAATAACGAGACTGCCTCAAACACTACTATTCACTTTACTGCCACTTTTAGAAGGTTTTCTGACATACTCAGTAGTGATGAACTGCAGGAGCTGAATGTAAAAGTAACCGGGGACCAGAACACGACGAGATTCCTGTTCGGTGGAGGACTGGGATGGGGAGCTTTGCATTGTGGGTAGCGATGGTGCTGTTGGACCAGGCCACCCGTCTGTTATCATGTAACAGAAGCCTGTTTTGGCTTATCCTCTGGGCAGTCTTTGGAGTCGCATGCCACACCTCCCTATGCGTTCATTAACCCCGCAAAGTGCTCCTAACAAGGTGGCCTCAACCCTGGATGAGGGCTGGCCACCGGGTCGGGGGAGATCCTCGGAGCTTCTTTAATGATGGTCCTGTCAAAGAGCCCAAGCGAAGTTAGGCAAAATAATAAATAAAGGCACTGCCCTCCTATTCAAAATACAAAATTAGAGAGGAAAGCTTTAAATACACTCTGGCATTTTCCTGTTAAAAGCAGAATTTGGTTGCTTTTCCTGCCCATGTTCACTGCAGGGAGGCCTAGGCCTGCCCATACCAGCTCCCTAGCTTGATCTTCACGTTATGGTGGGGGGTTTTACTGAGGGCTTCTAGGTCACCTCGTGGGGGACAAAAACAGTTTACTATGCCAGGTCTCACTTCACAGAACGGTGGCTATTTAACCTGTTTAGGTCATTTAGGGCACTGTTTCTTCCAGAATATTCTGCAGTTGCCCCATGTAAAGAGGGGACCACTGAATCCCAAAGTGGCCTGCCCCTAGGACACACTTGATTGGCTCATGTCAGAACAAAGCCTCCCTGGGCAGCGGTACGTCTTCTCAGACATGTGGACGCTGGGAGCCGTGCAGAGCTGCCACGATGATGTGTCGGTCTTCGATCTCCTCATTCTGCCACATGCACTTTATTGAAGAAGAGTTAATATGTTGTGTGAGAGGAGAAGTACAAGCAGGACGAGCAGTAAGATGCCCATCTCTCCGGTCTGACCTATATTTACCGCATCTCAAACAAGGAATGCTGTAGGTACGCACTCTGTGTAAAATGATCCGAAAATCACGGAGGTCTCAGAAAGACCATCTAAGGGGCTCATTCAAAGGAGAGTGGCAGAAATGTGGATGCAAATATTAGAGACCAATCAGGGCGAGTGACAGCGGTACCAAAATATGACCCGCCAATAGCAAGAGTGCTGTGGTGTACTGTCACGGAGGAGCAAACAAATCCTGAATAACAACCTGCAGGGGAGATGATGTGGTCTGCTATGTCTAACGGCGCATACAAATGACCGCATTCAAGGTTTCATAAAGCCGACTCCTGTCGAATTTACCCCCGGCTGGTAATAAGGGATCTGCAAATAAACCCAGGCAATTACAGCCATGACTCGAAGGCCTGCGGCATGGGATGGCACCGTGGCGGGTCAGGGTGCCACGCCGAGGCTGGGAGGACCCGTCAGACTGACGACGATATGATACGGACGGGCAGGCGTCTGCTCAAAGATGCCACAGCGTCCTCCACAAACGACCTACCTCTTTCATCAAGGGCCACCATTTAAAGACTGTCTGGGGGTGAGAGATGGGGGAAGGGGTAACAGAGCGCTGCTATCATCCAGGTTTTAATATCACGGTGGAACAGGGGGATTCTAGATGTTAGTAGGGAGCTGGTGATGGAACAGGTAGGGCACTGGAGCGATCTTAAAGGACTCGGAGCGCTCACGCACACACGGGCATCTGTAAACTAATCACGCAGCACTGGCTCCCTCGTTATCCTGACGTGAGGCACGAGCCTGTGAGCCCCGCTATCGACAGGGCCAGTGAGGTAATAAAGAGACTCCCCCGGCGAGGCCATTAAGGGCGGATGGGGACAGTGGAACGGAAAGCGACCCGTGACGAGAGCTAAGAGGGAAGAGAGGGTGTGCGACCTGCTCTCTGTTACAGCCGAGGTAGAAAGACAGGAAGGAGAGTGGGCAGGAAAAGCGACGGAGTGGATGATTGGTCAGCCGCAGGCGGGCGGGGTGACAGACTGGGAGACAGGGAGGTCTCGAGCCCAACTGGCCCAAAGCGTTGGGTTTAGCAAAATCATTTTAGTTGGTAGCAAAACCACACCAGAAATCTCCATTAGGAGTTGTTTATTCATTTCAGTTATTTTTTAAATCAGCTCAGGAAGCACAGTGTAAGAAGAAGAAATGTCAGCCCTGCTATTGATCTCACTGGACTGTAGACCCGTCTGGGATACGAGAATCTGCGATGGAAACGTCCCCGGGGCTCAGAAGTACAGTCTTCTGCCATTGCCCTCGAGATCCACGGGCTAACAGTGAGTAAAACCGCCTTGTGAGGAGGGAGCCCCCGGGGACCCATTCAACCTGAGGACCTCACACTCACAGGAGGAAATGGTCATCCAATCTGCCCACAAATGTTTTATATCAACAAGTCACAGCAATAAATCATGAGCAGGCTTCCCATGCCTTTATGCTGGCACATTGTCAGTCCTGGTGTATGAGCAGAAGGCCCACAAACACGACATGTTCAAGACAAACAAACCTGATGGCTCTTCCCTCGATTCCTAGCTGGAAAAAAAAAAAAAAAAAAAAAAGACCCAGCAACAAGAACAGCACCTGCCAATAAGCCAGCCTTAATCACACGCAGAAGTGGCCCTCGTCCCCATGGACGGCGGGTTTATTAAGGGGGGGTGGGTAGCTATGGCGTCCTCTGGGACGGAAGCCGGCCTCAGGCCTGTCATCCCTGGAGCGGGCCGTCGACCCTGCCAGGCAAACGTCGATAGGAAGACGTCTGCAGGGGTCTCTGGCGGACGCTTTCTCATTCTCCCCGCATCGATGGGCTGCCCCGATCAATAGTCGGTTCCCACTAACAAGCTGGCCGTGAGCCTCGGGGGGGGAGGGTTGTGCATAGTGCGGGAGCTGTCCAGCCGACAGGAAAACAGAGATTGACTGGAGGCAAGGGGCGGCGAGGGGAAAGGTCGCGAGAGGCCACATGTCGCCTCTGGCACATCACGGACTGAGACTGACCCCCCGAGTCCTGGGTGGGGTGGACGCTACATCCCCTGGTCTCAGCTTCCTGAGCATGGAGGTGAAGTCCAGTGCTCATCAAATACCCAGCATGCACTGTGAGCCCTCTCAGCCACCTGGATGTACAGGCGATCGCTGACATTTTTAAACCTGGGTGTGCATGCAGATAACGACTGATATCTCTGAACCCCCCCTGTAGAGATGCCTCCATGACCATGTGAACCTTGGGCTGTTTGGATTATGGTCGTACGTTTCTTAAGGTTATGGTTTTAGGACATGCAGTGGAAATGTAACCCCCCAGATCCATCAGACAGACCAGCCTACAACCCCTCCCCAATATTACATCATGCGAGCTGGCTACTGTTCATCTCTGTATATGTGTTTACCACAGACGAATGCATGGGCTTCTCTACAGGAACCCAGTAATGTTGCACAGCTCTGCCAAACCCTGCAGTCAAAACGACTACGACTCACCCTAAGTAAAACACATTAACTGCATCGATTCATCTTTATTCCACCTTCCTCAAGTGGCTAACAAAATGCAGCTGTTGCGCTAAGATTCGTTCTGTGTGGCAGCAACGAAAGAACCACAAAGCCAGCCATAAATTCCCAGGTGGAAGACCCCCCAGGAAACACCTGGGGCCTAACCTGCTGCTGAAGGACTTTCATGATGTGGCCTAGCCAGTCCCGGTCCTTCTTCATGTCGCTTCTGACTTCTTCAGCATACTCCTGTAGAACAAACGAGAGCAACAACTAGAATCTGCCACAAGCAGTTAAAAGATATTACATCTTGTTCTGGTGATTCACTGATGCCATCCAGGTAGGAAGACAAGCCTCCCGGGTTAAAGAGGACCACACTTCCCACAATGCTTTGCACACACAGCCATATTGTTTGCCAGTCCCCTCTGAATACAATGTCTATCAATCTATGAATACAATCTATGACACACCAGATAACGAGGTTTCCATGAACTGGCAGATGATGCAGGAAGAGTTGTGGTTTCAGACAGCAGAGCCAAATGCCTGCAGTGACCTGTGCGCCACAGTCAGCCAGATACCCACCTCGTCAGTGTCCAGGATGTCTTCCAGGTCTGCCTGGGACACGTTAAGGATGGAGGCGGCGATGGACTGCGCTCTCATCAGCGACGGCCGGGACAGCTGTCCTCTGCTCATACTCCTCCTGTTCCTCCTCTTCCTCTTTCGCAACTGAGCCTTGACGTCTTGGGCATCCTTGAGGATTTCACTGGCCAGCATCTGGGAGATGGTAAAAGAACAATAAAATATTTAAAAAGAACCAATATGTACATGTGTTACAAAAAGAATCTCAAATAACAATCTTTTTGTAATGTGAAAAATGTTATGAAATTCTCTTTTCACCCTGGGGGGTGGGGGGGACTGTAAGCCTTACAAAACCCTGTGGTCGAGCGAGCGAGCGAGGCAGTGAAAGTTTACTCTGTAAATTAAACGCCCGAAGTTTTAAACCTCGGCTGAGCTGATGAGGAATTACACATAAGAGAGAGCTGTTGGGGGAAAAATGTTATTTGTGTTTGCATGGCTCACATCACTACCATTCTTCATAACATTATAAATAATTAAGCCAAGAGGAGCCTTTAAAACGGTGCCCATGTGAGCAGGAAGGCGTGAGACCTTATGTTCGAACTCCTGCAATACGGCCTCAAATACAGTAAGCGTCTGCTCTACATACAGAAGGACAATTAAATGTTAACGCTGCCACTGCACGTGAGAAAGTCAATAAACCAAACTCCCCTTTGCTCCATTCACACTTTATTGAACGCAGTAGTAATCCTCTGTATCATTTGCAGAAACTCTAATGAAAATACGACCTTGGAACAGACAGCCAGCAGAGAAGTACCTTGCCGCACCCCTCTTGCCCTCCCTGAGCACGGCACGCTCGTACCGCCCGCTCACCGCAGACGCTAATCGTGCCCGGCACGGCCCAAAGACGGCCATCGCTCTTATTTATTTTATACAGCTGGATGAGAAATGCTCAGACCAGCCTCTGTTGAATTTCTGAGTGAGGGGGCTTTGGAGAGCAGGCAGAAGAACAAACTGGATGGGGGGGGTGAGAAGGTAAAGAGTGAGATAGAAGGTAACTATGGTGTATGGAAATCATCCCTGCATGGATTGTTACAGCATCTCTTTGGCGCAGTAGCTGAGAACTTTGCTAGACTTGAGTGAACCCTTTGGCCCTGGACTTGCAAGCCAACACCAGGCCCCAGACAGCCGAAAGATGGAGGCCAGTTAAGCTACCTACATCCTTTATCACTTGTGGTGGAAGGGGAGGAGTCAATGGTAAAGGGCATGTAATGAGCCACCGTGTTCGACTTTTGCAGAACTACAGGGTTAGGAAATGTGAACAAAGGGAATATGAAAACCGAAGGAAAAAACGCGAGGGTTACAGCTCCGATAGTCACCTCGCTCAGGGAACATCTGGCTGCCGGGTGCAGACCTAGCCTGGAAGTGACTGGAAGGCACCGCCTGTGCGCCCTCTGCTGGCCTTATCTAGCAAAGACGGCCTAACCACGAGCTTTGAGAACAAACCCATCAAACACTGTCAACCTCTTCTGCAGGGCCTGAGCAGCACTCTGACCAGTTTAAAAACCTGTCAGGAGCCTTAAAAAGGTTTTTAAATCAAAAATGACAGGATTTATATAGCTGGATAAATACCAAGGCCCCGTTGTGCGAGCCTAGCCATTAAGGCTACGGCGTTGCTAATGGGCCCACCTTGACGAAGACGCAGAGCTGCTCCTGCTGCGTCTGAGCTAGGCTCATCTTCTTCCGCAGCCCCTCCAGGGCCTCGGTGCTCTGCTCCGCCAGCCCACGCATGTGTCGCTCCGCCGCCTCCTCTACCTCCGCCAGGGTCTGTTCGCGCTCCGCCAGCTGGGCCTGCAGAGCCTCTGCCCGGGCCTGCGAGGCTTCTAGCCGGGCCTGCAGAGCCTCCACACGCTGCCCCTGAAGGCCCCACAGAAACGGCCATCGCACGGCGTCTGATGCCCAACGGGTCGGTCACTCGTTTGACCATTCATAGACGTACCTTCTTGTCCAGGTCATCGCGAAGCTTCTTATTGGATGCCTCGTACTCGCGCTTCTCTTTGGTGGCGACACCGAGCCGTTGCTTCAGGGAGTCGATAAACGCCTTCCTGTTCGTGGAATCTTCGGAGAGACTCTTTAGCTGGTCATGCATGACACAACGAAGGAAGTGAAGGAGAGAGAGAGGAGACTTCAGTGAGAAGGTACCACATCCAGCAGAACCTCACAAATACAAAACTGCTCAAAATGAAAACTGCTTGCAACAAATCATAGGAAAAAAAAACAAAACCAACTTTTGAAAAAGCTTGGAACACAAAGCTTGAGAAAGAGAAACTTACATTCATTTACGACCTTCAACTCAATGCATCTAACCATTTAGCACAGTTAAGAAAACGACTCCTGTATGACTCTCCTGAAAAAACACTTCTGCATTCGGGGTGCGACGACACCATTTAATGAATGTTTGCAGCTAACAGAGTGGTATCTGCAGAACAACGTCTGCGGGGCTCTCGTATGCAAGGCAGAAGCTCGGCTGGGCTGCAGTGGAAAACAGAGAAATCCCCGCTTTTAAATATGGTGCCACCCTCAGTGGGGCTGAAACGCTTCATTAGCCACCTGTAACCACCTGCAAGCGTTTGGCTAGTGCTGGCCCAACTCCCCATCCTAGATGAAATCATGGATCTCCCGGCCTGCTTACACAAGTCCGATTTCACACTAGGCGTTCAGGAGGACGGCTCAGATCTTCATGGGCCTGAACGTAATTACACCAAGCGACAGACAGCTGCAGTCAATCGCTGAGCTCCAGGGCTTGCTTCTAGCACAGTGTCACGTTAACGACGGCTGGAAGTGTTATTAATGATGAGAGAGACAGCTAAAGTCCCGATAAGGATACGTGAAATGCTGAACACGACAGCCAGTTCTCCAACGCATACGAGACTTAAACGTTCAGTTTTAATCAATCATTATGTTTCGCTGCTCTCAAACGAGACAAGCTCCCTGATGCGCTGGTACACTACGCCCCAGTCCAGCTAGACGTCCTCACATACCTTTCTTTCCAGGTCCTCCACAGTCTCCTTATGGCTTCTCTTGTTATCCTGCAGGATCTTCATCCGAGATTTCAAGTCCTCTGTCAGCTGCCTCTTCATGTTCATATCTCGTTCGAGGTGTGAAACCCTGGTGTGAGGGGCTGATTAAATCATGGCCACTCTAAACATACATCAGCATCCACATTACAAATGAGAATTTAACTTGTTCTAACTGATCGGGTCTGGGGGTTTATCTACACTGCAGGGTTTACCTCTGACCCATCTTAGTGGAGGGAGGGAGGAAGAAAGTACACACAAGAACAGATCACAGTTAACTATGAACCGGACCGATCAGGCGTGTCAGACGCAACTGTCCTAAGGTGTAACGTCCTCGGCGATGGACCCGGCATGCCACACACGACACCAGAGGAGACCAAGATGCGGACACTCAAGAGATTACTCAGCACTAATGGAGAGAGATCATCGTAAGGGTGGAGGACCGGTAATATTCCTGTAGTGGTACAAGTCATGATGTTGGAGAATATTAAATGACAAGTGTGTGTGCATGATTTTTAAAAAGGGGGGGGGGACTCATTTCAAGGTCTTTAAGAAATCCTTCATTTGAAGCACACATTTAAAAATAAACACATGCTTACACCAATAAACCAAAGTCTTGCTATTTTTTTGCCCAAGACAGACTCCCGGCATCAATGTACACAAAGCAAACATTTGAAATGAACGTGAGCCAGCCTCTGGAGGGTAACATGACCAACACTGACCCGGAACGCAGACGCCACGGACGTGAACGGTTTTAACCTTCGTGCTGAAAGCCCCGAGCTTCTGGATCCACTGTTGACACCCCGGTGTCAGATGACCTCAGAGCTTTAAAAAAAAAAAAAATCCGAGGGCAACAAATTTCAAACTACGGCATTAACGACTTGCCCGTTTCTCAGACCTGCATCTTAAACGAGTCTGAAATGAGCCGAGCTCCCTGCAGATCGCGAAACGCGACTTGCTCGTTTGTTTCTTTTTTCGACTGAAACCGGATCGGTATCCTACGCACGGGTGCGACGAGGAGCGAGAAAACGTGTTCCGCGGCTAACCTTGTTAGCCATGGCGTAGAGACAAAAGAGGTTTAAGCATGCATGCCACTGACAGACAACTGACAGGAGATCAAAGCTGCTTGTTCATAAATAAAGCACAGACTGGGCTCGGGATGTTGCCGGAGATACCCCGGCGTGCTTTGAAATTCATTTGAAAGGCACGCACTCTTCATTCTGTGTATTTTTTATTTTATATATATTTTTTAGTTTGTACAGACGTACTTTTTACTTGTATAAAAATACAACGCAGCAGCTGAGCGGTGAAAGGCCGGCGATGACGGCCGCTGGCTGGACCGCACCTTGACCGTGCCTGCAGTCCATCAGCTGACACTTGGCCTGCGCCCTGGGAATGAGGCACAGCGTGATGCCGGTCACTTTCGGTGGACGGGAAGAAAACAGCGAGACGAGGAGAAGGCGCGGGGAGGCCATGTTATGGTTGGAGGCGTAGGGTGAACGTGATGAAGTGGGAGTGACTTAGGCATGGTGCAGGCAAATAAAAGAGCCTTAAAAAAACATAAGAAAGAACTGCACACACACGCTGTGCACTCAGCATGGCCTGGCCGTGTGCCATCCCTCCTGACTGAATTTCCTGCAGCAAAGACTGAAGTCGATCAATAATTTCCTCCTTGATCTTCCCTCGAACTTCAGACACCATACAATCTCTGCAAACCACACCCTGTCCGCAGCACTCAGCCAAACAGTGTGGCGTTCAGCGGCTGTGTTTGGCCCACAAATAAACACACTATGGAGGCGTCATGGACGGAGACAGTGTGGGTGTGTGTGCGCGTGGGGCGTTTTACGGGGAGAAAGTGTAATTGCCGGGCGTGTGGCCTCAGTGTGTTTACAGGGTGAATTCACCCAGCCTGAAGTGGGGGAGGGGGGCCCTCGGCTCCACAGCTCTTACTTCTCCTGAAGCTCCTTCATTCGTTCCTCCTTCTCCTGCAGCTCCGCCTTCAGTGCCCGATTGGCTGAGCTGAATTTCGCCGCTTCGTTACACGAACTCTGAAGAGTGATGGTGGGGGGGGGATAGCATATAGCGGCAGACTGCTGTTTGAACCGTGTGATCAGTTCACATGAAGCAGGCACACGAACACACACACACACACACACACACACACACACACACACACACACAAAGCGGCCTCTGTGTACACTGCCCACGATTCACAGCTAAGCCCTACGGCACAGCAGTGCTTCCTGACAGGGTGAGAGGCGACCATCTCACAGCAAGAACTGGGGAAGACGACGGCACGCTCAGCCTGAACACCACCGATGTGACTGGGACACAACCAGAAATCCTGAAAGCACCATCGGTGAAATAAAAAAAAAAACAGATTAACCGCGCGACCACGCTTGTCAAGTGTACTCGAGCTTTAAGGCCTTCGTTAACGGCCAATGCGACCATATAACTGTTAAATGTTAAACGCGTCTCATAAGGTTCTACTTTAGAAAAACTGACTTTTAGCCACACAGAGTTTCCCTCAGCTGTATGTTTCACATTAATTTAATCTTTTGGAAGCCATCTGCAGCGCAGTAACTGCTGAGGGGCAGACTTTACATCCTAAAGAGGAAACCGCCACTTTACAGGCTCCACATGCTCGCGGGGAACCAGCGTCTGCAAGCCTTTTTCCCCGAGCTTAATACATCCGAACCGCGGGGAAAAACCCGGCGAGGTTCCCGTGTTTTATAAGGGCCTTCAGTGAAAGACACAGTCACCATGCAAAGCAGGAGAGAGGACAGAAATAACATTTTAATCCTTTGACAAATTATTTGAACCAAACTGAACCTCCCCAGAGCTGTTTGTGATAAGCAGGGAGCAGTTGCTTATGGGATGGATCTTACAGTCTGCGGGGTCTCATTCCCCGGACCGCCGGAGGTCAGGACAGACACAACGAGCTGAAGTGGTACACACCTTTTTGTTATTTAGCTGCAGTTAGCAGACGTACAGCAGCGCAGGTTGACATTTCGCCCATTTTCACAGCTGGACGTCCTACTGACACGTTAAGCGCCGTGCTAAGTATCAGGGAAGATAGGAGAGACGCGATCCCGTGACCTTCAGGGTCTCCGAACACTAGGGCGCCTGCCAATAAACCCTGAAGCTGTCCTGACAGCAGACGCTGTTGATGATACCCCGTCAGCCACATGCCGCTTAGCGGACGCGTTAGCGGCTGACACGTTAGCCAAGGTGACTCTGTGTGAACGTCAGAGGCGGCCATCACCGCATCCGGCCGACCGTGCCGCAATTACGCCTCTGCCGCCCCTTTAAGTGACGTGGCTTTCATGCGTTACACATGTTAAGAGGCATGTTGCAAAGGGAGCAGGTGGCAAATAACAGACATTACGTCTTTTTAACGACTTTGGTGGGAGTGAATGTTTACGGTACGACTCCTGCGGACGTGGTGTCTGACACAGCTGACCTTGAGTCTGGTCTGAAGCTGCTTTACTTCCGACTCTAGGGTCCTGTCCGGGGGGCTGGTGGCTTGCTGGCCGGGGGTCCGGCTGTGGAACTTGTGCTGCCTCCACTGCTCCAGCTCTCTCTCCAAAGATGTCTTCTGCTGCTCCAGGGCTGACAAGTCAGCAGAAAGTTTCTGTCCAGAGGGGACAGAGACATGTCAGCGGCCAGCTTCCATTCAGATCAGAGGGGACAGAGCCACGTCAGCGGTCAGCTTCCATTCAGAGGGGACAGAGTCACGTCGGTGGTCAGCTTCCATTCAGAGGGGACAGAGTCACGTCGGCGGTCAGCTTCCATTCAGAGGGGACAGAGTCACGTCGGCGGTCAGCTTCCATTCAGAGGGGACAGAGTCACGTCGGCG
>JAACJT020000066.1:856233-871144 GCA_009936485.2 Gymnarchus niloticus | reverse complement strand
AGGGGTCAGCTTCCATTCAGAGGGGACAGAGTCACGTCAGCGGTTAGCTTCCATTTGGAGGGGACAGAGTCACGTCAGCCGTCAGCTTCCATTCAGAGCGGACAGAGTCACGTCAGCGGTTAGCTTCCATTTGGAGGGGACAGAGTCACGTCAGCGGTCAGCTTCCATTCAGATCAGAGGGGATAGAGTCACGTCAGCGGTCAGCTTCTTTCCAGAGAGGAAACAGGTGTTCTTGCTAACGTTTTACAAACTTGCCGTAAAATACAAATATCTTCTACAAAGTAACCACCATCTGACTTCCACACGGACAGCAGGTTCCTCATAACATCACAGATCAAACAACGTGAAGATGTACAGTATCTGTTTTGGGCTAAAAACACCCACTGGTAGGGAAATGATGTGTTATTGCTGTGGCTTGCATTTAATCTCTAACTGCCTTTGTTTAATGTGTTAAATGGGGTCTTACTGTAATGAAATGACACATCCCTTCAGTTTATTACCCATTCCCACAGACACTATAGAAAACCGTGGAGGAATTACAAAATTACACTGACTTCCTTCTCACAATGACTATCGGGGGATAAAATGTTTTCAATTCTGACTAGGTGAATAGTCCTTTTCTGGAAATCCTCAATCTACAATACTCAGGTGGTCCATGTGTCCGTGTGATTCCCGCTGCACGTTGCGTTAAACCAACATGTTGCTTGCAAAGCATGAATTTTGTGAAGAAGTGAGGTTTAGTACCCAGGGTAAGGTAGCAGGGCAAACCTACAAACCCTGTGGGTGTCAGTCCACCTGCAGGAGGAGACAACGTGACTAAAAAGCCTGGACTTCCACCATTTTTCTCAGTTTTGCCTTCAAACTCATCTTGTATGTGCAACGTGTTTCAACTGCTGATATGAGCCCAGAGATCACTGACTCGCCACTGAACTGCAGTGCTTCATCAGACCCAAAACTGGGATTGCTAGTTCTGTGGAACTCACGGGCCCACTAATCCCACTGCCCACGGTGCAAATCCTGCAATTCGGTTAATACTCCCGAGGTGCCTCTCGGGAGGCGGGGCAACCACCCACATCCAAGTCCCTGCTATGTGGCTGTCGCCATCCCTTTAAGAGGCGCAGCCTCAGCTAATCGTCGCTAATTTCCTGGTGGCCCCTTTCATTTATCTGGTGCCCTTCAGCAAGCCTGTCAAATAATCAAATAAGGACGAACAAAGCCTAATTTCTCCAACTCAAAAGAAGGGCGAAGAAAAGGGAACTCTGCACCATTAAAGGGTCACGTTCAAAGGACGTCTGCCTGCAATTTATCGAGTTGAACGCACTTTCAGACACTTTTAATTACGCACTTAAAGCTCGGGCACCTGTTTGGGCACACTGCTGAACGCATTTGGTGAACAAGGCCCCTTTTGTTCTCGCAGCCGGCGATCGTGACTGCTGGGCTGGTGGAGAAGCACGTCGGAAAGGGCCTTAGAAAGATGGCGGTGCTTTGATGTGGCTACACTACCAAAATTAGTACATGGAGACACCAGCAATCAGGACGGGTCCTTAAGAAAATATTACTGCGTTACAGTGATGTCATTATCTAAAACACAGAAGGTATCGCCGAGTTGACAAACCCTGGTTAAAATCTCCGCAGCTAGCCTGCTGACCTCTGAAAAGTTTCAGTCCGTTTACTTGAAGCGTTTTACAGCTCAGTCTTCCATAAATACTGCAAGATGGAAGTGCTGAAGCAAGCTGGAGATGTGCCACGAACTCAACAGGTAACCCCAGGACCTGCCTGTGCCAAGCTGGTGCTCTTGAGCCCTCAGGGGTCATAGCTGGCAGTGGGGGCCTGCGTGTGTGGACGTGTGTGTGTGGTCACGGGACTGTGACTGAGTCATGTCTGCGGGTAAGCATACACGTGAGTATATTGGTGTGTATGTAATTGGTGCAGCAGTTGAGGAGTGGTGCAAAGACCGACCTCCATGAGCATGACCTCCCCACAGCGAGGGCAGGGCTGTCAGCCATACGCTTATTAAGCCTGATAAGGGCAGGAGAGCTGAAGTGGTGCAGGAGCTGCGAAGAATGAAGGAAAAAAGAAAAAAAATCTTATATTTATACACCCCCCTCACTGGCTTTGTTACCTGTGCTGTCTGCTTGCTCATCTGCACTCTCTGAGTGAGGGAGTGCAACTGTGATGTCATCTTTGCATTTGCCTCCCTCAGCTCCTGGGCAGACCTCTGTGCCGTTCTCCTGTCGGCCAGAAGGGCGGCGACCTGCTGCTGCAGGGAGATGATGCGGCGCTGGAGTGCCGGCCAGGACAACCCGGTCCCCCGCTTTCCCCACCTGCCCCTCTGCTGGGGAGGTTCAACTCCTAACGTGGACAGAGAGACCACTGTTGTCTTTCGATCACCGGAGTTCAGCTGCGTTATTAACACAGAGCCCATCTGTGTGACAATGGTCTTGATCAATACATTATCCACACTGTCAAGAACAGTCTGACTGGGAAAACTCCCTTTGCAGGAGTTTTATTTTTATTACTCTATACTTGATAACATATTTTCAAGAATAGATGGCTACCATGAACGCAACTACTGTTTGAATAATGACCATATGCCATGACCGTAACTACAGTTTGAATAATGCGGTCATCTAGGTTTGGCTTCTGTTTCTCTCGTGATCCACCTCGCTTTGACATATGAAACGGGATGTTGTTGCGGCTGAAGCTTCCTCACCTGGCCGTTTGGACACCAGTGTGCCAGAGTGGTGCTTGGCAGGCCCCTCCCTGCAGGGGCAGGCCATCGTGTAGCCGCTGCTCTGGGGAACACAGGGGGTGGCCGACATGTTAACCGAGACTGGGAAACGGAAGCATCTCGGTGATATGGTTTGCAGGGACACTGGGGGGGGGTGTCACACACTGGCCACTTCCTGCCACTCAAAAAGTGTTGCCACCCGATCAAAGCCGTAGCTGCTCAAGTAGACGAGCTTAACAGTTCAAAGGCAGACACATTTAGACACAGAATTTAGAAATGTACTAATTTCAAGGCTCAAGCGTCTCCACTGGACATGCTGTGTCCTTTCAGCAACAATGACTGCGTTCCTCCTGAAACTGTTAACTACACTGAAGTTAAAGCCACGTTTACCCTGAATGTCTGCCCACAGGTCGCACGCCCAGTAAAGTGGGGACACCACTCAGGCAGCATTTTACTGTGCCATAACACAGGCTCGGCTAAGTAGGATCCAATGGCTGACCTTCGGCTGATGCGGGGGGGTCTGAGGGCGGCTACTCTTCTCCGTCTGGGGGGTGTTCAAGCTGTCTGAGTACTTCTCCTCCGTGTCACTATTGAGGGGACAGAGACAGGGTCGGCAAGGTGGCTGGCATCGCCATCGAGACCTGTTTTTACATTCGCACCAACAGGTGGCGTAGCGGTTAGGGACACTGACTAACGAGAGAAGTTCAAGGTGGAGCCCTTTGTAGTACCGTAACCAATTTGTGAAACATATGAATAGTTTAACATGTTCAATGGAAATATGAGCCAAATGAATAAAGGATAAATTACCACTCCTACGCCACTTCGCTGCAAAGTGGTGCTTATGCAGCTTGTCAGACTTTAAAACCCCCCTTTATCAGGGTCGTTCCTGTGCGACCCTCATGTCACTTTAGAGGATTTTAAGACAAGCCCTCTGTCAATAATATGAAGAGAAGAGAGACACATGACAAATAAAAAAAATAAAATAAAAAAAAGGCTAATGATGGCTCTCCATATCGAAACCCATTACTTTGACGGATGTGGGGCAACGTCAGAGTCCTTATTGACGCTGACCTTTGACGCTGACGTTTAACCACTGACATTTAAGTCCTTTGCGTGGGAAAGGTTCATTAGCCCGGCACGTTAGGCCTGCAGGCTGGTGACAGCGTAAGGAGGTTCGAATGCGCCACCTAGAGATGGGTGGGACCTGCGTGCTGCCTCCACCCACAGACCGTAAATAAGCTGTTTAAAAATCTGCTATCGTCCAACCCGGCAGACGCCATTGAAGGCCAGGAATGAGGCAGGGGAAGGGTTTTTTTTTTTTTACCACACATGGTGGTTCTCAAAATGTCAACCCACTTCACTCAGAAAATTTTTTGTACTCAAAACACACTCTAATCTTTTTCTTTCTCCCCAAATAAAAAATTCTAAATATTCCGTCAAATTTCCTTTTTTTTGGTGTCAAAGAAATACAGAGATCCACAGACCTCTACCCTGAAAAACAATTACACACCCAGATTTATCCTCCAATTAAAAATGAATGAGGCTGCGTATTTTCCTATAGCGAAGACAGACCATATGTATCAGCTAATGTGTACTACATGCGGGTGGTGAAACATCAACTCACTCCAGTGAAGTACGAGAGACCAAATCATTTTAACTAGCTCTCCATAAACGTTAGTTCAGTGGCTCTGCATAAAACATACATGAAATAATTACGGAAGATGGATCTTAATTTAAAGGACGTTAAACGGCATGTAGACATCTGCTGCAGAGCTGAGGAGAATCATTCAAAATTGATCGAAGCAGATGAAACTACGAGAAGGAGCGGCCCTTTCTCGTGGGCTCGGTGGGTCACAGGACGGCCGGTGGGGTTTCCCGGGCTCATTGGGGTCTTTACAGCCGCCAGCCATGAATATGCAGGGGGGGTCTGTGAATTGAAATGGTCCTGCCAAACTGTCAATTTCAGGCCTGGCGGCCATGTAAAAGCGGCATCACTGGAAGAAAACCAGTCAGCCCTGAACACCCGCCCCCTCCTGGCATCCTTCCAACAGCTCGTGCGGCAGCGGCTAATTCCCAATGCTAATTTCAGTCAATAAGCTCCAAGCAAGACATCCCAGGGTATTTCAGAGGATCTGACAGGGGTCCTCCTGCCCCCCCTCCTGAATACCAAATAGACAGTAGGTGAAAATTCAGTGGCCCGTTTGGTTATCCTTTGCATATGCAGCCTTTGACCCCCCCTTCATCTGTAGCACCCCGGGACATAACAAGGGGGGTAACCTGTCTCTGCTCACATCCTCCCAGTCATCCACGCTCGGGGCCAGAAGACGGGGGCCATGACGGCACCGCTGCACTGCCCTGGCCTTCACCCGGCGGCTCTGCGCCGCCCTCAGGATGCCCAGCTCCTGCCGAAGCCTCAGCAGGTGCCGCCTCGCTTGGCCTCGCTCTCGCCTTGCCTGTGCCTCCCTCTTCCGCCAGGCGTCTAGCTCTTCCCCCTGCTCTCGGATGTGGGCCTCCAGGACCTCCCGCTCGGCGAGGGTCCGAGCCTGAGCTGCCTCTAGCCGGGCAACGGCCTGCATCCGTGCATGATCCAGTGACTCCTGCAGGGCCCGATTAACCACGCCCAGCTCCTGGTTGGCCATGCCCAGCTGCGCCACCTCCCTTTCCAGTGAGTCCAGCTTTCTCTCCAGCTGCTCCACCTGCAGGAGTCATGGCAAACAGCAACCAATGAGAGCAAGGTCATGGGACCGAGCAAGAGCACACCCACACCGCCAAACTCCTCTCCTCAGATGGTCCGCACCCCACAAAACTCGCAGTGACAAAGCAGCACGTCTCTGGAACACCGAAATATTTGGCCGACCCATTTTAACTCCCTCATGTCAGTCGTTACCATATACAAAAGAGAACTACTTTGTCTCTTGGCAGGAGACGCTCAGAGCCGCAGCAGCCCGCTGGGTGTGTATCCCCAGGCAATCTCAGCCTTTAATCCTCCTCTCTCTGCCAGCACTCGTGTTACCTTTCAAACAAAATTACTCCTCTCTCTCGAAGCACCGGTGATAAACTGCAAAAAATAATAATAATAATAATAATAATAATAATAATAACAACAACCACAACAACAACAAAAATAATAAAAAAAAGCATGTGACGCCCATGTACCAGGGAGGTCGGGAATTATTTCAATTACGTCCCTCTTTCCAAGAATAGATAGCAATAACCTTTCAGGTTGGCTCCCAGGAAACGGTGAAGGCGACCACACCCAGCGCTACACCGCTGTCCGGCATCAGCGGCTAAAACAGTCTCCTAAACCGGCCCGTTCGCTTAAATACTGCCCAGAGCTGTTTGTACTTCTGTACTTTTGGGACCCACTTGAAAAAAGAAAAAAAAAAAAAAAAAAAGTGTGCTGTTTGAGATTTCGTTCTTCAAAGATTATTGTTAACGTATACACCCATCTTCCATTACTGCACATTGAATACAGGACCACGTCAGTTTAATCAGGCAATTACCTGATTGACAGTGTAATTAATTGATCGAATGATTATTTGATCAATTGACTAATTAAGTCTGAACATTGGTTAGGTATCTAAGTCTGCTCCTGTGTAAAATGGCCCTCGCTCCGAGCCGCACGTTGGTTTTGCTTGTACCTTTTTTGACGATCGCTCCATTCTCTCCGAAAAACTCTCGCCGGGAACGTCGACGTCCTCGGACTCCGTGACGTCTGTGACCTCCACCGCCTGGCTTCGGAGCTCTGTCAGAGAGCACAAGGTTCATCGTGACTCACGGCAGGAGGAAGGACACGCGTCACCTCGGAAACAGCAAAATCTGCTCTGGCTTAATTAGCAGTAATTGGTCGCTTCTTTTCTTGCTCTGGAGGCCCTTCCCATGCAGTCATTCTTGGGTAAGACTACTGAGGAGGGGCACTTCTGGCATTTAACTGCCAGATGACACTTGCGAAAGGAGTCAGTCTTTCAGATTTGACTAAAACAGGATTAGCAGATGAGCAGCAAATTGCCTAAAGATTGTGTCCCAGTGAATTTTCTGGAAGCTTCTATTAGCTAAATGTGAAAACACGGAGCTCGCTGGTGCAGTTACACAGCTGTAAGACGCTCACACAGCTCCACTGTGCTGCTCACGTTGTGCATTTTGGACCTCGGCATGCCAGCTGCATCCAGCTGCAGGAGACTGTGGACGCCGTAGGGGAAGCAGTGGGCCCGTTTACCAATCCCTCTCACGGCACGATGACAAATCGCGCCACTGAACGTACGCACAGTCCACAGATGTCAGGTTACCGCAATGGCGTCATGAAAGACACACCAGCACATGTGGACCAAAACCAAGGCATTTAAAAATCCACCGAGGCCAAGATATCAGCCTTAAAATACTGACACCCTCAGCCAAACAGTAACAGCAGTTCAGATCAGTCCGTTACATTCACAATTCAAATAGCCCCCCCCCATTGTCTTGAAGAAGCATCCCAACATAACAACCCATAACAGTTCTTATTGCTGACGAGGCCATGAAAAAGAGCGAGGAATAATAACATGGCTTTAAAAAGTCAAAGCTGGTTCACTTTCTGGTCTCTGGAAGCTTTAAATAAACACAAAAAATACTGACATCCCAGATGACAGGAAGAGAAACCCTCAGGCAAGGCCTGCCATAGGCCAGCATGACATTCCCTCTAGGATACTCAAAGGGGTTAAAAAAAAAAAAAAAAAAAAAAAAGTTCTCAAGAAAAATGTGAGAAGACGTTTCAAGCCCCGTGAAACATTTGGGGGGGAATATCGCCACCAAGGTCCGGAGACTGCGAGATAACAACGACCACGCGAGAAACTTTTCAGCTGTCATTCGTATGAAATTTCATGCAGTACGCAGGAACCAATTTGTTGAATGAGCTCTGAAAGTGGAATATTTATGCGCCGATTTCCCAGGTCAGATGACCTTTGGCATCATGGGGGATACTGGGGCAATCCTCTCTGTAGACAGACTTCCCTTCGCCCGTTCACTGGCTGAGGAGTTTGTTACATTAAATTAGCCCTGTCTTTTGTCTTCTGGACGCGTCACGTCCAATCAGGCAAAAGGACAGCGGCTCGTGAATACTGTTCCACACCCTGTATGCTTAAGCAGAGGGGGCCAGATTACACCCCCCCCCCCAAAAAAAAACCCATCCTATTATAATCTTGGCATCCTCCAGGTGGACCCGGATGATGACGTATCAATCAGCACGATTCCGCCCTGCATCGTGACCCTGATGTGGCCATCTTGTGACTTAACCTTCAAAGAAACTCCGACCTCCAGTCTGCAATTAATAGCACTGTAAACACAGCCAAAGTGACGAATAAAGGCCGGACAAATGAAAATAAAGCCCAAAACCAACTGCATGTTTTAAAAAGTGTGTGATGGCGATGGATTAAGAGCTTACCGAGATTATCAGCAGCTGCTAAGTAGAATTAACAAATGACGATAGTGATGGTTGGTAGTGTGCTGTTTCAAACCATGCAGACCATGCAAATTACAGCAAAATTCTTCCAAGGATTTGCTTATTTTGTTATTTGCTAATTGCCAGATATCTCTGCCAGCTGGCACTGGACGGGTTGCCCATCCTCCCTCCACAGACGAAATGTTAATGGACAGTTTGTTTCTCCAGGACACTACAGGACATCCCAGTCTGAGGGTCTCCAGTCGCACCTTCCTGAATGGGATGGACCCCGACTTCAGTTAAACTGCACGGTCTTGGGTAAATCGAGACTCACCTTGACATTCCTGGCGCAAACAGAGATGGAACTCCTGTAGGGCCGTCCGCTCCATGGCTGACTGCACGCGGAGTAGGTCCAGCTCCTCCTCCAGGCTGATCCTGTCCACACACACACACACACACACACACACACACACACACACACACACACACACACACACACACACACACACACACACGGTATTACGGCATGGGACAGGAACTGAGCACATGTCCACCTGTAGGTGAGGCACACAGCATACAGCATGGCACCAGTTGGAAGAGAACTGCAGTATCCTGGCTATGTACACAGGGCACTTTTCAGTCATCTCTGATTACTAATCAGCACTTAGCCTGGCGCCCAGGGCTTCATACATGAACACCACACTGGAAGCCATGTTTCAACATTTACATTCATTTAGCGAACACTTTCCTGAGGTCAGAGATCAGGGTCAGCCAGTATCCAGCACTCTTGGAGCAATTAAGGGCCTCAGTCAGGGGCCCAACAGTAATTTGATCACTCTGCTGGCCCCTGAATTTGACTCCAGGACCAATATGGATATGGGCACAGATGGCCAACCCTCAGAGAAATACACCTGGGGAAGTTGATGCCTGGTTCACACAGAAGATCATGATAAGCCTGCTTCACATGCAGTCGTCAGCACAGAAAATTCACTGCAGCACAGTGACTGCATTGGAAGAGAAGTAGTAAGGCTTATGGTTTCCCAAGGCCCCAAACTGCTAAGAAGCGATTCAGCCAGTGATCAGCTGTGCTAGTTTACCAATAGAATGCAACAAAGGTTAAATCACCTCTATGTAAGAAAACATGACTACTTGGATATAATCAGGGAAAAGATATTTCTATGGAAACATGCCCTAGTACCCGTATCATGAATTATGCTTATTAATGTGGTTAATTAAATGGTGGAAATCCATGTTCCAACATACTTTCAAGCTGTCAGTACTAGGACCCCAAATCCGCTGAATGACCTGAAACATGTCGAGCCTCCTCCCTGTACCCATTCATCCTGAACTACCCACCTGTGAAGCTGGCATCGGAAGTCACATGATGACCTCCACAGCTTCTGAGGCCCTAAGGTCAGTGTAGCATATGGCCCAAGTTAGACATAAAGCGGTCACCAGAATCCTCCAAATCACACATCTTTTTTCCGCATTGATAGGGTCCAAAACTACAAGCAGTTGCATACCGTAGCTCTAGCGCCTGTACAGGGCACTTTGTCTGTAGAAAGAGAGTTATTTTAAAGAGCATAGCAATGGAGAGAGACAAAAAAAGACTAATGTAATAATTTGGCACAATTTCCATGAGGTTTTTTTTGATTTTCACATGGAACGTGTCAAGGCTCCTCATCCGGTACCCCAGCTGTCCTAGGTCACGCTTAAACACCTCGAGCAGTTAAAAATACTATCCTCCATTTTTCACGCCAATGGTGAAACACACACGGACGGCGGAAAAGCAGCCACGTGTGCTTAATTCCTGCTACTGCCGTGCATGGCGTGGCCTGGAGATGCGAAGCCTCTGAGACACTAACACGACCGCTCATTCCTCCTTAATCACACAGAAGCTCCTGCTTCTTTGTTTTGCCGTTTCTCCACAAACAGTGATTCACAGCTTCACTTGTACGCACACCCATGATGGCTTCATCCATTCGAGATTTTTTTTATTTCCCCACCGCAAACAGCAGCACACTGTAAGCAGACCCTCAGCAACATCCCATTTTTGAGAAGTCCCTCCTGTACAGCTGGGGCTAGGTGGTACGCCCCTGTCCTTCAGTCGAGTCTCTGGGCCTCTGGTCCATCACGATCAAGTTCGCCCCCCAAAGAGAGCTAGAAATACTCTGCAGGCTGGGACCAAGATGGCTGCCCAACATCAGACATCTCCCCAATTTAGACACGCACCACAAGCTGTCTCACCCCCACACCGACTGCATATAATTGCTTCGGAGATGGTGCTATCCCAACCCCCCCATCACCATTTCACAGCCTGTGATTCCTTGAATGAACAGTTCAATTTGAATAACAGATGTCTACCCGGCCCCCACGGATGCTAACCACTCCACAGCCAGAGTTTCCCTCTGGTTGAATATTTTGAGAAACATAAATAAATAGATTACACACGAGAGTGAGGGTCCCTTTACGCCCACGCGGGGGGCCACAGCACAGCAGAGATGGGGACGCCTCACCTAATTAGTCCAGACATCACATACGTATAGGTACCCTATCAACGGTGGGGAGAGCAGGCTCTGGGCTGCTGTGACATTTATCTCAAAGATAGACCAAGAAAAAGAACCTACCACCAAATGCATTTCCTGCTATGTTTCCAACCTCCACAAAAGATATAGAAATGATTAGACATATTCAGCTTTTGCACCCATGACTCTGATCTATATAGGCATTGAAGTTGTGTTCAGAAACAATTTTGCGGACTCGTTTGGACAAAACGGGCTGAATTCATTACGTCACGGCACTGGAGGACCGAGTTTGGTGTCATTGTGGAAGCGGACGGCCTTGCTCTATACTTCATTTCTGAATCTTGGTAAGTTCACAGCAAACTCCCTCCAGCTGTTCATAGGAAGCCAAGGCAAAACTTGTGAAATCATTAAATGCAGAGTAAAAAAAGTTAAATTAATTATTACTAAGAACTTATGAAATAATTAACAGAAGCATGCTTATTTTTGAGATCGTAAACCATTCCATCGTCGAGCGTTCCTGTCTCAAGCACTCGACTAAGGGTAAAAGCCCCTCATTACTTCAAATACTTTTTAGCAATCAAGATGAAACGAAAAATAACGATGGAAAAAAAGGCATAAACTTTATTAAACTTCATTAAAGTCAAAGTCCAGGATCAAGTCTGTAATGGTCACTCGTGGCAGGGGATAGGCTCAACAAATCACATTAAGGGCTTTTCCTCTGAACGGCAGCCTTGCACAGCCTTTGATGTCATCCCACGACTCCTTGGTCTACAGGACGTGTTTATCCTGATTATAAGGTCTAAATAATTCCAGCCTCTTCCACCAAAAGGCTTTCAAAGACAATTAACAGGGAAGGGCATGCAGCGAAAGTGGGTGATGGCTAATCGTCATGGTGATGTGCTCAAGCCAAGTCAGTACTTTTTTTTTTTTTTTGCAGAGCACCAAAGGTGACTGATTTTTAGATGCCGTGTCCAGGTCTATTTATTTAAAACCATTTAATTTATTTGCTCACCGTATCTGGTTAACTCTTATAGGTTTGCTTTAAATAAACTTAAATATCTCATTACCCTGAAATTTTAAACAACTGCACAGCGGGTGACTGGCACGTATCACACCGCGGCAGAAACTCTTAATCAGTCAATTAAACTAATTAGCAGTTTGACTGGCTGACGTCTCCTTGCTCTTGAAATGAAAATCTCATTCTATACATGGAGATGATACAGATATAAATTAGCACCAGTTAAAATGTACCAGCTGTTTTTTCCAATATGCATGTCAAGAGAAAGTTTAATATTCCTGGAGGCAGAACAGAAAATGATGATGTTAGTGAGCTAATATCCATCCATCCATCCATCCATCCATCCATCCATCCATCCATCCATCCATCCATCCATCCATCCCAGGGTCTTAGTGACACATTTTGCAGTCCAAGGTGGGTACACCACTGAATAATGATTCTACAGGAGTAAATATTTTTTAAAGTCAATGTCGGCCAATAATACAAACTGACCTAAACCTTCCTCTTTTTTTTTCCTTGCCAACTTTACCCCACTTCTTGAGCCATCACCATCAGCCATCACCGCACTCGGCGAGCCCATGACCTCATTATGGCAGGAAGCGGTTAACCATCAACGACGACAAGCATGTTCGTCTTAATACAATTAGCAGGTTGTCCTTCTGAAATGGGTTCCGATTGCCCGTTAGCACGTCGACACAGCCTAGCCTTAACTGTTGACCATCAGCAATAATTTACTTTGCTGGCCTCGGAACAGCTTGATGACAAGGCTGAAGCTAACTACCTCTTGTGAGTGACCTCCCTGCCTCACAGAGCCCAGACGAAGGGGTCAGCCGAAATCAAAAGGACATGAGTGAGAAGGCATCCACGCTGGACTGACGGTAATCCCGACGGACAGGCGGTTTGGGACTCGAGGAGGGGGCGGCACCCTAGTGCTCCCAACTGGGTCGGCTTCTGAGGGGCCCGTTAGCGTGGCCGTGGCCAGCCCCCCGAGTCAGCGGATAGCCATAATTAGACCAGACAGCCCCGATCGTAATGAGCTCAGGTGGGATTAGGGGGACAGGCCAAGGAGCTGAGAGAGATCAAATAGGGCTGGCTGGTCACGTTAACCCCCCCACAGCGCCCCCGTCACCATTCAGAATAATGCAGTGGGGAGTAGAAGGGGGGACGAAGGGGGGACACGTTCAACGGATAACATGCACATTAATTAACATCGCCCAGCCGCCACTGCCGAGCGGCACACGTGGCCCGTTGCCGCGAGTGAAGCGGACGCTGCATTTCCTTGACAGCTGTTTAGCATGCGCTTTTATGCTTTAATGTACACGCATACATTATTTACAAAGGGCCATTTCTGATTTGTGGCGTTTACCCAGCGTGACTAACAGGAGACAGAGCACACAGTCGCCGGAAAGTTCAACGGACAGAAAGCTGTTAATCATTTCGCTCTCCAATCTGTCTTTTTTTTTAATCATAAAGTGTAATTTAATAAACGAGAGAGGGATAATGAGATTACCTTCAGGCAGAAAATAATGTGAGCAGGGAGGCTAAGTGGGGAAGTTCTTCAGGTTGATGCTAAGTTTAACAGGAACAAAACATATGTACGTGTGGGTGTATGTGAACCAGGTCCAGATGGCAGTTCACCACGCTGCACTTACTTCGCGGCTAAGAGCTTCCTGTTCTGCCGCCTGACGTAGGCCAGCTCGTTCCACACGGCATCGCTGTCCTCTTGCCGGAGCTGCCGCAGTTCTGGCCGGCGACTCGCCTCCTGGGTCCTGTAGCCGCGTGCCAGGGAGAAGAACATTAGCTATGATGTCAGTCCCTCCAAACAGAGCGGGAAAATAAATAAATAAATAAATGAAGGAAGGAAGCAGTCCAGTAAAGTTCAATTAACGCTCAGCAAAAACTTGACTAATGCACCTTCCAATGGCTTCTCCTGGTCAGAGTCACCTGGAGCCTGGGCAGGATGCCACTTTACTGACAGACAGATGCCATGGCCCAGTGAACAGGTGACGTTACAGAAAGATAAATATGAGGGCCCACGCAGGGCTACCGGGCACAGGCAGCCCCGACATGGACCTGCATGAGGGTGAAACAGCACCGTGAAAGCAGACAGAGTTAGGGTGCTAATTAGTGCCAGTGGCTCCGATGTGCCAGAGGGTCGGGTGACTAATTAACAGTGCAGCCCTGGACTTGACACCTATGGAGACCTGCCCCTGCTGCAGCCGAGTTGTGGGCATTGCATCACCTTCCTTATAACACCACCCCTTTGCTATCCAGACCAGCAGTGTGAAATCTGTTTATTAGAGCAACTTTGATCAGGGCAAAGATACTTTAATGTTAGCTAATTTTATTTACTCAGCCCGCAAGCCCCGCCTGATTAGAAACTCTTTGCTTTTCGACCCTTTCATGATGTTAAGCAAGCAGCAAGGTAATCACAAATGATGCAGCAGTTATGTGGAGCTGCTGTGGAATGAGGAAATGAATGATAATGAGCAGGGAGGGATGATTCACAGGGGCGGGGTCCTCGTAACCACATTCACCAGCTAACCTCCACTAATAGAGAGAGAAAGAGAGAGACAGTCAGACAGAAGTCACAGTGTGACACGTACCTCTCCACTGTCTTTTGCGAGTCTGCTGGTCATGAGTAGGACCTTCTTAGGTGTGATGTGCTGGCCCCCGATCGCAGTGCAAACAGCCACCCCCAGACAATTCAACAGTACAATTAACTAACATAACTAATAAAAAGCTATAAACGGACATAAATGTCTATGAACATAGTGCATGCGTACAGATAACTCCCTGAGTATGTAACCCAAAAGCAGTAAATTGCAGCAGAAGACAATTATCAGTCTGCCTATGACAAGGGTAATATTTACTAATATAATCCCATGGATATACTCAATTATTAATACATTTTTGACATAATGGTACAACTGAACCAATACAGTTAATAATATATCTATGTAAGGCTCATTTGATTAGATGGGAGAAGTCAATAAAGGATCCAGTGTCGACGCCCCCACCCACCCCCCGTCATTGAATATCTGGATATCTAATACAGCTGCGTGTAGACCCCAGTCTCAATATGTGAACGTACACAATGCCACACGGTGCTGAAATGACCCCAGATCAGTCCCATAAAGCAGATGAACCCCAGTCTCAATATGTGAACGTACACAATGCCACACGGTGCTGAAATGACCCCAGATCAGTCCCATAAAGCAGAT
>JAACJT020000066.1:842369-856133 GCA_009936485.2 Gymnarchus niloticus | reverse complement strand
GAACCCCAGTCTCAATATGTGAACGTACACAATGCCACACGGTGCTGAAATCACCCCAGATCAGTCCCATCTAGCAGATGAACCCTAGTCTCAATACGTGAACGTACACAATGCCACACGGTGCTGAAATCACCCCAGATCAGTCCCATCTAGCAGATGAACCCCAGTCTCAATATGTGAACCCTCACAATGCCACACGGTGCTGAAATGACCCCAGATCAGTCCCCTCTAGCAGATGAACCCCAGTCTCTATATGCGAACCTACACAGACTTTCAGTCGTGCTGTGCTTGGTTCTTCTCTCCTTTGTATTTAGAATAGAAATATTTATGACTGTTATTTTTACCTGTGTATTTTCATAATATGCATTGTTTTAAACTCAAAGACTCTAAGTGTCGGCTTGAAACGAGTCCATCAGTCAGAGTTACGAGCCATGCACTATGGGAGTGGTATCACAGCCAAAGATGTTAGAATCTGTATGAAATCATTTCTACACAGATTAAATTCTTTGCAGCCTGCTTTGCAATTTCTATAACAAATTAAACAGTGAAAACATACAAAATATAAAAATTAAAATTCAGCTTAATTAACTAGTTAATTAGTGCAATCTCTTAGCCACAGCACAGCCCCGGATTGAGGCTTCTTTGTGTCATCGAGGACGACCCGCTGACGTACAGTAGCTAAGCGTGGCGTTAAGCCAACGTTCCTGTCCCATGGTGGAGTGTGGCTACGCACCAGCCCAGGGCGTCTTCAGCTTCCTGCAGGCGCTCCCTTGCTTTCTTGTAGCATGTCTGGACCAGCTGGAGACGCTGCTGCCTCTTCTCGTGGGCCCTCCTCAGCTCCTCGTTCTCCTCCGTCTTGGGGGGGGGGCGGTGGCAGCGGCGCACATACAAAACACATACAAAAGTGTCTTTTTCCCCACATATCCTCACACACATGCAAGACATAATAAAGCAGCGGACACCTTTTAAGCAGGTCAGAAGCACTAAAAGGTGACCGGCTAGTTACCACTGATGATGTCAAACACGCTGCATTTAATAATTTAGACTATCACTTCATTTAGTCCAATTCCTGCGTTCTGAATATCAATTAAATTCTCCATTTGTTAAAAATCACAAAGTTTGCACATCCATGCTCAGGCTTTAATGGCAAAGGAAACATTAAATGACAAGATGAGAAAACTAACAGGACTGCAGAGAGCTCCGGAGACCCCCCCCCCCAAAGCAGCCCCCTGCAGCGGGTGCCAGGGAAAGGCCCTGACAGCCACACTCCGAGCTCCAGAGCTGACCTGACACCTGGGACGTAATTACAGTCGGGTAAGGGGTGGGAGCAAGTCCATCCAGGGGACCTTGAACCCCACCCCTAATGGACTACCTCTCAATGGCTGATGGCTCACAGGCCTGTTCACTCATACATGTATTAAAAAGAAGTACTTTTTTGTTACACGCAATGACACGGGACTCGCGGTGAGCGTATGGATTTTCCTGACAGGCTGGCCCAGAGCAGCTGACCATCCCGACCTTAACAGGGAACGGCTAAAACAGCCAAGGCCTGAAACGAGGCCCGCATCCGCTGGAGCGGACAGAGCGGGGGGCTTGTCGAGAGGGTCTGAGGGAGAGAGCTTGTTTACGGCCGAAATGACATGGGAACCCCGCCGAGAAGGAAATGCGGGCCCCGCACCCTGTTATTATTAACAAGGACAAAAGAACAATCGGCACGTCGGGAGCCATGACGAGTATAGATTTACCACAGTGTGTCAGAAGAGGATGGCGGGGCCTCGGCGGGAAACGGACTTCCCACTAACGAAAGCAGCCTCCCGCCCCCCGGTGCACACCACATCGGTCCGCCGACCTTTCCGACTCGTTGATGCCGGTCACTTAACGAAGCCGCTCTTTCGTATCCACGGGCAACGCGAGCATGGCCGGCAGACTGTTTCTAACATTTTCCCTCCAAAGGGCCAAATGAAAACCAACATGGACTTCGCGTCACAGCGAATCACACATTTGGCAGTGGGGCTGTTAAAAGGAAGCTCTTAAAGGTTAACACCAGGTGAGTGGATTGAAGCAAATGCAGAACCATTTTGGAACACGGAGGACTTCTGAAGTACTTCAAGCAGGCAGCGTCAGAGTCACAGCATTAGTCTTTATTAAAATATGTGGTGGTAAATGAAAGAGTGAACAGTGGAAGACAGAGTCTGACAGGTGGCATCCAAAAAGCTGGTCTTGACGGTGTTCTGTCTGCCAGTTGTTGAGGGGGAATCAGTTGGACACCGGAGAGAGTCCACAGGCTCGGGAGGATATTAAAGCAATACAGAAGCTCAGCACCAGGCCCAAAGGCCATCCCCACTCCCACTGCAGGGTGGAAGGAGTAACTTAGGAGAACCTGGGCATGAGGAGCTGAAAGGACAGCTGAGAATGCCTCAAGTCCAAAACAGAGAAGCAGGCCTCACATCTGGGACTCCTGATAAATATACAAGATTCCGGAAGCTGGACACACGCACGCAGCCCAGTTTCTCCCACCTTCAACCTGAGGAGCTCCTCAAGATCCCGCACACGGCACTCTGGACCGACCCCTCGCTTGGACTGCCTGCGGCTCGCTGGGGATAGGGACCTGGACCGCTGCACAGGTGCATCCTGGGAAGGGAAGCCACGACACGCTTGAATGGACGTGAACGTTGCATGGTGGAGAGCATGCAGAAATAAAGTGTGCATAACAGAGCATGCTAATAATGAATCATACTAATTAATAAAAGAAAAAACCTAAACAGATCACCAAAGGAATATGATGCAGAGGTAGCATCTAGATGCGCTAACCCTACCGCTAACGGTTTTCACTGCGACTTGCTAATGAGTGTCTTCATTTACATTTACATTGTTTCCCTCACAATAATGATGTCCCATTAGGGAAGACTAAAGGGTTATACATTCAGAAATGCAAGGAGCCTCATTACAGAGGAGAGCAAGGAGGACGGCATAATTGCTCCAGGAAGAGGACAACTGGAAACTACTGGGAGTCACATCCTCCTCCTTTGGAAGATGAAGACGCGGTGCAGAGCATCATAGAGATCCACCACCATGCCTACTTGGCTGTGCCTTGAGCCAACAGCTGGCTGGAGGGTGCCGAGGACATCACCATCGCAAGTCCGTGTCATTAAGAACGCCCAGGAAGGATGGCGCTAGAGATGACGGACAGAGTCGAGAGCGAACAGGGCGACAGCTGCCATTACAACGACATGGCTTGTGAAGACTCCTGACTGACGTGAGGCTTCAGAGGCCAATCAAAATGAAACTTGATGTCACTGAGCGATGAACACATGCTAGTCACTGCGTCCTCCGTCAGGCTCACTCCTACCCTGTACTGAATAAGTGGTATGTGTTACCCTGGACTGCACTGTGGTCTCAGAAGCTACCGTACAAGACTGCAAATTATAAGGTACAAACTACATCTGGGAAAAAAAGACTGCAACTTAGCGTTACTTTACTTAATGACATTGACAGCTGATAAATGCTATTTAGCTGAAGTATGATAGCGTAATTTTGTGTCAATCAAATCCAAAAAACCAAACAACGGCTGGGAAAGCAGCTCTGCCTGAGGCTGATGCACTCCCATATACTGCTATACTTACCTTTGGAAACTAAAATTAAGCTGGGGTGGGGGGATGGTCTACCTGGTCAGGTTAAAGTTTCAGCGCTACAACGCAGGCTTAAAAACACAACAAAAACATCACAAGCAGAAACGCTGGAGGGATCCAGCAAAGGATTGTGTAAGAAACAGGAGGAGGATGAGGTAATGAGTGATCCGTCACGACGCGGCTCAGGGAGCCATGCTCCCTGGTTCAGCCCCCTTTCATATCCTGCCTCAGGGCCCCAGGACACAGGCCGCAGTGCGAACCCCGGCAGCTGGCTAGCGGGGATCTCGGCCGGCCAGGCACCACGTTTGAAGAGCCGCCTAAGAGAGGTGTTTAAGGAGGACGTGGCAGCCCTGGGGGGGGCGCAGATGCTGGTGGGGGGAGGAGGGGGCCCACTCCGCCATCAAAGAGCCTCTTCATAAAAAAGACTGGACACGCTCAGTGTATGAATGAGTAGGTTCAACTTCCAGTGTTCCGTCCACCCCGCAGACGGCTCGACCCGACCTTTGGGACGGTCTTCGCCACTAACCTCAGCAGATGACGCCCGACAGCCAGATGACCCGGGGCCAAACGAGCAGCTACTGCTTTTACCCCCAAAATGTCCCGCGCCTCCTTACAGTCACACTGACACTTTCATCAGTACAATACACTGCAGTCTTTTCCACAAACATCCACACGTGTCCCCGAACAACTCAGTCTGTAGCGACGTAGCGAGCCAGCCAATCACGGGAGGCACAGGGTGCAAGGCAAGGATAAACGTTATAAAGCAAATGAGAGGTCAGAAAAAACTTAAAGTATTCTTGCATAAATAGAGCTTATTTCAGAGCTCAGGTGAAAATGAAACCTGGATCTGTCATCGTTGCTGTCATTTTTGGAACTGTCACCCAGCTTGGGCGCATAAGAGGATCAAGCTGCAGAAGGTGAACGGTTTACAGTACTGCCGTTTACGGTGACCCTGCTCATATGGCGGCCGTCCCGGTTGCATGCCGGCGTGCACCTGTGCCAGGTGCCAGCAGCCAGGTCCAGCTCTGCGGGGCACCATTAAAGGGTAACTTCCTCTCGTAAGCCTACAACCTGCCCCATCTCCCCCAAAGATGTCCCGTCAAGACGGAAAACGGTCTTCTCTGATTTTCAAACACACCATATACAGACAAAGACCTCTGAGGAACGGTCAAGACATTTAGATAACTGATGTTCTTAAGAAACAATTTTAAATATGTCAGATGAGGAGGTACTTTATTAATCATCCTGTAATTCATAATTTCTTGTAAAAAAAAAAAAAAAGTGATAACCTCTATGTGAACTCGACCAATCATGGTTGTAGATGAAGGTCACATGACAGGTTTTTTTTTTTTATTTCACCTGTCTGAGTTATCAGCAGTGCTTAGGGTACCTGATGTCTCTGTGGGCCAGGCTGCATATGATGGCTCTGGATGGGCTTCATGGATGCTGGAGGGTCCATGGGTATTGGGCACTCCTGGGAGCATGGCTCTGTCTGCAGACCCTGGAAAGCAGAGCCCCTTTCTTTACACACTGAACTTGATGGGTACACAAAAGCTGTACACGTTGAAATTCTGCGTGAGTCACTTTTTGCATCATGTCGTTGACCTATCAAGCTGATTACTGCTAATGGTTAAAGGATCTTAAAAACGGAGGTTTGTTAAAGTCGCAGTGATTAATGGGTAGGAGGCCATTCCTTCTATTTTAAACCAACTGATCCTAATGGTTAGACTGGCCACTCAACATGGTCTTGCAAATATTGACCAAAAACCCCCAGTCACAAAAATCTATAGATTGCAAACAGTAGGCATAAGACATAAGAAACTGAATACAGCTAGCATGCTCAAGGGGGTGGACAGCCATCTTGGACCCCCAGAGATTATTTCTCTCCTCATGGAGGAGTTTTTGTTTCCTCTCTCTCTTTATCTTCTGGCTTTTTCTTTTTTTTTTATGGATGCAAAAGGGCGTGAGTGTGCTGTAAGATGAACAACATTAATGAAAATGTCACACGTCATCTAAAAGTGGTTGTATAAGAAAAGTATTAAACAGCATTACTCGTATTGTACAGTATAGTCACCTGAGCAAATGAGCTACACTGAAACAGAAAGGTGGAGGAAACCATAAAAAAGTACATTAAGGTGTATGCTAAATGCCAGGGCTTAAAAATCAGAGCCTGACAAGCCAGCATCAGCATCTGTGCTCTGAAGGAGCTGGGTTTTAAAAAACAAGCAGTCCATCGTCACCGCTCAAATCCCGATGGCATCTTGGAAACCACAACCTGGGTTGGCATCTGGGTGTGACCTTGTTAACTGCTAGGGTAATTAAGTTTAGCCAATTGGGAGAGGGGATGATAAATTATTAGCAGGAAGATTTTGTTCACGTTTTATTAAATTGGCCTGTCAGAAGTGTCGGTCGAATTATCAGGGGCCTCGTTTGCTGGAGGTCGGCCATATTGCCACATCTGTTACAATTATTTATAATTTCGGCTTTTGAAAATGGACTGCATTCGGCATCCGCCACGTAAAGCAATTTACAAATGATCTGACGAGGGGGTGTTTCAGCGTCTCCGTTATTCCTAGCCGGCGGAAAGCCGTGCTGTAATTACCGAATGCGATTAGGTTCTTCGGGGAGCTTATCTCCTGCTTGTAGACATGCGGAGATGCGGCGGGAACATATGGCGAAGGCCGTACTCGCATTCCCCGAGGCCCGCGGCCGGTCTGCCGCTGAGGCCTGGACCTGAATGTCAATGAGCACGCCACAGCTGACGTTCCCAAGATATGGAACCAAACTCCTTATGACGCAACCACAACTGAGGCCCCAAGTTTGGGTGGCCGCACTCATTCAGGAGAGAGGGGGGAGCGTTTCAAGAATGTTGCTGAGGCGACCCAGATGTGTGTGGCCCATGGATGGGATATGTTAATGAGATGCCACACGTCCAGCTGCGATTTAAAAAGACAACTCAAGCAGCTGAGTAACACAAAGAAAAAACAATACAAAATTTCCATCTTAAGCCTTGTGTTGTCTTATAAGGTTTCAGGCTTTTCTGCTCACAAATAGCAGAGTAAAATGAAACACATAAGGTTGCAGAGAAAATGATAAGCTAGTTAAGACAATATTGTTTTTGGCAGCCCACCTTCTGGCTTCGCTGTAGGTCCTAACACCTCTGCTTTCTGACATGAAGCCATGACAGCATCCAGTGTGACCGTTAAAGAGCCGAAATACTGGAAACTTGTGTCACAGATGATTGACGGTTGAAGGCGTCCGTCTCTTTCTCCGGCTGACCGGGAACACAGACGTCCTGGCGTGGTCTCTGGGAGACCAAAGCATGAGATGTGAACGGTAGGACCTAAACCACAGTGCGTTCGAAAAATAAATATGATTTCCCACACGCTGTGGAAAAACACACACGTGACTTGAACATGAACATGAAAACCTGTACTTTTTACACTCCAGTTTTTGCTATTTGTAAAAAATCTGGTAGCGAACTAATCTCAAAGTGAAGACACACTCGCAATGTAAACAAAAACTCGGATATCCCGGAAGATTCCATCCTAAGTTTGACAAATCCACTCATTCGTACAGAACCAACCCCACGTAGGAGGTAATGTGTGGGGACCTGTCACTTTAATTATACATCTTACAGCCTCCGATTCACTGGCGTTAATAAGCTGAAGGGAGACATTACAAACTACACCAGTGGCTGTGGGGATGCTGCTTTGGCATAAGAAGAGAGGAAATGGAAGACTTTATCACCTCGGGATTTTTTAGTGGGGGCACTCCGGCGTTTCTCTTCTCTCTGACTTATGCTTAGATATTCAATCTTCTCTTACTCACTGTATATTAATTACATTACTAAACACTTGGAGTTACGTAGCCTGCGTCCTTCACCAATCATAACTCTGCTACCTTCAGAACTTCTGCTTCCCTGCTGATGATCTAGGTGAAAACGCCAACATTTTCTTTTCACAAAGAAAATTCTCAGAGTTGGTCGTTTAACTATCATACTTTCCTTCTTGATTATGCCCTTTCATTCTTACGCGGTACACCATCGGAACGAGACCGAGAACTGAAGACATCCCAATATGCTAACAGGCTTTATGACCAGCCTTAGAGCAAGGGCGAGACAGCTGGGTTTACAGTTAAGCAACAACTGCTTGGTAAAAGCATGGAGGGAGGGTGTGGATGATCCAGCTACCGGGGTCGAACCTACGACCTTTCAGCGAGGGGCCAGTGGAAGAAGGTACGAAGCTGCGGGAGGGTTTCCAGCTGAGATCACACTCAAGCGTCATGTCGGCAAAGTTCTTGCATTATTTATCAATTCCTTCTACCCATGAGTTGTTCATCGCAGGATTCTGTACATCCCATGGTTACACTAGTTACATCATTATCACCACTGCGCTTTGTAGATTCTTCAACTGGTCGGAGTCAGGTAGATCCAAAATCAAAGATTTACACTCCTTCGCTCCAATGTCACGTGGACTCCGAGCTGCCAGATATGACAGCTAAGTTGGCTGACTGAGTGACCTCTAGAGGGCAGCACAATTCGAGTGAGCTGTGACATCTCAAACCCCCGACAACTGCTTCAAATTGAGTGGGCTGGTCTATACGGGATGGCATCAACTGCTGGACAACCAAGAACGGCCTGAGGAGATCAAAGGAGCTACAGATGTGAAGTGGTTACCTAACAGCGCATTTACCACAGGGAATCCTGACCATCACAAAAAGCAAAAGTTCCACAAAGGAAGATGTGTCTCGAACATCTAACGGGTCAACAAACAGCCAGATCAGAGTGACAACCAAGGCATGAAGTTCTTTCTAAAAAAAAACACCGCATATACTCGTAGATAATTTCTGGTTACAAAATACACCTAAAATTTGGATTCAACTTACCTGTGGACCACAGCTCAGATATTTTTTTAAAGTCCATCATGGCCCAATCACCATAGAGAGGCCAAATGCTAAGCAGGAATAAAAGACTTTCAGCTAAAGTAAAGATATACGAGCTGCAGCACTATCTACCATAAAAGTGACCGTATCTTCTAACGATGAGACCGACTGATGGAATCATCGACGTCTATGAAAGGAAACAACTTCTTTGTCTTTAAACGTCTATTTACAAAGGAAGAATGACTTGCAAAAGCAGACAAAAATGCAGATTTTTTTACGATATTGATCATTTTCTTATGTTTTTTCAATAAATTCTGAAAGACTTCATTTGTTTTCATATTCTGTATCAAATTTTGTTTTCCAAAACTGATTCTTTTTAAAATTCACAATTGGCTTATCTTGGGTTTTGCATATTTCAAGCTATTTTGATCGAAATTGTGGGATGACTCATCTGCGAGCAAATACAGTAACATCTCTGAATAATAAAATAAAATAAATAAATAAAAGTAGGGTATCAAATGGCACTAATTCTCTTGATGTTGAAACTGACACAGTCCCATAAAGAGTTAATGCCTCATTCATTAGGGTGACGGAATAAAGGTTGTTGCGCTGCGTGGAACCTCGACAAACAACGGGTGTCGGCTTCGCTCCACGGCGGTGCGTTCGAAATCATCTCTGCCTCGTCTTCAGAGCCCTGAGCCCTGCACACACTTTGATCATCACCGCCGGTAACTTGCGGACATTTAAAATTAAAATAAACCTCGCTGACAAACGCTGGATTAGAATTTAGCAGGTGTTCCGTTTCGGAGGTTGTTAGAGAATTTCAAATTATAGCCAATCTCACGACACAGAGCCAGGTGATTCCTTGGGATACCTGATCCGTCGACTTTGATGTCGGAGGATAGGGAAGTTAGGAAACAAAGCAGCGGGGAAACGGCTACATGTGTTCTGCAAACAGGATTTAACATTAAGTCAGCGCTGGGCTGATGGGGGCCACCCCTTGAACCCGAGGCTTCCGTGTGTATCATGGTAAGGAGTCTATACTACCACTCCATACTGCCATTCTCTGTAGCAGATGCCAGAGTCAGTCTCTGAGTGAAGGTGAGACCGGGCACGTTCACCTGTATATATTTCAATAGCGTTTACGGAATTATGCTTGGACGGAGAGTTGCAAAGACGAAAGTGCGGGCGCATCACGGCAGAAGGCATACTTAATAAAAGAAAGAGGGAATGCTGTGTGCTCCAATGGCGGCGAAGGGTAGCTGAACAGCCAGAAATCACAGGCTGCAGCTTATTGTTGATCTGTCTGTGTTTGGGCTGTCCTGCTGGGCCCAGGACCGTAACCGTGGGAGGGCTGGCACGCATGCAGTCCTTCACCTTAAATGAATTTTTCATGCCGGATTCCCACAGAGTTAGAACAGAGAGGAGGGAAGGAATTCAGCCCTCGTACGGTGATCGGTGTGATTTCCTGGGATACGAGTAGCTAAGATTCAAAAAAACAGAAGATACCCCCTCTGCCACAGGAATCAGAACAAGTGTCAGTGGACGAGCATCTCTGAGTTACAGCTCTTGTGAGCTGAACCTATCCTCTGTGAAGTCACAAAATGCAACATTTCCATAGCACGATGTATGTGGACGGAGTAACTCTTGTATTATGTGATCAGTATGATTAGCTGAAAAGAAGCTAACCTCAAAAAGCATGGAGTTGGTCTGCCGGGTCTGGCTGCAGGGAGCTGCCGGGGCGGCCAGGGGGTCGAGAAGCCGAGTCTGGAGCCGACGGATCACCTGCTCCTTCTGGCACAGCTGAGCTGTTAATGAGGCGTGGCTCTGGCGGAGCTGGCATTCGCTGGCCTTCAGAGCCTCGAAGCAGGAGCTCAATTCACTGTACAACTGGTGACGTGACAGACAGACGGGCAGACAGAGACCAACAAGCAGATTGTCAGACACACAGACACAGACAGAGAGACAGCAAGGTGAACATCATAAACCTACCGCACAGCCAGACACCTGCACCAGGAGGGTCTCACCCCACCCCCACCTTTTGCTGGGCGGCACTGTCAGCTGCATGGGCCTCCTCCTGCGTGCGTAGCAGCCTCTGGGCATCCTGGTGGAGCCCCTCCAGCTGCACAATGAGCTGGGCCTGCTCACCTGCATGGGCCTCGTTCTGCTGGCACAGCGCCCTCGCCTCCTGCAGCTCCCGCCTGCTCACACCAGGACACAGAAGGACTTGCTCAGACCACACAGCAGGCACAAAAATGACCCCTTAGCTGCCATGTGGCTAACCGCTGAGTCTTCCATCTCATTTTCTGTGTAACACAGACATTAACTTAGCAGCCAGGCATTAGCTTAGCATTAGTATAGCCTTCTGAGGGCAGGACCCAGAAAAACTCCCAACACTACGTGTGGTGCCATAACCGCTATGCCCCCTTCTGACAGCCACCGACTCATTTTTGCTCTGCCTTTAACTGCAGCCATCCCTTCCTGTGCAATGCCACAGTTTGCTGTCATCCTCAGACTAAGATCCTGTAACTCACAGCAGCGCCTAAACAAGACAGACACCCCAGTATGAAACATAGAAATGGCCCAGGCAAATGCCTCCTCTAACACTGTGGGCCAGCACCGACGTAAAGGAGTCACATGACCATTGCCTGAGGTCAACGCACTCTACATATCCAACCTTTAATCAAGTCCCCGCAGGAGCTGTGCACCAATCAGAAAGCTCCACTCTGCGGCTCTTGAACTGGGAGAAAGCCCACTTACCCCTGTCTAATTAAGTGACTGACATCTTACTCTCAGACCCAAGTTAAGCGTGTGCAGGTCCCATGGTTCGATTACCACCAGGGCCTCGGCTCTGCGCTACTTTTTTTTTTTTTTTTTTAATCGCACCAACCAAAGACTGCAGCGCTCAGCCAAATCCTAAGCGGCACCGTCTGGGCTCTCGGAAGCACATCAGAAATGCCGGACTCATCCGATGGCTTTATCTCCGAGGAGATTTGCACGACGCCGGAGCATCTCTAATTGGGCCATGTTAGCATCCTTTCAACTTGCTCCGAGTTAATAAAGCAAAAGGAAAAAACAGAACTTTGGACATTTCAAGAACCGAACAATTTTGATACTGACTATAAACAGGATTTTTTAAAGCCTGCAACATTAGCTGTATAATAACCCTTGCTTGACAAATAAATTTAAATACGGTGAGAAACTGTGCAGTTAGCGTGATGCTACATGGGCATCTGCACACACCTCCGTGACCGGCCAACTTACCCTAGCTGCCCGAACTGCTGGTCCCTCTCTGCCAGGTCACCATCTCTGGCAGACAGCTGCACAGCCAGCTCTCCGCAGCGGCTCCTCGCTTCTGTGGCTTGCAGTTGGGCATCTCGGAGCTCATGCTCCAAAGCCTGAGGACGAGACACAGGTACATAGACAGCTTAAGGAGATGTTACTACCGTACACTGAAGAAAGCAGGGAAAGACTGAACGTCATTTGTGGACAGTGAGTGTAAAATTTAATCCGTCTCTTGTAAAGTTTGTGTAGGGTAAGGAAGACGTATCCTGATAATCGGGAGGAAGCTGAGCTTCATGTGCACAGAGGAAGCCGAACTGACACTATCTGGATTCCTTTCTAGAGTGAAGTTCTCCCGGGCCCTGGAGAATCCCTGGCTCAACGGAAGCCACAGCTTCTTAGTCAAGCAGACCCTGCTGGACCAGAGACAATGTGGACAGAAATGGCCGACAGCCCAGTGACCCAAGGTCAGGTTTTGGCAGTGACGTTGCCAAGGACCGCCACAACCCACTGTATGGTGGTATGGCACACATTTACCTTATTGGGTAGATGCATGCTGCCAGCTACAAGAGAAATCAGAAATGAGGCAAGTGCTCGGATTGGTCAGAGCAGCTAAGGGTGGGGCTCACTGAAAGGGGAGGTCAGTTCCTCTGAAATCCATGGACAGGGAATAGAAAGGTGCTTTCAGAAGATGGCCTGTTATGAGAAACTGTTAAGTGTACAGCAGGAGCGATCAAAGCAGGCAGCGGTGGTGGGAGCGTTTAGAGACAGAAGTGACCCTTAAATTAGCGATGTTAATAATGAGAGCAGTCTGGCTGCTTACAAGTTTGAAGCCCAAATGCCATGAATTAGCTGAAGTTAAAAAGCGATTATGTACCCACTTTTATAAAAGAAACAATTAGTTAATGAAAAAAAGCTCTGAAGAGTTCATTTAGACAATATTTGTTGAGGATGTTAAGAAAGAGTAGGGGGGCGTGGTTCATGGTGCCCATGCTGCTACACCCCCTGGACCCTGACCCCCACCTGAACCCTGGCCTCCAGAATGAACTTCTCCTGCGTCTGCTGGACCACCTCCCGCCGCAGCTTCTCCAGGTCCCCCTTTGTCTCTTCCAGAAGCCCGAGGGTCTGCCGCTGCTCCTTGTCACCCCTCGCCTGCTGCTCCTTCTGCTCCTGTGGGGGGGCAACACCGTATCAGGCCTCCGGTGGTCAAGGTGACCCCTGCTCTTTCATGCCCCTCCCCCCGTTTGGGCCGGAGACCCCCGGCCTTAACGGGGTTCTAACAAGACGCCGTGCGCTGCCAGCCCATTAAGCCAATCACTTCCCCTTTGATGCCGTCCTCAGTTATTTTCCTGCGACCTACAAAGACACTTCCGACTAGCACTCGCCTTTATCAATTAATAATGCAAGTCCCATCAGAATGTAATTAGTGGGGGCCACACGCTCACTGGGCTCACTGCTCTCTCCATCACCATCATTAACTATTCATTGCAAGTTGTAAGGCCTTCATCCCCTGCTTTAATGCAGCTTTTTCCTGGAGTTTGTCAAGGACAAGCTATGCCCCCCCCATGCCACAGCCCTTCCATGGAGATTTGTCATTTTATCCCAGCAGGCCGTCAAAAGATGTGGACACAAACCTCGAGCTCCTGACTCTTCTCCTTCAGCTTCCGGTGAAGCTCTGCCAGCTCCTGGTCCACGGTTACCTTCCTTTGAGCGACATCGTCAACCAGTCGCTGCTGGCGTGTCACTTGCTGGGCAGGGGAACAGAAAGGGGAGGTCGGGGGGTAAGCCAGACATCATCTGTCTACAGAAGAGACAAATGACCGTTATTGGACTCTCAACACAGTGTGAGATGTTAACGGGTTCCTTTCAAGTGGAGCTGGAGAGTTGTCATGGGGAGGGGGGACACTGAAGTGTAGCAGACAGAAGGGGGGGGGGGGGGGGGGGGGGGGGTGGGGTCGGTCAGAGCGAG
>JAACJT020000066.1:813005-842269 GCA_009936485.2 Gymnarchus niloticus | reverse complement strand
GGGAGGGAGGGGGGTGGTCGGTGTTCCCCAAGGACCGAGCAATGGTACAGTAACATGCCACACTGCCTCAGAAGCTAACCTGAGAGTGACTCAGACAAGTGCCACCTCAGCACCATATCACTGTAAGGATACAGACAGAGGTGTGAAATTTTACATTAAAAAAGCAGTTTGAAGGCCTTCAAATTTGATTAAAAACACAAAAACTTTCATATTTTACCATAACGTCATACAAAAGGGAAAAAGTATTTCACAGTGAGGCCATTTCTGCATCTGCCGGATCCTCTCCGCACATCCAGCACATGTAACTTAACCGTTGTGCAGGTGTCTAGAGATGAACCTCTGGAAGCCGACACTGAACCCCTCCACCTCCGGCAACTAGTGACTGATAATTTAAAAAGAGGACTGAGCCCTGGGATGCCATTAATTGCAACGTTGGGGGGGGGGGAGTGGATAAAAAAAAAAAAATCACTCAAATCTTCCGAACAGTGGATTTACGCCCGTTTCCATTCAACATGCAAAACGGGCTTTAATAAAGCTTTATGCAGAAGGTGGGGGGGGGTTGAAATGCTGATAATGAGGTAGGCAAGAACAATTTAAACCCCAGAAGTGTTCAATTGGTGGAAGAAAAAGGTTTAAAGAACCTATGTGGTCTAGGACAGAAATATTAGCATAAAATGTTCCCTGTGTAGCTCAAAATATGAAAGCTAATTATGTTACGAAAAGGGAAAAGGAAGACGACTAGAAAAAGTTACTGTGGGGTCAAAACAGAGACACGAGATGATCTACTAGACTGCCATATCCCAGAAGAACCGGGGAACCAATTAATCCCTATTTGTGTTGGTTTGGGTAACATTTGTACAAGAAGACGCATGTCAGGGCTCCAAGGGGCCCAATGGAGAATTGGTAATGTTAATGAGCTTCGGTCCAGGTTCTGCCAAGGCCTGCTCAGAGGCCATGATAAATGACCTGGCGCCCACGCATGGCAAGGCTGAATCTTCACTGCAGAGAACAGATAACACTGGGAGATACTGAACTTCAACACTGAACAGAGCATCGAAACAGAAAACTGATGCAACTGGTGTTGAAGGGAACATAGAAATAACTGGAGAAGTAGAGCTTCCAACATCAGTAAAAAAACCTCAAAGACTTTCAAAGTCAAGTTGTTCCCTCTATCGTTTAGGAGAAGCTATCGTTTAGTCGCAAATTCAGTACTCCCCAAACCACAACATCTGGCTGCATGTGGACTGTCCTTCAGCATGCTCTTTCTCTATAATGTCAGCTTCATTCAGGTAGCCGTGCCATGGATGGAGGACAGCAACAATGGGGCCATAACAGCTATGGCCAAGATGGCTTGAAGGGGTCCTGAGAGGGCATCCACTGTGTGCCGGTGATCAGAGAGAAAGCAGGCGGAAACTGACAGACCCCTCTTCATGACCATGCAGAACAACAACAAACCTGCTTTAAAATCCCGGAGAGCTGACCCAACATTGCCTGCGTGCCTCAGACATATAAATACATTGCTAATGTAAAAAGGAATTAAGACATAAATGATAACAGCTTATCATAAAAACACCTACTATAATTTATTCTTGGTTTCTAATTTATGCGAGCTCTGAGTGACTAAATACTTTCAGGAATTTTCCAGCAAAAATTCCAGCAGATAATAATAATAACAACAATATCAGCAATAATAATAATAATCCACCTTCTAACCAATTATCCTAGATCAGGGTTACGAGGGGGCTTGGAGCCTATCCTAGGAAGCACAGGGTACAAGGTACAAGGCTAGAATACTGTACATCCTGGACAGAATACCAGTCCATCACAGGTAACACACACAGATATACTCATACACTACAGGGAATTTAGACACACCATCAGCCTAATGGCATGTCTTTGGACTGCTGGAAGAAACTGGAGTACTATCAGGAAACCCAGGCAACACGGGGAGAACATGCAAACTCCATACACACAGAACTGCATTCGAACCTCCAAGCCTGAAGGTGCCAGGCCACAGTGCTGCCCTAATAATAACAGCAGCAGCAGCAGCAACAATCACAAAAGCAGTGATTCTGATTCAGATTTAAGCTCCCAGACTCGCCCTGAAAAATCTCCCTAAGGCAAATATTTAGCATTTTCAGGACTGAGACTTAAATTGGTTCATGCTCAGCTTTCAGTTGATTACTGGAGCTGGCTGAGGTCAGTTAAACCAGAACACACACACACACACACACACACACACACACACACACACACACACACACACACACACACACACACACAGTACCATACTATACCTCCTCCAGCTCCTGTATCTTAGCATCTTTCACCTGAAGGATGTGCAGGATTTTCCTGTCTTTAATTTCTGCTTTTTGTTTCTCCCTAGGAGGACAAAAAAAAAAAAAACAGACAATGAAAGACTCCCGAGTGAGCCTGATTAGTATCTCGTTATGAGGGTTGGTGTTGTCTAACGAGTGGCATCATTTTGAGGTATTAAGACCGTACCAAATTGACAGGCACAGTACTAAATAATGGAGCATATGGCAACTGACAGTAAATTAACTCATCAGCCAAGAAAAAAAACGACAACCCTATTCATCAGGTGGGGAGGAAAAGTTTCCGACACTGATTTGACATGCTAACAGACTTATGGGCTAAGTCCTGATTTCCATATTGCTGGGCCTGTTAAGGTAACATATCAATTAATTCACTACATTTCCTCCACTCGTGTTCTCCAGTATATCGCCTCTTCTTTTTTGATTGTTTATTTTTTTTTTCTAAAGGTGGGAGGGTTATTTATTTATTTATTTTCGGATCAGCTACAACTTCCAGCCATCAGTGCATTATAAAGTGGATAAGCATCTCCCTGAACAGCAGGCCCTATCCCACACCCCGCTTTGTAAAATGGCGTCTTGAGCAAATGCCCGGCTGGTGCATCTCCTGTAACGACCCCTGCAGACGTGCCTGGTCTCACTGCCTTCGTCGAACAGGGTGCGATTACCACGTTAGCATCCTGTGTTCTGAAATGCTGATGCACACACGGCAGCGATGCTCGCTGTCTCGCACCCGGGGTGCAGGGGGGGCTGCTTGAAGCATCTCTGTAGATGCCAGCTTTGTGAGTCAGATTAAGACTCCCTGACCTGCCCTGAAGACTTTTCCTGAGGCAAATATCCACTCTTTGCAGACATGAATGCACAGTCTATTTAAAAAAAAAAAAAAAAACTTTGCTGTTTTTCTAACTACAGATGCTTATATTTTAAACAAATGCACAAGCAGCGCATAAAACACACATCTGCACGCTCGTAAGCATTAAAATTAAAAAACTGCAGCCGCCCGTAGGAGCAAGTCATTCCACTACTAAGGGCCGAAGACCTTCAGTTAACAGGAAACGACTCAGCTGTAAATATGGTGCATAACAGCTGATCGAACCGATCAATCTGCAGATTGCGTTAGCAGTTTCTGCGAAATTGATATCGGAAGTATAATAAAGTTCAGAAACCAGGTGCTCTAACCCATCGGACAAAAATCCTCTGCCTGTTGACTTGTTCTGCCCGTACCATCTCCCAGACTGTCTGCCTGTGGTAAAAGTTGTCCTCAGCTGAACATTCTGTTGCATTAACTGAAAGATATCAGCTTGCTTCTCAACAGAAGGTAAAGCAAGTCGCTTCTTTATTAAAGTGCTTCCATGGTCGAGCACCAAAGCTGAGGATAAGGGGGCTTTAGATCAGCATTGGCTGTGGATTCCTCCTTAACCCTACAAAAGTACCACGGCGATGACCCCAAGGAGCTTTTAAGACATTTTCACAGGGAGCTTCAATCCCTTTGTTGTGAGAACTCCACCAATGACTCTGCAAAAACACAAAAATACAAGATGGGCTTCTAAGCTTAATCGAGGATCTCAAAAAGCAGTTTCGTATTCCAGCAGCTGCAGGTGACAAAAAGAAAAAAACAATCGAGTTGGACAAATTGAACTCGATCTGTCATTGGACTTATCTGCCATTATAAAAAACAGAGCTTAAAGGTGTGCGGCACAACTGGATATCCCTTTAAGACAACATCCAGTTACCTGGAGGTTTGAGAGTTGGACCAGGGAATTGGAGGAAAGTGTTCTTTATTTATTTATTTATTTATCTATCATCCAAGTCTGGCAAAAAACTACGCAATTTCACCATGTTCCCAGGGCAAATTTATGCAACCCCAAGTTGCATACAAAATACAAACGCAATGTCCAACAGTATAAGGCAAGACTAATTAACTGTTCCCGTAAGACCCGCTGAACCTTTTTGCCGGCTCGTGAAACCTGTGCGTCTCTAAGTGTTATTGATGTCGCTGGCCACTGTGTTTTACAAGTGCAAATCAAGACAGTTCCCCACAGTTCGACCCACACAGGCAGGGATCTTGTCAGCTCTCGGGGTGGTGAAATACGCCGTGTATCGCTCTTTCATTTCTTCCATGAGCAATGATTAAAAATGCATGTGCTCTCCTTGGCTAGTACAAACGAGAACCAAGCATTAGATAATTACATTTACAGTCGGTAACTACATGTGCCTCACTCATATAAATACCTAGCTTTTCACAGCCTTTTTCCCTTTGCGGTTTGGTTAACGGACCACTGAATGTTAGGCTGAGACAGTAAGGACAGTGAGTCACATCAACTACCCATGTCAGCCACTGCTAACCACCAAAACTAAGAAGACTTTGATAAAACCTGTGGCACCACCTCCCCGTCTCAGTACATTGCATCTCACTTGTTGAGATATTTCATTGTTGACCCCACAAACAGATCGTCCAGCACTGAAAAAAAAACTATTTTACAGGACAAAAATAAGATGATGTAACAAACTTTACAGTCAACAAGATTCCATCAAGAATTTCTAAAAATGAATTCATAGTAATGTGAACAAAAACGTTGCAACTTGTATAGGTAAAGAAAGCCACAACTGCAAATAGGCTTTACGTCAACTGAACTTATTTTGGGTTATTATGGCACGGTGGAATGAAACAGCAAAAACGCTAGAAAAGGCTTTAGTGCCTTTGGTACCACTCACCTTTCTACAACCAAGCCCACGGCCTGAGCGAGGTCTGGATTGGCACCTTGGAGACGCTTCCACAAAGACCAGACAAAATCTTTGTCCGCCTAAGGGAGAATGAGAGACCTTTGAAAACCTTCCCCGTTTTCCCAAATTAAGCTGACCACGGAAATATATCCCCAAAATCTGGGGGAACATTTACAACACTTAATCTTAAGAGACACTATCACTGAACTTAGGCTTTTTATGGCACATGTGCAAACCACAAGGCAGAGAGGAAGCCGGTCCTTCTGTTACCTACAGAAGATGAAGTTGACCTTTGACCTTTTCAAGCTTTAGCAGCTCAAACGTAATCAAAACAGTACTCAATAGCAACTGAAACAAATGAAAATGCCTCAGGATACTGGATAAAATTAAATTCTATCATTTTAACTCAACCTGGTTACTAAACAATATCCAACCACCCATGTCTAAAAGTTATTTGAAGTTTTATATATTTTAATATTGAAAAAGGGAAAAAAGTCACTATTTTCATCAGTGACACAGGACCAACTTTTGAGAGAAAAATCCAAAAATCGATGACAGAGAAAGTCTGCCGATTTCAAATTTAAATTGTCTTTCAAACACGTTTAATATGCATCTCGTTTAATGAGACACATCTCAAACTGCAGCCTCTACCATCAAAAGGAGAATTCTATCAAATTGACTTAATTTTAAATTATCCATTAAATTATGTTCGCATCATCATAAGATAAAAGTCATCTCTCCCACTGGAACCTACTGGTCGCCAATTAGAACACGAATCTTAAACCCTATTCAAAAATGTCTAATCAATTATTTACTAAATTGCTCAGGCAGACCTTGACAGACCATGGGTTGAACATACAAAGTGGAGAGCAGATAGGCTGAAATGAAGATCTCAGAAGAGTGTGTGTGTAAAAGGCTTACACATTCCAGCTGTAGACAACTTAGGAAAGATCGCATCTCTGTAATCGTGTTCACAGTCGCTTCAAGTGTGGCTGTATATTCATGAGTGCATGTGCACACTCACACACACACACACACACACACACACAGACACACACGCACGCACGCACGCACGCACGCACACACGCACGCACACACGCACGCACAACGTAGGTAGAGTGGAGGCAGCTCTGTTCCTTCAAGCACTGTTTCCAGAGAAATGCTTTTTCTATATAATGAGTCGCAGACTTTACTTAAAGGGTGACAAATCAGCCTGCCTGTTTTGAACTTTTTAATCAAAGTGTCAGATCAGTGATTCATTGATATAATTAATTCATTAATATTCATTTCTTTAAGAAGCAGACCTAAACCGCACGGACAGTCTCTCCTTATCTGTTCCATAGCTGCAGAGGAAGTGGGCTCAGTAATGGCATGCCGGCCAAAAGCATCCCACTGCGTGTGCTGGCAGAATGAAAAGAGGTTCAGTATGACTTTACATCATGTACAGGAAAAAAAATGAAGTGGTAAGAATTCCTTTGTTAGGACTGCAAAGTAGTCTGCAAGAGTCAACCCAAACTTTGATATTATTCTTTAATGTCTGTCATGTACTGTCAGTGCACAATTCATACATCCCAAATGTGACAGATTGCACCAGACATCATGCTGAAGAACTGCACCCAACAGCATCTCCTTGGGAGTAATGATCTATTCTGCTTAACATCAGCCCACCCATGACTCATCTCAAACAACAGCAACAGGGACAAATGGGTGACAAGAGGTAAATTTTTCAAAGACTTCAGAGCTTTGAGGCACTAGTAGGTGGGAGCCAATGGACATGCAAACCCCCAGCCGTTCTTCCAACTTGAACTTAGGACACACATTGCCCTGAGCACCCAGGCTGCTCCAGCCAAGCAGGAGGAAGTGATCCCCAATCTGCTGTTAGCGTTTGGGAAGACTATAACTCCAGGAGTTTTCTTGCAGAACCATGCTTCTCACAACACCTCCCTGCAGGAATGATCTTGAGTTTGTGACGGTAAGACTCCAGGAAATACTGCAAGAGCACACAGCAGAACCTGAGATCTGACACCCGATACTGAGGCACACAGAGTTGTCCTTAAAGCTATGAAGTGCTCAAAGGAACCTAGTCGTGATTATGCATGCAGGAACCATACTGGCCAGCAATCTGCTCAGCCACACATCCCACCTGTGCCTTTACCTGACACTGCACCAACTCTTCGGTAAGATTCCGTATTTCCTCTTCCAGGAGTGAGACACGACTGCTGTCCTGCGCGGCCATGGTTCCTTCTGAGAAGACAGACTCAGGCATAGCGATCACTTTGGCAGGGACCGTCAGAAAGCATCAATCCCTGCACCCCGCAGCCTGTTTTAACTGCCTGGAGGTGATGCCATCTGTCTACATGCGTGTTAGACCTTGTTATTAACCAAGCTGGGGGAGTATAATAAGGTGGTGATTTATAAAGTATATGGCTACGTCAAGCCAAAGGAATCAGGGAGACGATGGCAATCTGAGTGACGTCACCAGGTTCCGTTGAGATCGTTTACGTTGTCAATCGGCGCGCGCTGCACAAATAAAACCACTTTAAACATGCTGGATACGCGACAAACTATATAAAACTGTGTGAAACCCTCGTCAAAATAACAAACGTCGACAGCCAAGCTGCTTTTAACTTGTCGTCGCCCAGAATCTGATCGGCGTCTGCAAGCTAATTCAAAACAACTTGTCCGACGCCACTACAACAGATTTGCCACTCGGCGACCGGCGTTAAGACCACATTATCGCGGCAGTCGTCGAGATGCGTTGATCATTTAATAGTAGCTGGTCTTTTTAAACACACATACGACTACCGTTATAGTCAGCTACCTAGCATGTTAGCTCCCTTAGAAACTGTGGATTTGACGTTCGTGAGAATCGACAGTGACATTACCTAAACGTCGAGAACTCTTTATAATGAATGAGCAGTTTTCGTAAAGAATCCCATTTTATTCCGATTTTACACCAGTGCACGTCAATCCCTCACCATACCGCCCAGTTTAGCCTGTTGCTATACAATAAGCTGCTCGCGCCGCATTTTTTTTTTTTTTCTTTCAAACAGCGCGCTGGTTTCTAACGCAAACTGCGGCCTTTGATGGACGCTCGACTTCACGACATTTTACTGCAGTTCGACTGGCCTTTACGGCCCTAGCAACGCTCTTCCCTGCAGCTACTGTAATTGTACTGGCTGAGCAGCAGTCGGATGTCTTGTGAAATCGTGTGCGTTGAAATCACGATAAAGGTAGCTTAAGGAAAAAAAATTTAAAAAAAAACATAATTTGTTTGGTTGGTTAATTTATAACGAGGTTAAGCTTGTATCACAGTAATCGCATTTTTCACAAGATTTATTAGCAAAGGACAAAAAATTCAGCTATAATAACAACAACAATTATTATTATTATTTAATTAAAGGACCTCTGTGGTAAATTGTTGTAGTAACGTGCACAATTTCTTCTTAATTATTAAATTGTTCGTTTTATTCGTGTCATTTTAGATTTTTGCGTAGTTAACATGATTGCTGCGGGTCACAGTCGTATGGTTTAAGCACCCAAATTCATTTCTGTTGTACGCTTGGGAAACGCTCGCAGATGAAATTGCTTTGATAAGGATACGTATAAATACGCGTGCTGTGCATGTGGTACCATTTATCTGTTTTGATTACGAATAACTATCACAGTCCCTAACCTGTCAGCAGCAGAATGATGAGCATTTTAAATGTTTGAAATTTTTGGGATCGCATAAAATGTATGTTCACATAATAATAATAACAATAATATTATCAATTAATAATGATAATAATAATAATAATAATGATAATAATAATAATAATAATAATAAATGCAATCAATTAATAATAATAATAATAATAATAATAATATAAGTGGTACTAATAGTTGTTGTTTTTTGTTGTACTATTTATTATTGTGATTATTATTATTAAAGTATCTGCTTGTCTAAAACACATGAACTGGTCATTTCTTCTCAGAGACTATGCTGGCAGATGTACATGTGTTTATTTAAGAGATGGACAGATTTATACAATGACCAAGAAATAGACAGAACTGTCTAACTAAAATACATAAAACAGCTTTGCACTTCATATGTGTGACAATCTCAGTTGTTGGTACATATATGGTGGTTTTCTCAATTAATTTTTGCATATTTATGATTCTATACACAGTGTGTACATGTTCACAGTTTATATAAGCATGCAAGTGAGACTGTCATAATATCAGTGGTATACATTTAGTTAGGAATTTAGTTACGTGGAATAATCCCCAAGAGATGATCATCCCTGTGACGTATTCTCCCATTTGTGCCCATGTAGTTGTGACAGGACAGTTTCAGCGACGTCTGAAGCGCTTTCATTCTACATGCAACGATTAGTGACAAGAGGTCTGGTCACCATATGTACAGCATCTTATTTCTAAAAGGCATAACTGCTACAGCCTTCGTGGCCGTGTGCAGTGATGTGTGGCCAGATTTGGAAACCAAATGGTGAAATGCAAGAACATGGCAGGCCGAGCCATCTGAACAGCCGCCTGGCCTCTCGCACGTATCTTTATGAAAATAAGTCAATTGACTTAGCGTGATTAGGTTGTTCCTCTACCCACAAGCAATGCCTTTCATTAAGATGCTCATTTGCAGAACAATTTCAGAGGCAGTAGACTGACTCATAATTTGCAACATCTGCCCCATTACCAGCAAGACACATGGCAGTTATGAATCAGATTTTCTTCCGTCTTTCTTAACAAAGCCTTTTGTTTCTTCGCAGCTCAGGAAAAGTGATTCGTTCTGAGCAGGACTCCACATGTATGTACTGGTTCTGACACAAATGTCCACGTAGAACATATTGCAACACAAGAGAGGGTCAACACGGATGCATTTAACATTCATACATTTACCAGATTTTGAATTTAGCTGGAAAGCACAGGCCATGATAAGTGCAAGACATCAAAGAAAGAGGTTATAAACTACACATATTCTCATATATTTTATTTCAAGCAGATTGAATAATTGCAGAATCTTACTCGTTGCTTTTCAAAATCATTCAGGATCTCTGGTTAATATCCAGACTTGTGTTCCGTCTGAATCGTTCTCCTAGAATAAGAGAAGGATTTTAAATCTATTCCTGTCTGAAGAATTGAACTTCTAGGCATTTTTCACAAGTCGTTCCATCATCAGTTATGTCACTGGTGTGTGATTTCAACTCTCATGACTAAAAAAATTCTGTATTTTTCATATTGACACAGTTAGATGTGAATGTGGACTATGGCGTTTCACCGTCCTTATTTCCTTTAAGGCTGACAGTTACTTTCTCTGTAAGCTCATGTGAGTTCAGTGCAGGTTTTCCTAGCCTGTTGCTTTATAAGGTCAGCCACAAAGTCTTGAGTCTGCATTTCATAGCAGTGCATGTGTGCTCCTTTAACGTGATGTTGAAACAAATCCTAGCTGCCCTTCTGTGGTTACAACAAGGCCCCCATCCTTGCTATGCAAATCTAGCAGCATCTTTTAATTTCCTTTCTTGCAAATGTAAAATTGCAGTTGTCATTGTTCAGGTAATTCTGACCACATTTCCAGTGGAGTAAGCCAGATCTTGTTTTACCTTGTTCTTCTACCTCTCTATAATTCTGTCTTGTGCAGTGTGCACTTCCTCGTTGTATGTGTTATTATTTTAATGACATATTTATGCATATGCGAAGGCATTCTCTGCCTTTAAAACACATTTTCTGCCTGTGTTTCCAATCATCAACATGATTTATTGTCAACATAAAAAGAACAGTTTCAAGGTTGTTAGTTTATTATTCTATTTTCTATGTTGCCTTTTGATTTGCCTGGCTTTTTAATCAGGGCACTTATAGACGCTGATAAAGGTTAACATCTTATATAAGACAATTGTACGAAACACAGAAGGTGTTCCATTCCGCCGTGCCTTTATTCCGCTCTGTTTGAAGCAATGTCTTCTCAAGAACCCTTCTAAAAAGTGTCTGCTGCTGGGGTGTGTGCTCTTGTTTCTCCAGGGCTAGAGCGTGCCCCGATGTGAATTTCACCTCAGCCTTTAATCACTTGATTGAAGTCGTTTTTCGCATCGTGAGTCAGTTCAGCTGGGTTGCCTGGTGTGAACTGGTCATTAATTGACAGGTGTCTCTACAAACCTCCAGGATTGTGGACCTCAGGGACTGGATTAGCCCACTCCAGATGTGCGTGCACGCAATGCTAATGAAGTGGACTCTTCTCTTTCTCGGATCATTTTGGCCGCTCTTGTTTTGTAACAGTTATAGCTATTCAGATTCACTCTGATTCTTCAAAAACATTGCAGGCTCTGGTAGTCACTTTTAAATGTAAGCATTACACATTGAATGTATTGATCTGTAATAAATGGAATGAGCTATAGTTTTGATGCTTGTGAAAATCTGTGTATAATGTTGTGTTAAGTGTGAATAAAGTACCTCACGTCACTATAATCTGACGCGGGTCGAAAGACATTTTAATGAGGCATCTGCAGTATTTTGCATTAAGCCTATGGGATGAAGGTCACTGTTTCCTGAGCTGATTTTTTTTTATATTGGATTTTGCCAGTATGTTGGGAGCCACAGCATTTGTGGATGCTGTATCAGTCTTTGTACTTCCCCCCCCCGGCACATGTAACCAAGATCAAAACAGCCTGGAGTCTTCATCAGACGAATGTTGAACACGTTCAGCAAACGAGTGACAAGCTCCACTCGGCTGGGAATTCAGAGCAGGGGATTGAGAGGTGGAGGAGAATTCACAAGGCATAGGTGTCTCCGCCTGCCACCTCAGGTAGGAGGACTGTCGTCTGAATAAGCCGGCTTTGATTTTCTCGGAGAAAAACCCTACAGGACTTACAATAACCTAAGCAGGAACAAGTTGTGTGCTTTGAAGAACGCTGGTTTTACAAATTAGCTGCAAATTCAATGGAGTCGTCATGGGTGACATTTGTGAACCGGGCTGGTATGAATTAAGGGTGTGGGGTGGCACGGTCTCACTGTTTCTTCCAAGACTGTCGCTTCAAATCCCACCTCTACTTTTTGTGTGCAGAGTTTGTTCTCCTCATGTTTCGCAAGATTCCTCCAGGTAGCCTAGTTTCCTGCTGCAGTCCAAAAGCATGCAGTTAAGCATACTGGAATCTAAACCGAGGGCCTGGTTGCTTCCTTGCCCGGTGCCTTTTGCTGATTGGGATATGCTCTAACCCCAACCCCCCCCACCCCGTTCCCCATTCAACAAAGTTCTGGATAACATAGATGAATTATGGATAAGGTGGATGGACTGTTTATGACTGTGCTTTCCAAAATGCATTATTCTGGGTTTTTCAAACAAAAAACCCAGTGCTAAATTACAGCATATTAAAGGAGCAGTTGGAATTAAAGCTAAATATTTCTTAAATATCGCTGCAGCTTTTGCTCTTGTCTTCCAAACAAATAAAATGTCAACTTTGGTATGTGGTTAACTGGAACATTTATCTGTCTATAATATGTATTCTGAAACATTGGCTACCACCTGCTTCACACACACCAGCTTCAGGGTATCCATGTCTTTTCTGAAGCAGAGGTAGCAAATGCCATTGCCTTCTTCACAGACTACATTAGCATGTAAAGCTACTTGGCGTCACGCTTCCCACTACCTTTCAAAGGACCCACATCATATGCCGAGCTCCAATCCCCTCAAGACCTTGCATGTCCTTGCACAATCATGTGTCCTCCCCAACCAGCCCTGGAGATACATAGAACTTCATTTGATGACCTTCTGGGTCCGTCCTCAGCTGGCAGGCTCTAGTCATAATGGGAGGATTGATAAGACGAGTGTGACTTCCTGCTGAGCGAACGGGATTGTGTTGGTGGGCCGGGGGCTGCTCCGTCCAAGACGTGTGGGAAAGATGAGCACAGGCAGTTCCCCTAGTCCTTCCAGTGATGGGAGCTAAAATGTTAGGTGGCAGAGCTCCATAAGCTGACATTTCCCCAGAGAAACAGAAAGTCTAATTACACCCACAAGAGAAAAATATATCATCCCAGGGAATGTAAGGAAGACATCCCACAGCTAAGAACCTAAAGACTCAGCCTCAGCTGTAAGACAACGTTCCTTGTCATCCTAATTCACCGATTACCTAGCTATTGTCTTTTGTGCTCTGCATTAATAAACATGTCCAGATATATCTAGTGTAAAATAAGTCACTTGTATGGCTACGCTGTATTTCTTATTCTGTGTTGTGATTCGACAGGGAAAATCTGGCATCACACCGATGGAGGAGAACTTTGGGCAACCACTGCTTTTAGTGTGCTAGTAGGAGAAGACGTGGAGCTGCTGGAGGCCAGCAGGAGGTTAAACAAACCACGCAGTGCCTCACGTTCTTCCTGAGATGTTCGACTGTATGCTCGTTACGACGTTTAAATTGATTCGCCTCGATATTTTATGTTTTAATGAGCATCCGTAAGATAATTAAAAATGCATAATATACTCAACATACACGAATTGCTCTTCGTAGATGTTCAGCCCGCCTTTGGTGTACTTGGGGGATATAAAGGCATCGATGTCTCGTTTTTCCTTTAGATTAAATGACAAGCTGCTGATGACCTTTTCCCCCTCGCTCTTCTTGGGCAGAAACCCCTTAAAAAGCGGTCGGTTTAGCGACACCAGGCAGAAATTCCACAGGATGAACTCGGCTCTCTGATCGGTTCAATAGCTCATCATCAAAATCCTTCAAGGTAATTAAAGTCCTGCCTGCAGTAGAAAGGGGACAGCAATAATGCATTATTTTTTCTTCCCTCCCCTGTTGGGGGATTACCAGTAGAGTCATTACAGTCGAGCTGGGACACAGATCTAAAATGGGGAGCAGATTTCATTAACTGACTACCTTTAGGAAACACCATTAAAATAATCTCAATTGCCCCGTCAATACCGATGCACAAACGTGAATGCACGCAGGACATTTCAGCAGTTCTTGGACCCTTAGGGCTGTACCGATAGTTACTGAGGACTGAGAGAAAAATGCAAAATCATTTCCCAAGAAAAATCACTTTATTTACGAGTACGTATTTAACTGAAGAGTCCAGCATTGCACGTGGGCCAAAAATGCAAACCAGCATAAAAATGATATAACCATTACAGCTATTATCGTATTCTTGCTTTTAAAATAAAGATGACCACTTTCCGAAATCACAACGTGCACCAAATTAACTTCTTGAAATAAATGTCATTACAGCCAAAAATATGTCAGCCGTTCTCGTCTCATTTACATCTCAACTCAATAAAAATGCAACATTTTAATTATGGGAGCAACGACGCTTTGATAATTATTTCCAACAACCTAGCACATAATATTTACTGTAATAAAGCTTTGAACGAAAAATTAATATGCAAATCCTTCGCTAAGTAGCTTGTTTCCCCTAAATTAATTCCACATTAATTTAATCCTTCATCTAATATTTAGCTGCTGACCAAACGTAAGTGTCAGGATGGCAGACAATAACCCAGCATGATGAAAACCACTGGTATAAGATTAAATTCTGAACTTTATGCGGTGTTTTCTGCTTTCTCGCTCCTGACGGACGTCTGTCGATATGTCGCAGCAAAGAAACGAATTAATACACATTAATGAAGAGTGTGTAAGAAGAACTACAGAGAGAGAGAGAAGTCAAATAAGCTGAATTTAATGTCTTTAAGAATTCTCCGATTCACAGCTGGCACACATTTTAACGATAAGTCTCTAAGACTTAGAAAAGAAAACTGAAAAACTACACTGGAAAATGGCTTGGCGTTTTCTGACAGGGGAACAGGGGTCTGCTGTGTTTGCTGTTCGGATAAGCTGTGCCACATCACAAAAGGCATCAGTCACCAAGTGTCCCCGACGACGCCTGGCATCAGTGCCAGGAAAGGAGCCCTACTTTTAGCAGAAATGAAGATGAAGTCAGGTCCTGCACATCGAGCGGTCCAAAATGCTTGGTGCGATGACACTCCTCTGGCATGCATTCACACGATCTTCATCTCCAGTAACAGCCAGTAACGCAGCCCCACACCCAGGGAATTCATTGCACCGAAATTCATAAATGAATTTGATCGGCACGAGCAGCAGACACCTTCATGTTTTGTGCGGCTGTGTTTTCATAATTTACTCGGCTTCTTTAATTAAATCCGCCGGGCTTTTGCTGGTAAAATACAAACTGAATGCTGTGTTTTGAATTTAAGAACACACTTGCGATACAGGCTCCATATCTGGACTTGTCAAAGCTAAGTTTGCTCCAGTCAGCATGTGTTCAGTGATGAACATCAGATTTGCTGAGGGTCCGGCATCCTGCGGTAGCGCCCCTAAGTCCCCATAATGAAAGTAAAGTAGCGCAGTGTATCGGAAGCAGTAACAATTGCGGCGTGCTTTTCATGTCTGCGGGGCTGGGTTCAGGGACTTGGCTCTGTCACACACGTATGTGACGGCAGCCCGGGATCCAGACCTTGTCACACACTCCGAGGGCGTACGGGCTCCGGAGGATCCTGTCCGACCCCGAATGCTCCCAACTTCCAGGAATCGCCCGATTCCCGTGTTTCCTCGGTCGGCAGTCGGCGAGAGAGACGCCGTGGTGCGCCGGAGAAGCTCTTCGGAGAAGGTTCACTTGCCATTTTCTGGAAGCGGGAGCAGCCAAGCCCACTCTGTCAGTGATTCAGTCTTGGCATCTGGGAAGGGGACAGTGTCGTGCGGTCTTAGACCGAGAGCAGCCGTGCTTTACCGGGACGGTCGCCCTGCGCCGTGAGAGTCGCGAACCTCTCTCTGCTCCGCCGCCCGTACTGCGGCTACGACCCAGCAGCATCGCTGGAACTCTCAGACTTTCCAGTTCCTTCAGAGGTTCGAAAGGTGGGAAGGAAAAAAAAAAAAGTTCCCCACTTGAGGGCGAAATCAGACTTTTGAGGACCGCAAGTTTGAAAGCGACGGGACCTGGGCTCCTCCACATACAACATGCAGAAATGGTAAATATGTGAGCAGCTCTGTCAGATTATCCTACCCGACGTGACAGTACCGGTCGAAAACTCCGACAAAACTTATTGTTTTTTTATTTTTAATTTCTTTCTTCTATCTTTTGCTCGGCCTGTCCTTGTTTGTGGATGTCCAAAAGATTAAGGCCAGTTGAAGCGAAGTAACTTAGTTTACCTACCTCACAGTTCCTTAAGATCCCAGATTAGACACACTATAGATGGTGAGCGCATTTCGATATTTTCTTCAAGTAATATATACCTAAGCTTGTTCCGCTGTGCTACATTTTTTACATTCAAAATCGTACGCGAACGTAAGCTTAATGGAAGGCAATAAGTCATAAAGTAAGTATAAATCTAGTTTATTCTAAAATATAGAATGGTAGCAAATGTGACTCTTTGTAACAGTTTCAGTTAACTGGATATTTGCAGTTAAACCCCAAGATAAGTGGAAAAAAAGAAACATTTGTTATAATATTAATTGCATGCTCAATTATGTGGTAAGGTTTTCTTTCGCAGCTCAGATAGAGACCTCTCACCGTGTTGAGGGGCTTTCTGTACTTTCTGGCGCAGTGAGGGCGCAGGAGCCGCTCGAGACCGTCTCGAGCTCTGCTCAATGTGTGCATTGATATGTACAGCACCGTATATCCTGGGCTCACACCTAGACATCTGCAAAAGGGGAGCTCAGTGCCCTTGCAAACCAGGATCATTTACGATTTTACTGCACGCCGCACAAAAGACATGAATTACAAGACGACACTTATTTTTCAATGCTTGCAACTGCGTTTTGTTCTGAGATTTTTCTCGTTTTGTTTTTAAGAATATTAGCTATTTGTAACTGGATCATGCTGATTTTGAAAGCTGTGATGTGTTTATTTATAATAATTCTCCGATATTAAACTGTTCGCTGAGTCAGTCACATCCACTTAACGACTGCACAATTTCTTTTGTACAGTTTGAGTTAAAGACATTTGCTTTTGATCTGTCTGAGATGACTGATTTTAAAATTAAACCTTTGTGCATGCTGATTTTTTTTTTTTTTTTGCAATTTTGAAGATAAGAATTTTTATAGGTTTGTAGGAGAGACGTAAATTTTAGATGGTACAAAAAGAATTTATTTAAAGACAGAAAAGTAAAAAAAAAAAACAAAACAAAAACTTAGATTTCAAATGTATAACACTGCAAGCAGACAACCTTTGTTGTCTAGTCCTTTCAGTACTGCTGTTAGATTTTTTAAGCAGGGCGTGATTTTTTTTCAATTGTAATAAAGTAAAAATACTGCTGTTGGTAATGATTAAAAAAACTAATTAAATTTGGTTATAGAGTTATAATGATGCGTAATTGAAGTTATATTTTACTTACAGTTGAAAAAACAACAAATATGGCAAAAGTCACATTTATTTGAATCAAACATGCATTTAAGTGTAATTTAGTTTATTTACTGTCTGAAAAATAATGGGTTACAATCCAAATTAAAATGCACAACAAATGATTACAAATCCCGAAAATTGTAAATATTTTTCTGATTATTGTTTTCGTTCTTACTTTTACAGTTATTAGCTACGCTACAACTATTTAATGCGCAGAATGGAGAGTGTGTTACAAAAACATCAGAGTGTAGTATCTTGTGAGGGCTGTTCTAGAAATATTTCATGAAAGGTTAGCAGAGTGAGAAATTCACGCTCCTCAACGAAATGAAGGTGTGGGCAAAAGGACACCGTACTCTTCTGAAAGGAAGGTTGCTCCTTCTAGAACTCCTCAGTCAGAGTTTACGGGTTGAGTGCTTTACATAATATTTAGTTCTAATCTCAGTTGCTGTCAGAGATGTTTTGCGGTCGTGCCAGTGCCACGGCTGGGGTTGCCACTTTGCATTCCAGCAGTGTCATTTGATGACTTTTATCTCTGGAGTTAGGCTGGCTCAGACCTCCACCCTTCATCTCGCCGTTTCACAAGTCAGAATGTGGTGTCACCCCCCCCCACCTTCCACAAAGTCACTGAGGATTTAGAGGAGGGAAGGAGTAATGAGATGGGGATGAGGAGGTTGTCTGTGTGTGTGTGTGTCACTGGAGGCCAGACACTTTTCGGCCTCTGGTGTGCTTGTCAGCAGTGAGTCATGATTCACCAGGGACCCCGGTGAGGTTACAGGGCAGAGGATGGGTAGAAGGTTTAACGGGACAGGTACTTTGGAACTGCCCCTCCCCCAATTGACATCCTTAATTAAGAACAGGATAGCGCCATATTCCAGCTCTCCAGCCGTTCCGTACTTTCTCGTTTGACCTTTCCCTCTGAGTGCACGACCACTCTGCCATGTCCCCGGGTGTTCGGGCGTTGAGTGAACAGAACGAGCTGTGTTAAATAAGAGGGCTACTGGCGGAGAACACGGACGTTTCCTCGCGCTCGAGTGGTAGGCTTCTCTCTGCTGCACTGAGAGGTCGGTCCACCTCATGGGACGGCTTGCATGGTGGGCTTGACTTAAGAACGGACTGTTATTTTCAATTACGTACTTTCTGCAAATATTGTGGATGTTTTAAAGTTTAATGCATATATTACCATCAATAGCTTTAATGGGCTAATAACAAGCATTATATGAATCAGTAAGGATAAACATCAACAACAGTAATAATAATAATAATAATAATAATAAAATGGTTTAATTCCTGAGAAGTTTGTCACCAGGCCTTTTTCCTGGCTCTCATTTTCTCTCCGAATCTCATGTCCTGTCCAACAAGCAGATCTGTACTTCTGGATGAACCCAAACCAGGAGGCCCCCGCTGGGGAATGAGAGCTGGCCGAAAAGCCAACTCCCCCCCCCCCCCCCATCTCATAAAGGGTCCTTGAGTTTAACATAAACACAGTCAGCTTAACTGTCAGACAGGTACAGGAATCGTGGCAGGAAAAGGTTGTTTTTTTTTAATGAAAACCACTGCCTCCTTTACAATTTGTGCCGCCGGTTTGTTCTGTTTAATCTCCGCTCTCACAAAATAACCGGTAGACAAACGCAGATCGTTACCCACCCTGGATGCTCGCGTGCGAAGACTCTGTCACTCTGAACCCCGTCTGTCTTTATATAAATAAATGGAGGTAGTCTTCATTTATCCTAGTGCCACCAGTGCCACAAACCTAGCAGGGACACCAAATAACAGGCAGCGTCAGTCACCGTACAACTGGGCCTTGTCAGATAAAGTCATATTTTGAGAACTTTGAAGAGAACACTGTAACTACAGCTCAAGACACAATAGAGGACCAAGGAGTAACAGATTTAGTTAGCAGTGTGATAAAAGGCACAGAAGGAGCTGCTTCTGACTTGAAACTTTATTTTTTTGGTGAAAAACCTCACTTGTTTTTACCTTTGTGAAGTGAGCATTGAATATACATATACTTTAACCCTTTCTCCTCTTCCTAGCACTGAGAACAGCTGAAGTCTAAGCTTTTTCTCTTGAGGCCAAAATAATTTTCTTGCTTTACGTTAAAACAAAACTTAAAAAAGGTTTACACTTGTTTATTTTTATGATTTTATTCCCAGGTCTTTGGAAATTTGTGTGCAACATTAACCATTACAATTCTAAGTATCAATTAGAGGGAGCATTATCAAATTTGTTTACGAGACTTTTCTTTTCCAAGGAGAGAAGGCAGCATGTAGTAGAATTTAATTTAATCTCAGTGGAGTTTTAAACTAAGTAATATGAGATATGTAAATGAAGGAAGAATACAGGAGTGCATTTACATCTCTGTTTTACACTCTTTTCTTAAAGGCTGTTTCTACCTCTGTTTTGTCCTGCTATTTTTATTTAGTCCTAGAAAACAACAAAGTGTGTCCCAACTTTGTGTGTGTATTTTAAAGTACCATGTTTTGAGGTTCAGGTTTTAGGGAAACCTAGTGTGCAATTGCTTTAAATGCCTCGCAATTTCAAGTTTGTTTGCGTCATCCTCAGAAGTCGCAGAAATTGACAATGTAATAGAGCTGCGAAATGCAACTACTGATAAATGCTTCTCTGTCTTCTCGGCGTAGATATTTCTTCCTCTGGATTGGACTTTTACATTTGGTGGGAAATGATTTTTTTATTTTTTTTTTCTCTCTTCTCGGCCGAATCGGTTACACTCTCTGCAGTTAAATAAACAGCCCATTGTGTGGCCCGGTGGCTCGAACCCCGTCAGTACAGAAAGCGTTCACTCAGCCACCATCTACGCTTTCTTAGAGGGTGTAGAAGTAATTCATGCTGACAACAGGTCTGGAGAAACCCGACTCCGGCTTATTACGCAGGAGTCCCGCCGTAATGAATTATTCATCAGGGACATAGGCAGCCATGTAGTACTGCTTTTATATGTCTGCGTGCGGCCGGTGCAAAAAGCGTACGGCGCAGAACGTGCTGAAAATTGATGGGAGACGCACTGAGGTCTGTGTGTCCCGTGACCATTCGGACAGGACCCGCTCCCCACAGTATACACCAATGTGAACATTTACGGTCCCAGACTGTGGTTTGTATGGCTTAGGCCTTACGCTACCCAATGTGAGGAAAAAAAGGCCTTAAATTATTTACTTAATTTGATGCTAACTCCTTATTGCTATTTTCAGTGTCATTTTCTGCAGCAGCCAAAGAATTTGTTATGGAAAGAAGTTCCACCAGGTGAGGACTGTGGGGAAATTGAGATAAGAAATACGGCAACTTTTCTAAAGCTGTTAAAAGCTTGAAAAACAAATTGTTATGACCGGTAAATGTGAAACGGGTCAGCTGGGAGTGTCTGCTCTCTGTCAGCACACCATGACCGTGGAGAGGACACTTAATGTTATTACGGCGTTAGAGTAAATCATCCAGCTAGTGTTAGCACTGCTGACTAGCCCCCCTCACTTTGGACGGAGACCGAGGTGTATTTCGGATTGCGGGAAGATGCTGCCCGTCACCTTGGAGCGTTCTCGCTGTAAGGCGTGACCCCAGGCAGGAGTGACGACCACCTTTGGGGGGGATGTGTTTCAGTGTCAATGCCTACTTTTCTGCGTCCGTTATCTCCGTAGGAACGTAGGTCACGAGCTCTGGCTTTCCTCTAACTATGAACTGCCAAAAACATGAAAATAAGCACAATATAAAATTTAATATGGGAAAAATCTCTGTTGCAAGTTTTATTGGGTGAAATTCTGATTTAAAGTCACGTTGCTCACATTTCTGACCAGATTCAAGTTCATGTCATTCTCGTTTCTGACCGCTTTATTAAAAGAAAATATTTTTAAAAAATTATATTTTTCATTTCTGGAAAATATATGTTTAATTTCCAATTGAAGTGAAAGATATGGATGATGCAGTTCCCACACATATGAATTTGATCAGCTCATGGAGCTTGTGTTTTTAGGCGTGGATAGAGTGTCTCTCCACATTAAGTAAACCCCATATTTTAATATGGCCCACTGATTGCCTAGTTCTGCAGGAAGTATGGGAGTGATCTGACCCCAGAACAGTGCAGCTTCAGCAGTTTTGCTGTTCTGGTCATTGGAGTTGCTTACTTCTGCTCAGTTAGGTCTCCGATTGCTCATCTGCTCTCCGGAAGTGGTTTGGGGAACCTTAAACGTGGTGAACCGTGAGGGTGGGGTTCTGGTGTCTGGATACCGCTGACAGGTAGTCCCCGCCGAGAAGGGGTGCAGGAGCTGGTGGGGGTGGGGGCAGCGTGGCGTCTGAGGGGCCGGGGAAAGAGACGCTTGGAGGGCCCTGTCATGTGACTGAGCATTCCAGCCAAGAGCGCAGAGGAAAGTGCACAAGACTAGACTTGCTTCCGCACCTCCACCCTGCTACTCATGACCTTACTGTTCGTCAGGGAACCCCACGCTGAATGTGGAGAACTCGAGATCACGCACGCATACGCACACTTGCGTACGGGCGGCTGCTTGATAACGAGAGCGCAGTCATGGACGGACTCACGCCGCTCCCTGGCCTGCTGTTTCAGGGGCCGTGGCTGTGCGGGGCTGTCCTTGTCGCACCCTAAACCAGGGACCCCGTCTCCCCGGCCCTGTGGATTACCAGAACTCCCCCTCCTTCATTGTAGCGCCTGTCAGATCTTCCTATTCATTTAACCTTTCATTAGCGGCCTCACGGTCTGCCCGGCTACACTGGTGGATCCATGCCAGCAAGACCTCTCTCTCAGTTATTAGATTCCTCGCCCCTCCACCCGGCAACCAGACAGGGGAGACGGGGATCATCATTGTTACCCTGGGGGGGTGGGATGGCCAACTTGATAGGCCAACTCGATAGGGCTGTATGCCACATGCTGACAGCGTATAGGGCCCTGGGGGGGGCGGGGGCGTGATTAGGGCCTCCCAGGAATGCCACTTCAGAGGAGTTTACTGAAAACACAAACAGTTAGTGCAGGAATGCTGTTTTTAATAAGCTACTGCAGTAGGGGTGGACTGACACTGTCATGTGCGTGTGTGTGTCTGTCACAGGAAGGGTGATAGCACCCTCTTTGTCAGCCTCAGGCCACCCAGTCTGTCATGTGGAAATGAGCGGGTTGGACTGGCCCACTGGACTTTGGTACTAACTGGGAAACAGGAGCCATTTACTGGTGTGAACAGGAGGTGCCGCCCCACAGTAGGAGAGGCTGAAAACGTTCACTTTTTAAAGATGCTCCCGCAGAATCCATCCATCCATCCATCCATCCATCCATCCATCCATCCATCCATCCATCCGTGTCCGATTTAGGCTAGTGGCGAGTCCCAGGCTTGTCCCAGGATATGAGACGGGGGATGCCCTGGGTGTTAGGCCAGTCCATTGCAGGGCACTGTCCTTCACATACAGTCACAAGGGCATTTTAATTAGCCTTATTCACCTAACCATGTGTTTTTGATCTGTGGGAGGAAACTGGAGTCATCATGATAGAACACTGGAAGAACATATATACTGTAACTTTTACACACAGAATCTATGGCTACAATCCTCCTTTAATTTTTTTCTGCAAAATAAATGATGTTGCAGTACCTGTATTATTTAATTTCGTACATAATCATATGTTCTTATGTGTTATCTGGTGCATAAAGCTCTTTAATTACCAATTAGGTAGCTGGATCTGAGAGATGCGGCCGTAACTGCGATCTGGAAAGTGAAAAAGTAAAACGAAGCAGTGTTGTTTGGGCAGCCGCGACTGAAGCAGCAGACGCCGAGAGCTTCATTTCACTTGGATACATACATGGCACAAGAAGTGGGTTTCAAAACAACTTAACTCTAATGGGGTTAGGCTATTAAGCTGCCTGATCCATGCGTTGCTCTGTTTGTCTTTGAGATTTGAATTTGGGCCAAGGATATCTAATTTTATTTCACAGTTCACGTTTTTTTTTTTTTTCTTTCCTGTGTGTCTGTTGCTGAACTTCTGGAGTGTTGCGGTATGTCTACGCTGCAGTGTAGCATTCGGGAACAGGACTGAAAAAGTGGCAGACGCCGCCATGGAAGCGTCATCAGGTTTAAGCAGGACCCCTTACGGTGTGCCAGACCGTGGGACCACTGAATTCTTGTTGTCTGAGGAGGGGTCTGTCACCTGGAGGTAATTAATTGTCTGCTGGCCCCCTTAGAAGAGGTGAAGGCCCTTTAAAAAGTGGAACAGGCCACTCACCGGGTGCCGAGCCAATTTCCCGCAGCCCTGATGAAACCCATAAGTCAGGCCCGGTTGATCCTGGGTGTTAACTCACTGTGAGGCTGTATCATGATCCGGTTCTGCCAATGAAGCCCTTTACTCCATTAAGAGATTCAGTACCACTCAGAAACTTCCAGGAACCAAATTTTGTCATAAACACAAGATTAGCACCAACATACTGTATTTTGGTCATAACCTTCTTATTCCTGGATAAAAACCATAAACAGTACACCAGACACAGGCTGACCAGTGACTCACCACTCTATTGTCCATTGAATAATCCGCTAACTAACTTGGTTAAGATGGGTGATTTCATCCATCAGTGACTTATTATGATGAAATAGAAGGACCGTCTGCTTCCACGCCACCTGCAGTTGGAGCAGGGTGGGTGGCGGCCAGAGGGCTGACACGGGCTTACTGTCGTTCAACTTTGGCCACTTCCAGTAGCCGTTTCGGCTGAGGTAAATGTAAATGAGGGCTACTCCATCAAAGTCGTTGTTTCTACACCGCAGGTAGAGAAGGGAAATGTCAGCTGAAGTGGATCCACGCTGTGATGTTCCTGAAAAAAGGCACTTGAATTACAGGCCCTCTTTTACCCACTTAGGTGAGCATACATGCATGCAATTATTGACCCTCCCTCCACCACTGGTGCTATATATTTAGAAAAAAGACAGAATAAACAGCAGTTTCCCCATTCCCCAGTTCTTCCCCCAACAAAACGGTTTTGAACGTTTTACGGTCATAGTCTGGCTAGAAGCTGATTGGCTGATGAAGCGGAGTGCCTCCAGATGATTGGCTGAGACATGTAGGCCAGCCATGAGATTTTTTTCCAGAGGTGTGTCCATGCTTTTTTTTTTCTGACATGGAGCACTATCACTTTCAAATTGCTTCAGGCCGATCTAAAGATCCCCCAAAGCCCGCAGCTTCTCTCAACCATGCCTGTTTAAAGGGGCAGAGGTTTCCACATTTCGTCTCTGTCAAGTTATCACATGCCATTTCTTTCTCGGTCTGGTACGGACTAGGTAATGACTTGCTTGGTTTTTTCACTAAACTATCGAGGCGTAAAGCGTGCTTTCCTTTTGGGGAATCTTAAAGAGATTCCCTGGATTTCACAATAGTGGCTGGGCTGTCTAGGTTTCTACGTAGCACTGCATCCATTTGCTTCCACTTAGTATGGACGCTTAAACTGAGAGCAGGCGTGGGTAAATCGTGTCGCCGTTCAACATTCTGTTACCCACAGCATGTGTTTCTCCAGAAAAAAATGTACTCCTGTTTATTTTCATACTGGCAGCCTGGCTTGGTCCTTAGTCATTTTGCCCGCGGATCTCGACAGTTTTGACGTCTAGCGTCATGCCGTGATTTTCCTTGTGGCGCTGAAGCGGGAAAAACATAATTTAAAAAAGAAAGTTTTAATTGGTACTCTCCCGCCACCCATTCTTCCCTTTTCATAATTTTCTATATTCGCTGTAATATTGCCAAGTTGCACGTAATCAATAATCTGTTATTGAGTTTCTTAGTTTGGTCAGATGTCTTTTCTGAAGATTCAGGTTAATAACTCAGGCTTGTCTCGGGGGCTGTCCTTCAGAGTGTGAGAGTCCCTCCCTTGTGTGGAAGGGAACCTGGGTGACCGCTCTGGTTCTGTGATCTTCGCCTGACGACCCAGCACTCTTGTAGCAATGACGGGTCCGGCAGACCTCACCTTTCTTTATATGGTGGGAATTGGGTGGGGTTGCTTTAAGATGACTCTTGGGCGTTTGTGTCAGGCTCTCCGGCCCATTCGCACAGGAGGTTCCTGGGTAACGATGGCGTCGAGCGGCGGTATCCATCAGCGGGAATTCGGATCGAAGAGGCGCCTGTGATGAAACAGGATGTGGGGAATGGCTTCCAGTGAAACACTGCAGTTGCACCGTGGGTTTGGCACTTCTCGTGAGTGGGATGAGGGCTGGATGGGAGACAGTGGGTGGATTCTGCTGGGTCGCTCTCTGAGTGACACCCGTGATTATGTAATACAACCCAATCGTTGAGGGTCGGCCTTTCGAACAAACCCGTCAGCTGGGACAAAGGGGGAAGACGACCGTGAGACGTGGAACGGGGCAGCGGGACGTCCCAGAAAGAGACCACGCCGTTCTGCAGCAAGGCCTAATTACACGCTGCCATCCCGTCTCATAAATACTCCTAATTAGATGGTTTCAGCAGAGAAATAATTTGGCATAAAACGTGATGCAACCTGAGTGGAAAAGTCACTTTCTAGTACTTTTCTGTGAATTCGGCCCCTTCAGCGTTTAGCGGGCCGCGTAAAAATATGAGTAACGCGGAGCCCATTTGATGTTTGACGTTAGTCTTTGTTAGCATGGCTGCTATATTATGTGGGTTTATGTCCTCCTTTAGTTCTTCCCCACCACGGTTTCGTGTTTTAACATGAGTAGACCTTTCTTTGTTTGCATAGCTGTGTGCCTTTCGTCTGGAGCTGGATTTTTTCGTTTTGTCATGAAACCGCAGCATGTTTCAAGGTGCTGAATGCTGATTTCAGCTTTTTTGACGCTTTTTGCTGGTGCCCACACTTTCTGTTTTTTTAACCTAGTTTTTAAAGCTACAAGGCTGCCCTCAGACAATAACGGACACCTCCAGTGTCACGGAGACCTGGGTGTGGTTTCAGAAAACCCCTCCCTCGCCTGAGGGGGGCAGAACAGCCTTGACGCTCAAGATGCCTATAGAGTGATGGAAATTATGGAATAGCCCATTTTAAGCCTCGTCCCTGGGGGTGATGCCCCCCCAAATATAGCAGATAACAGTCCTGCCTACTGTGCTGATAGGTAACTTGTGTTTGACTTCCTGAAATGGGCATGTTCTAGTCCTTCAGCTTGTGCTTCTAGGATTTCTTTTATACTCAGCTGATGCATAGTGACATAAAAGGATTTTTGTTTTCTTACTGGTAAAGTCACCATGCATGCATGTCCAGATGGGCTAACTGTACAGCAGAATCAAGGCTGTGACATTCAATTCAATTCAGTTTTATTTATATAGCTCTTTTAACAAAGGGCATTGTCACAAAGCGCTTTGCAGAGTGCTGGGCCAAAGGTCCCCAGAGAGTAAGCCAAGGGCGACAGTGGCAAGGAAAAACTCCCTCAGGAGGAAGAAACCTTGGGAGGAACCAGACTCAAGGGGGAAGCCCATCCTCCTCTGGCCGGCACCAGGCAGGACAAGTTTATAGATACAGGATGGTGTACAGCGGTGAGAAGGTAGAACAATACAGGTAGACAATAATGTGTTGGAGGAGGCAGTCATGTGATCGAGTTGATGGGCAGGTTCAGTGGCTTAGATAACGGCGAACTGGTTGGGATGGACAGGTGGTTGAGAGGGAGGACTCAGGTAGGTCATGTGAACCTCCTTTCAGTAGCACAGAAGGACGAGGACTGTCCGTAGTCCAGGAGGGAACATGTTTACCCCTAGAAGATCCCTCACAGAAGGGAAATGTTCGAGAAATCCTTTTATAAAAGTATATGGTGCCTGGGTGGCCTATGTCAGGCATGCTTATTTATCCAGCTCTCACAAAGCACTCTAACTATGCAAAAAGCTAAAAAAGAATAAGATTATCATTTCGGAAGACGTATTTTCGGGTCTGGTTCCTCTGGCTCCCATGGCAACACGTAAACAGCTATACCCCTCCCCCAAGATGTTGCCTGCAAATCCCACCAGTCATGGAGATTACCTCACAAATGACAGCGCCACCCGTCACCACGGCACACTGACCGCAGGGTCCCGTGTTGGGGCTGAAACCACCGGCTTTCTCCATGTAACAGCCACTTACGGTCCTTGCAAGCCTGCGGCGCCTGAGCAGTAGAAATGGGCCGACCACACAGGGGACGATGTGGTGTGAAAGTTGGCATGTTCCCGAGCCGAAATGGGAGTGCCGGCTCCGGATTACCCGCGCCAGTGCCGTCATGGGGTATTAAGCAGTCATGGCTAGGCGGGCCACAACAGCCCTTGTTTGGGTCAGGGACAGAACCGGTGCCTGAACTTGTAAGTTCTTGCTTTTCATTCCTGGTTCCAGATCTGCAGAGTGGCCTTGAGCCTGTTCAGATGACCGTGGCGAGGAACACGAGGGAACGCGTTTAACTGCACGGTGGTGGCAGCGGGGAATGTTTTCCCGAGACCCGTTTCGTTTCGAGCTCTCAGGCAGCACAGCACTTTGGGCTTTTGGCAGAATCATGAGCTCGTGAATGCTTGGTCCAGTTGGTTGAGTTTCTCTGTCCGGGAATGCCGGAGGTACGCCTAAGTTGAGATGTGCAATTTTGCGGTTGTGATTTGATGTCGATGTTTGGAGAGATTTACTGTTCTGCGTCTGCTGGAAGAGTAGCTCTGAATGCTCGTTGTCCACAGAAGGACTTTTCCTTAGCTCGTCATAGCTCTTCAGCTGTTTCTTGAGCCTGTCTACCATGGGCTAATTTCACGAAAATAAACTGTGTTTAGGTGATATTCACGAAAGAGACATGCACATAATCACAAATGACAGGAGTACACCCCACTTAAAAATACAGGCTGCAAGTCACAATCTGTGAAATCAAATATCCAGTTATCTGGTTTTGAATCACATTAAAGGAAAGTGGGGGGAAACCCATGATGAGGACGTCTTATTTGTGTTTGGCTTTTTTTTGCCCAGAAAGTTTGTGTGCCTTTATTCAACTTTCAGAGGTTCTGCCTGCATGCTACTGGATTCAAGACTGCTCAGTGCTGCAGTCTCTCTGTTCAGCTAATCTTAAAACGCCTCTCTGTTGATATTCAGACCAATGCTAAAGCCATTAGCAATATTTCTCTGAAGAAGTCCAGGGAAAGTCCTCAATAAATAGTGGCCAAGCTTGGTTTTTAGCCATGTGGGGATGAAGCGGCCAGTAATGTCTTCGTTTTATTTCAAGTGTGGACATCCATTCGGCAATGGCGATGCTCATCGAGAAAGCGAGCCATTTGGATTACTTGTTAAACAGTGAGAGGTTCTTGGAAAAGCATCGATTGGGCTGTATGCTGTTATGTGCACAGGGTATTTTTATTTTGAACAACCTGATTGATTGTTGGTTCAAGATATTCCCAACAATTTTCAACCATAGCAGTTTTCACCTTTGAGCAAACGACTCTTTAAGCCAAATTTGCGTCCATTATCCAAGTTTTGACTTTCTAGTTTTAGCTTTTTGGAGCCTTAGACCAAATGATTCTGCAGTGTCATTCAGAACCGGTAGGTAGTAGATGGAATTATGTGATATAATCATTTGTATCACTGATTTACACTTTAATGCTTAATTAGATAATCTGAGCTGTAACTGACAAAATAATCATCAATTAACTTGCCAGATAACATCCTTTCAGGGTAAATATCACTTTTGGTTGTGTTCCTCTATGTTGATGTAGCAGTTTCATGTTAATATTAAGCCACAGCTGCCTCATGAATCACTTCTTTAAAAGGATGCTTTGGTAAATTTATTTTCATGTTGTGGTTTCTGCCAGCAATTCAGCCGTGGTTTTTTTAAGTCAGCATTCGTTTCACAGCCTAACGTTTCGGTGCCTTCGTTTGATTATGTGACGTAACTCACCAGGTTCGCTTACCACCACCATGTTTGTTTTTGTTGTGCTCTGTCTTATTT
>JAACJT020000066.1:779201-806106 GCA_009936485.2 Gymnarchus niloticus | reverse complement strand
GAAAGCCTTCCCCCCCCTTCCCGGTTACGGTTATTGTGGGGAATATCCCCCGTTTTTGTTGTGGGGGGAAGGTAGGGGGGGACCGCGGGTTCTCCGGACCCCCCCCCCCCCCCCCCCCCATTGGCATGTCACGGAACCGGGGGGCGCCGTATGGGACGTCGCTTGCGAACAGCCTGTAAGAAACGTGGCCTGTGAGAGAGCGGGACACAGCTGTGAGGGATTAGTGCCCTAGGGTCCTGGAATGTACCATTTTGGCCCCTGGTGGGTGTGTGTGTGTGTGTCTGTCTCTCCATACATCCAGCTCTGGATGTCTCACAGGTAGTGGCAATTGGGCAGGGGACAGACGGGTGCCTGGTCTTATGGTCCCAACTCCGCATATTGTGTGGGGACACTGCGGCTGCTGACGTCCTCCAAACCATATGACTTTCGATGGGAAGGTTCCGTCTTTGAGCAGACGCGGGAAACTCGGATGCCGTACACGCTAGAACTGGCAGTGTGTTCAGCACCATGTCCAATCAGGTATGTGCTATTCACATATATGTGAAATGCGTGCGTCTCAGCACTGAACAGCATGCACATATGTTTACCTATCAGTGTTAGGTCATCTTGCTCCGTACATAATCAAAGATAATAATAAGGAACAATTATATTTATTTTACAAAATGAAAAAATGTACTTGACAAGATGATTTTACCTGGTGGGGATATCCCCTTTCTGAAGGTTTACGCTCCCAAAAATTTCCAAACGTGTGTAGGTTATACACTCGCAGCCACAGGTATGGCGAACAGCCGTCTCTCTCTCTCTTTCTCTTTGCATCAGAGTGTCAGACCACCTTCCATTTTTATTTCCCCCTGCTGTCATCCCGGCCTCTCCGGCAGACTGCCTTGACACTTGAGTTTACAGCGACCTATTCATTTCTCCCGACGTGTTCAATGGCGCTGTTTTGACTTTGCCTGTCGGGTGACTGTGATGCGCCGGGGGGGGGGGCTCCCGGGCCGGGCGGCGAGCCCATCTCGTCCGACCTCGAGCGCTCTGTCAGCTCCACCGCGCCGCTCCCCAATTATCTGCTTTTCCTGCACTTGCGACTCTTTTCCGCCCACTTAAGCGCGAGGCGTTAAAGAGAGCATTAATATGCTGCCTGCCTCTTTGTTTCCCATTCCTGTTGCCTTTTCCTGGAAAGCTAATGTGTAAAATGTATGGAAGGACCGAATGGAACCATACGCCCAGCCAGGGCCATGCTAATGATAATTAACCTGTGATACCACTGATTAATTAACGAAACTACGAACGCGGGACCAATTTTCGACTCAGAAGTAAGCTGAGAGGTTGTTTATTTCAAACTGACATTTTTCTGTCTTTTCTGTTCAGACCATCTCAGCATTAATGTATGGAGGGACGTCTGATTTCTGTGACTCATTCTTCAGAGTCCTCTCCCAGGCTGATACGGGCTGGGGGGAGACACGTGAAGGGGACGCTCTCCTCCACCTCAACACAAAGTTAATGCTCCCCCATCATCACCCTCACTTTTCTTGGACTATAGCGGCGCTCAGATCCTCTATGGGTCACACTCCTTCATGGCCCACTCGGCCAGCACCCTTTCAGTCGCTGTGGTGATGTCATCAGTCTGCGATGGCAGCAGATTGCCACACTCTCATCTCTTTTAACTGCCGCCACCGAGGACAGCTTTAGAGGGGCAGAGACAAAAGGGCTAAATGTGCAACATGGGGTTAAAGCAGTTGGACCGGGCGGGAGACAGACCTCCGCGATCATCGGAGGTGCGGGGAACACGAAGAAGAATGCCTCCCACCCCAACTCCCAGAGCTTGTGGTTGGCAGTTGGGGAAGATGCGAAATTAACTTAGTTGCTGTTGTTTCAGAGAACTGGGGGGTAACTGGAAAATGAGAGGAGGCTGGTAAAGGTGCTTCCAGATGCTTCAGTAAAAACCTTCTACTCAGAGCAGAGCACATAACACTTTTGAGTTAGTTCAGGACAGCTGGTTGACTAGTGGTTAACGCAAAATTTCTAACCCATGTCTCGGGAGGTGACCTGACTAAGGCGCTTAACCAGAACAGCTCCCATAAGACACCAAGATGTGTGGAAAACGCCAGTTAAGCATTTAAATGTGCGTGTTTTATGTGATTATGGGGGAAAGTGTCCCTTAATGGTGTACTGTCCTGATTTTAATTTTTTTTTTAATACATTCTAAATAATAATATCAACACTAATTGTGATTAATCACACCATACATAATGCACTGTATGGTGTTTCACAGGTTAAGGGAGTGTTTAAAAAGAGCAAGCCCCCCATTCACTGTTTCTCTGATGCGCCTCAGAAAGGAGGGGAGGGGTCAGAGGGTGGGGGAGCAGAGGCCACACGGTCTCCGGGACCCCTGTCGCTGCACAAAAGCGTTTTTTTTTCCCAACACCTGAAAACTTATCACTGAATTCCAGAGCTGAGCGGGGACGGTCCAACCAGGTCAGATGAAAAATGCCCGGAATTACAGTGCAGAGCAAACCATCAGGGGGCAGAGGGTGGGGGGAGGGATTGGACCATCTTGTTGGGTGCTCCAGATTGTTGCCGCGAGAACAGAAAACATCTCAGGGATTTCCTGCCATTGAGAATCCGCCGGGGTCTGGCCAGAGCGCTGCCTGCCGCTGGCCTACACCTCTCAGTGCAGCGCGTGCGGGCAGAGAGGAAGTGACCCCCACCACTTCTGTGTGGGTGGAGCTGCTCCACTCTGCCCGGTGTCCACCCCTGGCTTCCACTGTTTAGGTACTGTAAGTTAAAAGGAAAACAGAACCCAGAACAGGCAGTGGGGTCCTCAGGGTCTGCTATGTTCCTCAGTCTGTGTGTGTGTGTGTGTGTGTTGGAGATATCACAGTCCACAGATTAGTACCAGCTTCTTAGAAAGTTGGTCGGAAAATTAAACATTGCTCCAGAGAGCTTGAGGCAGAAATGACATTTCTTGTTTGAGACGTTTTATGTATCTTGTGGCATCGGCGTGCGTGTGGTCAGTCTGTGATGAAACTGATGGTTTCTGCCATTGTGACCAGACCCAGACTCATTTTCAGGCCTTTCAGATATTCACAGCTGTAACATCTGGGCCTGGAGTATTTTTCTTTAACGGTCTGGTTGTCTGACAGTTGGGGGGGCGGTTGAACGGTAAACCTTCTCCCTTATACCTGCTTTTCAGCACATACTGACGAGGTGCGAACATGGCTGACTTTTAACATTCAGTGCTCATGGAGCACAGGTGTCAAAAATGGGGGAAATGAGCCGAACTGCAGAACAGGGTGGAAACACGTGAAGCCGGCTCAGCTGCATTGGGTTATGGCAATGGGCGCAGTTATGACACTCATCGCTCCATGGGTCCAAGGCTAGAAGTCCAATGAGAAAATTTCACCCTTGGCCCCCCTGCTGCCCTTGTCCACATCTGGGCCCCCTAAATCAATCGAGGTTGATACACCATTGATTGTACCCCTGTCACTCAAACAGAGGACAGAATTCAGCTTTAATTCTGAAAGCTGAGAGATTGGCTGGTCTCTTCTAAATGACAACTGCTCTTGTCCAATGAGGGATGCTCAAATGGTGTCATGTGGGAAATTAAGGGCAGTGAAAGTTGGATATTGAGGCAAACATGGGGCCCAGTGTTTCTTTGCTCTGTGAGGTCAGTTCAGTCACTTTGAAGATCTAATCTCCAGGGTCTTCGGGCCTTTTGCCTGACCTCTGGGTGTGACTGTGAACCAAGGACCTTCCAATTACCCGCAATCAGAGTTTAACTGTTGGAGGAAGCTCCTGTAGGAGCCTGGCACTCGCCACCGGCTGCATCCTGGTATTAGCTTTCTGACGGCTATGATAACAGCTACCAATATGGAGTCATGGGCCGGGGCAGCACTGAAGATGACATCATTGGGTTTTGCTGGGAAGTAAAGGGATAACCTTGCAAATGTCACACTAATTTGCCAGGACTGATTGCCTAAATCAACTCAGCTCATGTTCTGGCAGGTAGAAGGCGATCACCTCCCATCCCACTCATTCTGCCTACCCCCCAAGAAAGGAAGACCCCAAAAGCCTCATTTAGGTTGACAGGAAGCCACAAGCTTCGCATAGTCTTTGTTCTGTAGAAGCAGTTTGTGTATAACTTGCGGTATTTAATTACTGTAAAACCCTAAACAGTACTACTTTTCAAACAAACCAGGCTGTTTGAGAGGTTGAGTGTCTCCCGTTGGAACATGAAAACCGTAAACCTCCATTTACTGCTGGCGGTTCTCGCACCTCGTGTGTGTCTGTTTTCATTACTCGGAATGTTCTCACAAGGCCGTCCTTGTCGGCATGTCTCCTTGCTTTTCCTCTAGCTCTGAGCCAGAGAGTCACAGGACGCAGTCGCCTCGCCCCATCTTGTCGTGGCAGGGCAGGCGGATGTGCGGGCATGGGAGGGGGCGGGGGGACGCCGTGACGCACCCCCAGGGAATCATGGACCTGCAGACACAACCCTAATGCTAACGTGGGCCATTTACCCCACCTGGTAACCGGCAATAACATGGAAACCAGTGTGCGGGTGGCAAGGTGTACATCTTTAAAAGTTTGTAGGTCCCTCTTTTACAATACACAGTACGTCCAATGTAATCACTCTTGGATTGAAGTGCTGGGTTATATGCTGCTAAAACACCTGGTCTGCTTGATCATGTGCAGAAAATTACAGTCAGTTTGAAGTTAACGTTTTGTCATGAACCAGTTCCTGGCACACCAGCGAGACCCCGAAATCCTTGATGTACTGACTTGTGCATCACTGATTCAGCCTCACGCCTCCTGAAACTCCATCGCTGCCTCATTGTCCTGTGGTGATGAGATGCAAGTTCTCCTGTCCCTCCCATCGGACCCCTTATTAGAAAAGATACCCGTAAATTGTAGATCACAAAGAACATGTGAAGTCAACCGTTTTTAAGAGGGAAAGCCGATAAATAAAAATGGCATCTGCAGAGTTTTCCAGGTAGGGGTCTATATTTTTTTCCCTCAGCCTCTTTCATCCTAATTAAGAGAGTCTCCTAGAGAAGGTTTACAGGGTGTGTTTCAAATCAGTGCTTTAATGTTAAAGGCAAACGACAGATTTGGTAGGTAGCACCCCCTGCCCCACCTCGCTTCTTTAATACACTCACTTGGCCTTGGGCGTCAAAAATCGTCTCCGCATGTCGAGAACTGAGTCAAGCCACATCAGTCAGGAGTTTTTCTTTTCCTGTAATGTCTGTAAGCAAGGTGTAATCCCCCACCCCCCCCCAAGAGCTCAGATCCACCCCACTCAAACCGGGCGATGTTAAATTGGCTCTGACTACGCGACATCTCGGCTTTTGAACCCTGTATGATCCGTCCCTCTCTTTCTGGAATATTCCATTCATCAATCAAAGCTGCTTGTCTTGGTCAGGATCACTGGAGAAGCATAGAGCATTAGGGAGGGTACACAATAATCATAATGGCAGTGACATAGAAAAATTGATATTTCATTTTATAGCATCAGTTCATTTTATAGTAATATTTATATGTAATATTCAGATTTTATACTTAATGTTAGTGTTTTGACGGTTGCTGCAAATTACTTATAATTTCTTATCTGTCGGTATTTGTCTTAGGCCGAAGTCATCGTGTAAAATTTCGCCGGCGTGGTTTTCAGTTGCCGTCCCGCCAAAACTTAGCCGTGACATCGTCCGCGTGCTGAGCGACGTGCGCGCGCTGCAGTGACGTCTGGATCATTTTCCCGCGTAATCATAATAAAAATATCACGCACGCTTCGAAGTGCGATCAATAACGTAGCGCGATAATTAAATTCCGCAGAGGACTCCGCGCCGAAAAGGCAGCCTGTTTATCAGACTGTCAGAAAGCGTCGGGTGAGACGCCGCCTTTAAGTGGCTGCGGAGAGCGCTAATTAGCGCTAAGCCGTCGACTTTGATATACGTCTCGGGTTCCGGCAGCTTCTCGAATCCGTGCCTTTGAACCCTAAGCAGATCCGACTGGTCTCGGAGTGCCTGTGCCTGTATGCTGAACAAACAGCACTCAGCTGAGGTTCAAGCCGTGTGGACGACTGTCAAGAACAGTTATGTAATTAGAGCCATAATTAAAAGCAACAGCTTAATAATGTACAGTTTATTATATGTAGATGAAATTAACGTTTGTAAATTCATTCATAATGCAATCATTAAACTACACAAAGTGAGATTTTATCGTTCAATTTGATTACCTTGCATAAATACTTAATTGTCAATGATAATAATAGCTGCTATTATTGTTGTTGTTGTTGCCATTATTTTTAATGATAACAATAGTAATTATTAGAGGCTAATGAGATCATTATGGTTTCGTCTTTCTGTAAAGGACAGCCCCCTTCTCGTGTTTCTTGTCTGCCCTTTGTTCCAGTAAAATGAATCTTCTCCGGTCGTTAATATGTGTGATGCCTTCCCCCTGATAGCATGCTGTGGGTAATCATTCTGAGTGGGGGATCCCTGCTCCATGACGCCCCATCTCCGTGGTGTGGGTGGGGAGCAGGACCATGTGTGTGGGTGGGGGGCTAGGGTCGCACATAGCACCTCGACTGTCATGGCCGAATCAGGTGTAAAGAAATGGCAATTCAGTCGGCACCCAGAAGTATGTTGTAGGCCGTTAGCGGGGCCAGGGGGCTTCAGCTGGGGGCCCTTGTATTATTATTACTGGTCCCTCCCCTTGCTGCTGTTTTCTCATTAGAGCTACCAGCAGTGTCTCATCTGGAAGCCCCCCCCCCCCCCAATATTCACACGGCACCTTAATTTAACCCATAAATTGCCTCTCATTTAATAGCTGTCATTAACTGCTTTGTGTGTGCATGCGGGTGTCTGTGTGTGTAATATTGAATTTTTGTTTAATTTACACTGTGTCTTTAATAAATATGAAATATGATAATATAATTATAAACCAGTGATTGATTTTTTTCTGAAGACTGAGCATTTTTAAAATTTGGAAAACCCCAAAAATTGTCAAATAGTATGTGTTGGAATATCTGGAATTAAGGAAACTTTTAAAAGACAAATGGGCCACATTGTGAATTGCAGCTTTTTAAAAAGGATTTTAGAAATGTTCATGACTCCTTTGCAATTTCACACTGAAACATACACTTGGTGTGATGACTGGACACTAGTACTGGATGCTGATATCTGCAGTCAGCCGAGTTCTCTTAGACGCTGATAACTGGAATCAGATGTTCATTGGACGCTGATAACTGTTAATGGACAGGTTTGCCAGATGCTGATATGTAGAATCTGACGTTCACTGGACACTGCCAACTGGAATCAAACGTGTTCACTGGACACTAATAACATCAATCACATGCATTCACTAGTTGCTGATATCTGGAATCAGATGCATTTGCTAGATGCTGATATTTGGAATCAGACACATGCACTAGATGCTGATATCGAATTAGACGTTCACTAGATGCTGATATCTGGAATCAGATGCACTAGATGCTGATATCTAGAATTAGATATGTTCACTAAATGCTGATATCTGGAATCATATGTTAACTATATTCTTATATCTACTCCTTCCCTTTCTATTGATCTAAAAACGGTCATAGGATTAGACTAAAGGAAAACACTTATATGGCATCGTCTTTCTCGATGTGTACGTTGCCTCTAACAAGGATTTCTCTTTTTTTTTTGGGTGTCCTGTGATTCCTCGGCTGCCATGGCGATGCCCCTGTTACTCCCGTGTCGTTAAAAGGTAAGTGTCTTGTCTCGTTCACCTCCCCAAACCCCTTTCCACAAGCACATAGGTAATTTGACTTACGTGATGACCTGATTCTTAGTTGCTCCCACGAGCTGACTAGGTAATGCACAGTAAACCAGCAGGTAGCTGCAGCTGGTTGATGCACTAAGTAAGAAACAATCCCTCACACATGTAACGTCACATTTGCATTCTTTCCATTTGGATGCACGGAGTTTATTTCAGTATTTTAATGCGCTGTGGTTGTGCCAGCCTCACTCTCCATAGTATCCAGGATGGCTTCCTAGGGTACGGAGATGCATGTGTAAAACATTTCTGCTTAGTCAGAGCGTTTGGTACGTTCCATGTGGAAAAGAGGCACTGTCTCATTCGGGAGCTTCGGAAGTCAGGGAACGGACAGAGCATAACCTTGGATACCAGAGGCTAAGCCAGGAGTGAGGAGGGTGCTGAACATTGTTACAGGGTTAAAGGGTCGCAGTGCTGCATCGGCAGGTCACCGGAACGCTTCAGACCTGAGTCACAGGGTAGATAAGGACATAGGCTAGCCTGTATCCTGGAAACCGGTGGGCCCCCTTCGTGGGGGATTTACCCCGAATTTGATGAGTGAAATATCCAGCCACGATAATGGGTGAAGGTCCCTTTGGACGAGCATCAGGTAAACAATGTTTAATGGGCATCTCGGTCCTGAAAGGCTGTCTCTGGGTCCCTATCATTTTATGCTCAACCGCCATCCACAAACCTGTCACCTGCTTCTCCATCCTCTTCTGCCATAACTCGCCGTGCGGGAGATACCCCGGAGGTTAGAGGTCCTTCTACCCCTCTTTCGCCCTGAACCCCACCCCCGCCGTGCTAAATGGAAGGGGAAGAGGCACAGCAGTGGACTGCCAGTCCATTAGTCAGTACGGCCCGCGGAGTCGCTCCTCTAATGGCTTCTCAGAAATAATTACTATCTTTCCATTCTCCTTCTGCTGAACATGACATGTGCTCACTGTACTTGCTGCGTACAGGCCTCGATCTTCGGCTGGTCCTCGTCATTTCGGGTCCCTCACTGCCAGGACGTGGCAGTTACTCCACTGATGAACTGGACGCTTTCAGCGTTATACACACTTGACATAACCAGGAACAGGGACCTGCTTACACTCATATTTAGGCTGCAGATTTCAGCCTGTGTCATTAATATTTTTTACTCTTGTGTGTCAATTCTTTTTTGTTACATTTTAATTGCCATGGTCATTGTCATAGGAAGATTAAAGAGACAAATATCTTCATGTTTTGTATGGAATTTTCTAGAAGGTTAACACCAACAAAGCAGCTTAAAGTGTGGAATATTCATTTGCCCGGACATCTCATTGTGGGAATTTGGGGAATGTTTGTCACTCAAGGGTCACTACAACAGGAGTCATGACCTAGTAGCATTTAGGATCTATGTTACCGGCCAGCTGCCCGCTGTGAGTTATGGAAATATCATCTCAGCAGCTTATGGACTGCAGCGCCTGCTTGAGTAGGAAGCAGATTTGCTCTAGGCACCTCTGAAGAGGCCATCTTACCAAAGAGTGATGCACACTGTCCTGAAATGGCACTCCTGGTTATGGCCCAGACTACTGACTGACTCTCCGAGTATCAACACAGTACGGCTGAAGCCCAACTTGCAGGCACACCCCAGGCTCTGAGGCAAGAAGCTGAGCTGAAGTCGAGATGAGCGTTGTCAATGTTGAGTTGCTTCCGCCAAGAAGTGACACAGCTTGTACGACCATCCTAGTTTCACTGGCTAGTCAGCGTTTGGCCCATATGCTGGTTAGTTTTTGCAAGTGGCGGCCATTACAGTTGGCGGTCGTTGATGGTATGGCACAGAGCCACACCAGGTGTGTAGGAAAACCAACAAATGGGCTGATCCCATCTCCAGACTTATGAACACATGCATACCGTACCTGCTTCTGTTCGAGAAGAAACCCCTTCTGATCGTCATTCTGTAGCCGATGTATCAAACTATGTGTTTTTTTCCAAACATTTTTCATTATGCCCACCACATGCAATGTTCACACAAAAGTTCAAAGGCTCTCGTTTCTATAACAGCAGTTCAAAAAAGTTTGAAGCAATATTTTTCGGAATAAAGCATTTCAGCTGGTTTATTTTTCTGATCTTACAAACCCTCTCACTCAAACAAGGCATTTTATTGCCTTGCTTTATTCAAAATCCATACATCTGTAGACGTGAAGTGAAATAAAGTAAAAAGGGGTCCCTGCCATTCTTCTGATGCTGGCATAGACACGTCGTGTTGTTGATATACTCAGCGAGTAGCTGGTCCTCCTCCTATGTCACGCTGACCGTTTTGTTTTCTCCACCTAAAGGGGCCAGGGGGTGCAGTGGGGACTTAACAGAAGTCCGCATTCTGGGGACCTTGATGGAATCTTCCAGCAAAGGGGGAGCTTGAACTACAGTGGGGGTGGAATTCTGTCGTTGGAAGTAGGGAAAGTCTTAGGGGCCCTCATTCCGAGTCCAGGTTAATGGATGCCATTAGCATGGGCATCTGGACTTGGCAGACGTAGCAGTGCATTCTGGCACCAGGCATGCCAATCCTGACCCTCCCCCGCGTCGCCGTAGGCTTTTCAGGAAACAAGAGCCCAGCCAGCTGAGCTCTGGAGAGGCCTCCGTACATGGTGGCTGATTGTCTGAGCGTGTCGATTCCTGGGTTCTTCTTGAAGTACTCGATAACCTGGGGCTAATTTCTGAGCAGTGAGTCACTGGCGGGGAAGCGGCCCGTTTCTGAACGGGTTCATCCTTTCAGATGGGGACTTGGACCTGCTGTGCGAACAGTGCAGCACCAGAGAACATGTGGCAACAGTCTTCTCGGCGCTATTGCGACACAGCGGTGACGCGGGCCAGGGCAAACAGCGAACCTAAATAAATACGCCAAAACCGCGTTACCGTAAGCGCACTCCAGGTGCGTTCATGCACGGCGTGTTTTTTTTTTCATGGTTCTTTAGGCTAGGAGGTATTTTCACTTTGACTTGTGTGGTCTCGTTCTGTCACAGGCGGTGATATAGAGAGGTCCACAGGAAGGTCTGGGAGCCAGAAATATGAAACCGGGGTGGATTTGTTGGGATTCCTGTCCATCTGTCCATCACACTGGACCTGGAGCCCATCCCAGGAAGCTTAGGGCCCTAAGCGGGGAGTCCCCGGAGGAAGCACACGTGAAAGAAGAAAAACACGCAAACGTCACACATATGTAGCTAGGGACGGGAATCAAGCTTACAACTCTCGAGGTGTGAGACAGCGTTGCTACCGGCTGAGCCGCGTGCCAACCGGCAAAGGCCTTATCAATTTTCAATGGTCTGCAGCGGACGGTGCATTCGAAGCTGCATGAATCAGCTGCTCTCCCACCACACGGCGCTCCTCGATTTGTGCAACAATACCGTGAAACGTTTTGACAGTACACCCAGAAGGTGCCCCTAGTGGCCACCGGCAGCTAAAGGGGGTGTGTTTTTGTATAAGTGTCAGTTAACCGCCCGCAGGAGGTTGGTCATTATGTGGACAGAGTTCAGGAGCTTGTCTCAGGCTTGGCTGGTGACCACGATTGTACTTTCAAGGGCTACAATAGTCTGTTTCTAGCATTTATTCAGACTTCATAAGCTAAAATGAAAGCCCTTACTGAGAGAGCGAGTCTGGGTTCTTAATAGACCAATGATTATGATGTGTCTGTGATCCCTATCTACGCCTCCCCATCCACAGACCAACCGTGTCTACCTCCACACTAGTTTACACACCTGGCAAAACCACAATATATGTGTCACATTGTGGGGGGGGGAGGGGGGGGCTCACTTGACCTTGACCCCTCTGCACCTGTACCGACACCATAGATTTGTGCTTTTGGGCCCATCAGAGTGCCAGAAAATGTAACTCTGAAAATGGTGCCCTTGAACACTGATTTGGGTCTCATTTTCTTGTGACTCCAGTGGAAGCTGAACAAGTCATTTTCATAATGAGGTCCGTCAAAGGTTAAACATTTTGTTTTTAGGTCGAGATTTTTGATGCTGATCCGTTCCCATTTCCAGGAGAGGGCATGTTAAGTTTAACCCTCAAATGCCATTAAATGTGAAAGCACACACAGTCGAGAGAACATAAAATCACTGAATATCGTAAACTGAAGCATACGTTAAAATAAGCGGCTGACTCTAGCGTGGAGCTCAGATTTATTGCGAGCACCTGAAGGTACTGGGGGCTCTGCGGCCTGTAAATGCCACCTAAAGGGGAATTTTTTCACCGTGGAGTGTGTGTGGTCCCAGTCACGGTGTGACGTGAAACTAAGTGCTGCCACTTTTTCCACTTGTTAAGAAATAACTGCACTACGTACGGAGAGAGACTCGCCCGTGGCGTTTACGTTTGATATCTGTGGTATTTAAGTGCCCCTGTGGGTATAAATAGAGTGATGCGTAAGCTGCTGTATGTAGATTTGCTTTGAGAAGGATGGCATTAGGAATAATCGAACAGTCAAAATAAAATCAGTCACCTGAGAGAAACGCGTCTCTCTTGCTCTCCCTGTCTGTCACCAGCCTGTATCTCTGTCTCAGTTTTTCTCTGTCTCTCTTCCTCTTCTCCCTGTTTAGCTCTCTCTGCCTTCTTCTCCATTTTCATGCCTCTGCCCATGTCTCTTCAATCTCCCTGTCTCCCTCTGTCTGTCAGCCTGTCTCACTCTCTACCTTCCCGTCCCTCCATCTTTCTCTCTCATTCCCTCCCGCTCTCCTCACGCGGCGTGTCTCTCAGAGTGAAGCAGTTCCCGCTTCTGGGCTGTGGACGCTGCGACTTGACCCATAAAGACAGGAACAAAGACCCCGTGGCTTCTGTGCCCGACTTGCTGCTGCGTCATTTAAACCATACGGCAGGCTGCCTGAACTTCAGCGGGTATTGCGTTCTCCTTGTCTATCACTAATAAAAGATGGGGCTCTGTTTTTCCACTCATAATATTTTTATTACACTGCTCTGTGGATGTTTACTGAACTAATGCAGGTCAGCAGCGCAGGGATGCAGTGGACGAGAGGTGTTAGAGTTTTACTTCCGCACAGTGAGAGAGGGAAATCCCTGCTGTGTCATTGGCAGAAACAGGTAGACCAGACAGAAGTCAAGGTGTTCCTGTCAAGTGATAATTCAGACACAGATTATGGACAGACCTGGACACACACATTTATCAGTCCAGGTCTGAATTTGCTTGGAGACACTGGGAAGGGTGGGGCGGGGGGGATTTCTCCAGAAAATGGAAGCCACACACCGCCGGGGGTAACAGGAGAACGGTGACACCGTCGACTGCCACATCTCTGATGATCTAGGGATAAAACTTGGAAATACATATTAACATATTAATCACTTCCACGGCTGGCCCACCACAGCGCCTGAGCTGACGTTACGCACCCGATTCGACGCAGCGGCCTGCGGTCTCCCACGTTCCCGCATGGAAGCAATCACAAGCCGGGGGAGCTGGTAGACACCCACTGAGTGGAGGGGGCCAAAGGAATGTACGTTTCTCTGAGGCTAAATTACTTTAGTATGAGGACGAGGAAAAGGGGGGGCGGGCTTACCTTTTTATTATTTTTATTTGGAGCAAGTACTGGGCCATATTTTAATTCACATCACACGTTGCAAATTTAAGCAAACAAGCCACAAAAATACCACGGCTAATTAGGCTAAAGCCGTTCCCCGCGTTCCAGCTCCGGGGCCCCAGGAAGGCCCGCGGCCTGGTGTTCCCTTGCATGCGAAACCGAATCATTAAAATGCGGCTGCTGCGGTGGACCATTGGACTGCAGGATTGCCAACACGATATACGTGTGAGGAAGAATGGGCAGAACGGATTCTACATTCTCCCTCCTCTATAGATCCGTGCCGGGACACGACTGAAAGAGGGAAGGTCCTAAAGAACTGAAGGTCTGTCCTTCAGATCAGCTGACTATTGGCTAACCCATGGCAGAAGACAATGGCTAACATGCTTATGGGGTTACACAGGCTGGTAACACTGATACATGTGACACCGCTTGTATCAGAAGGAAGCACGGAGCATTGTAATGTCAGTGTCAGAGCAGAAAGAGAATGTTCTCATGATGGTGCAGCTGAAGCTGAATCATGAGACTGAATCATGCTGCTGAAACTGAATCATGAGACTGAATCTGAATCATGCTGCTGAAGCTGAATCATGAGACTGAATCATGCTGCTGAATCTGAATCATACTGCCGAAGCTGAATCATGAGACTGAATCTGAATCATACTGCCGAAGCTGAATCATGAGACTGAATCTGAATCATGCTGCTGAAGCTAAAGCTGAACCGTCTGACCCAAGCTGAATTGTCTCACTGCACTGGAATCCATCTGATGTCAACCTATCTGGCTCATTCCAATACTTGTTTGGTTTGCAAATAGTCAGTTTCTGGTGTGAACTACACTGGGAGAAATTTCTGAAGTATTGTCTGAGCAAGCGACAGACTACTACGTCAGACCAGAGTTCACCGTCCAGCGTGTTACAGTTTCGGTTAATGCGCGATCCTTTCCCATCAGAGTGCTGACGCATTCCAGAGCTACATCAGGTAGCTGGACAAACTGTGGCGGGGTCACACGCTTTTCTCATTCCTGCTGCTGCGTCCCATCTACACTGTAACTGTGCTAAATGGAGGAGGCCCGGATGGTGCTGGATTTTGGGTCGGTGTTTAGTCTTGTGGCCGTCTGTGCTGTAACCTTGGCCTGCTTCTGCACTGTTTGGGAATTCTCACTGCTCTGATATGACATGAGTGGCCCTGATGGCATTATTTAGAATATCTCCCCGAAATATAAGAAAAACGTATTCTGACTAAAGCTGCGGATTGTGAGAAGCATGTCATTACTTTGAAAGGCTCTCCAGCAAATAAGAGTTTAATAATAACCGCAGCTCATTTTGCAATAAAATATGCATTTGGGTCAAACGTTTCATTAGGTAACTCAAATATCGGATCCGGGTGCTGCTTGTCATTGAATTTTATTGTTGGCGTGAAAGCTTTACCTCCTGCTCTGCTACGTACAGGTGGATGGACCTTTTACTCTTCTGAGGATAACTCACATCCCAGAGAGATAAAGTTTGGCAGCTGTTTTACCGGCACGGTCACATTCGTGCTGCGACTCTCTGTCGAGGGCAGAGGGTGTCATTTAGATTGAGCCGCTGGTTGGGGCATGTCACAGAGGCACCCTGCAGCTCCAGGCACCACAGGAGAGCAGGTAGAGGCTGTTTAACCTTCACGCCTGGCTTTGCTGATTCGGAAATCACTGGGCTTCCTGCAAACGTGGTTGTGATTCTTTCCCTTCCCAAAGCCCATGCCCCCAAAGTCTGGCGGTCCTTTGGCCATCGAGGTACTGGGCACTGGGCACTGTTTTCCTTTGTGATGAAAGTGCCGGCTTCGCAGAGTCTCATTAGTGGCTTATTATTATTGTTTTTTTAAATGAAGCTCGCGATGTTTCCTGACATGTGGCTTTAACACGCACGGCGGAGTCGCCAGCATTTAAACGCACAAGCGAGGGGGCAGTGCGTTGCTGACACACACCGTACCTGCACGGCGCACTCTGGAAACAGCTGTCAAAACAGAGTTCAGAGCACCGAATTCCACCTCATTTCCTCTAAAGCAGAGTCCCTAAGTCATCAAATTAACGGCAGCACCTTAGCCCCAACTTGGTCGCATTGCACTTTGACATGTATGCGTTTCTCTTAAACTCCGCCTCCACAAGGCTTCTGGGTCACGAGTCCAATTACTGTGTGGTGCTATTCCGCTAATCGATAGCACCTGTGGCTGAAGCCTTTGAGAGGCCCTGACTGAAGGTGTTGACACAAAACGGAAAGGTAAGGGCAACGATCACTTTGGGGTAATGATGTCATTACTGTCTGCCCTCTGGAGTCAGCTTGGGCATCTGGGAGCCCTGGCAATGGCTTGTGTTAGGCCAGTTCACCACGTTAGGTGTGGTGCAGCATGGGATTGCTACGGCCTCCCAGCTGCTTGTCCTAGTCATGTTCACATTTTTTTTCTGTGAGAAGCTGTGTCTTCTAAAATAGATGCCCAAAAGATGATTGCAGCATTGGTTTAAGTGAACTACAGCGGCAAACCAGTGGCTCTGTCAGAAATCACCTACACCGCGATAATTACTCTTTGATGCCTTCCAGAGTCTCAAGATTGATTGTGCTTGATACGCTGTTTTGTGTAATCCGTCTCAGCCTGGTGTGTGTCCAAACTGGCGCTGATTAAAAAAGGAAGTCTAGCTTTTATGGAGCTCAGGAAAGAACTGGACAAGGAAGGGGCGGAATTTTTTGGGTTTGGAAGGAACACTCATTGGCCAAGGACCATGTCGCTCAGCTGAATGTGCAGTTCTGATCTGGCCACCGTACACAAGCTAATGAATGTCAAGACCAAAACTAACTGTTTTGGGTATCTGCAGCCCGAAGTGGGGAACGGGAGGATTGATGGTTAGGATAATATATGCATTTATAAGAGGGACTTTAAGGGCTGTGGGGAGCCTGTCTATGGATTTGAAGTGAAGCCAGCATGGTCCGCTGCAGCAGTTAGCCTCCGTGGGGCATCTGATCGACATCGGCCGGTCCAAATGTGCAGCACCGCATAGGACCTTGACTTGCCGTGTCAAACAACATTTTAGGCCATCGGCCAATCTCTGAAAGCAGACCTGCCGAATTCGGCCCTAGTTACGGCAGACAGATGTGTCCTGAAGTTAAGCAAATCCCGTGCGTTGGCCGAGGGTCCCGCTTCGGGAGAGGCTCGGCGCAGACATCTGTGGAGATGGTTTTTTTTAAAGTGATATTCCATGGCTGGTGCATCCCAGCCGGTCTGGAGATGTCTGGGACTCTTGCGGGGCACGGTGGCGCCTCTTAAATAGATAAATGAACATAATAAAAGAAAAGCTTAGGGAGCGTTGATTAAGCCAATGAATCAGACAGGTTGTGGAGTTATAAACTCATGACACCAACGCTGCACAGCTACCCTGCCCACCCCGGAGAGCCCTCTTTTGTTAATTCGAAGAGCCCCACCACAATTAGCAGGCCTGCGAACATCCCATAAGCCACGACCACTTTTATGTTTCCTCTTTTCCTCGGGAGCGTTAGGTTGGCTATGGGATGAGATGGACCCCCTATAACATGGCAGACCCCCTCCCCAAAACAGTAACCGACCATATGAGCCAGTTATTCCAAGTTCATGGGGTGTGTGTCTCCCCCTTGACAACGCGGGCCCAACCGTACCGGACGGTTTGACAGTAACCTCAGCGGCCGCGGGTCTCGGGACCGGCGCGCGGCAGATGGTGTCCCCCACTCAGCCACGCCGGAACAAAGAGCGACTGTCTCCCCACGGGTCAGCGTGACGCCCGCCAGCGTTAACTCTCAATGCCGAACGAGGAAGCGCCATCAGCTGATCTGGAGAAGAGGGGCCCCTCTCTCTGTGTGTCGCGGCAGCACCGCCGCGTGAAGAAATATTAAAACAGGACAGAAAAATAAAATGTAAGCAGACTGGTGCTCCCACACCTCTCAGGACGGAGGGGGCAGCTGTAAAAGTGACATAAAGGCTCATCACCTTTTTATGCTGAATTAAAAACATGCCAGACTTTATGTCTTTTACGTTCACCTGCAGTATATCAAAGGTGGGGGTGTCGGGGGGGAGGGGCCTCATAGACGGACACGTAAAAGGTCTTTCTTGTGCCTGTTTACTGTATTATCCAGCTGGATGGAGGCCTTTTATGCCGCCAAACCTCACCCATTTACACATTTATATGTATGTTTATTTATTTATTTTGAACAATGACAGAAGCGCTGACATAAAAAAAAAGAAGATCCATGAAATTTTTAAAAGCCTGGGCAGTTTGATGACACTGACGGAGGTTTTAAGAAGAGAGATGTCGGGAACACGCGGCGGGCTAACCGTTTTAATGGCTTTACTCTCGACAGCTTCTCGGTTGTGTAAGCGCTGGTTAATAATTTAGGCCTCCCCTGGGGAGTCACTCAGGCAATCATGCTCCGCGAGGCCCCGGCCAGGCCCCGGCGGCGCCGAGCTGTCGCCGGTGCCACCGCGCTGACAGGCGAGGCACGCGGAGACCCGGATACAGCGCGGCCTGTTTTCACGGCCGAGTGGAGAGCTGAGACACCACCCGGCCTCTCCATCTCGGATGGTGTTGTAGGGATGATGGATCTCGTGTGTTTCAACACATCCCGCAAAAGCATTAACAGCAACCAGGGGGCGGAGCCACAGGCGGTGTGGGAATCAGACCGTGACGCTTGCTGAGAGAGAGGAGTGAGGTGATGGAATTGGCACTGTCAGGTGGAGTGTGCTGTCCGCCACCTCAGTGGTGCCCTACAACAGACGAAGTCTCAAGGCCAAGGGTCTTTAACCGCTCTGCCCCTTACTGGCCAGATCTAGAACTTGCGCTTGTCATTGATTCAAGTAGCCTCTCTGAGTTGAAACTGAGGCCTTTGCAGTTTCAGCGTCTGCGCTAAGGCGTAGGCTGCACTGTCACCACCGCCCCCACCCCACCCTGGTAGCCGCTTCTGAAGAGGAGTAGCGCCTAATGACAGGGCGGCGAGGCCTGCCTCGCCGTGAGAGTGTGTTAAAATTGAGAGCTTTCAGCTAAGACGGGTGCCGCTGCTGGCAGCCTGTTTGACGCGCTTTACTATGACTCGATGCATGCTTAAACCCCAGTAATTGAAACCTGATGGCTGAATAATAATAATTTTGTGTCCGCTAAGCCGATTTCTGCTGCAGAGCGGGATGGTATTCAATTAGGACCTTGAAGGCCGCAGTGAAGTATCCCCTAGCATTAAAGCACGAGGCCGCTGCTGTAGGAACCGTTTACATTAAGGATCTTTTCACCTCTTTTCTATTGACTTTTGGAAAATATACCTTTCCCCCAAAAAATAACCCTGCCACAGCCAGGAGAAAGTTACCTCAAGTCTGAACTTATACGAATCTTCGGGTGTTTTTCCTGTTGTACTTTTTTTTATGCTCTTTAGTACACTTCCAGCCTAAGCAGCATAGAGTTTTACCCGTTTTTGTTTTTTTGGAGGATTTTACCTTGAGCTCCACACTCAGAAGCTCTGCTGTGCTAAGGGGCTGCAGATGAGTCTTGCATTTCTGGTCCACTAAGCCTTCTGCAGTTACATGTGCCGCAAGATGGCAGTTTGCCTGTAGACTGTATGATATTTATGATATAACAAAGGTGGGCGCAAGGGAGTTTCTGTGACTACATCTCGGCTCAAAGTGTAGCATTACTGCCCCGCATGTGTGGGGTTGGGTGTTCGAATCCAATGGCCCGTCTGTGTGGAATCGGCGTGGTTTCCCTGTGTTGTGTGGATTTCTCCTGCAGTGTCACAACTGTGCACTTCAGGTGAACTGGTGAAGCAAAACTGTCCTGTAGTGTGAGTTTCTGCCCTGCAATGGACTGGCATGGCGTCTAGCGTGGGTGAGTTGGGCCGCAGTGTCAAACCCGGCACCGCCGCTGATCATCTCCCTTTTCTAGAGAACTGTTTTTCCTCTGGACCTGAACCAAATTCGACCGTGAGTTTTCAAGATGCCTGGTTTCAGGTCCCTGCCATTAAGACGTATGGCTTCAAGAAACCATTACACCTCACATGAGGAATGGGGGAACGCGGCGGTACTCTGTAAAACGGTAAAGCACGTCGGAACGGTTGATATCTGTAGGCGTGCTGGCACACCGTCGCCGAGGCTGTGCCAGGTGCCGACGGGGGATGTCGGTGCATTTCGCTGCTGCGTTTTTCCTTTGAGAAATTTGGCTTTATGAGCTTCGGTCGTTAAAGCATTGGGTACAGAACAACAAGCTGAGGAGAGGTGGAGCAGGAAGCGGATCAAACGGATCACACCTGAAAATGAAACCAGGGTCCAAAAACCACCACCGCCACTCACTTGGAATCGTGACGAGAGGCAGCTGGTTAACCGAGAAATTCTAGTTCACCAGTATGACGGGGATGCTACCCTGGGCTCTGTTAGACTGGCCAGAGGGTCCTCGTGTACAAACACACAGGCACACGCTGACAGCAAGACGTAACGCCAGCCTTGACACATCTTTGTCCCTGCATTGGTGACTTTCTCTTCTGTTCCAAACTCCTGAGGTTAAAAACAAATGAGTTTTCAGGTCAATTTTAGCTCAGTCTGGTCAGGAATGAGGAGCAGATTTTGACAGCGGCTGAGTTTGCGAATAGCGCCAGTGAAACAGCAGAGCTCTCAGTGAGGCCAGAAAGTTTACATGATGAGCGAAGGCATAGAGCATTAGGTAAATCTCGGAGGCCCGCCGATGTGTCCGAGTAGATCACCCGGCACCTGCAAGCTGGGGAATGGGTGCGGGGGGGGGGGTGTACAGTGAAGTTCATTTAGTGAACTGCAATCAAAGCCTGTTCTCTAACTTCTCAGAAAAGTTTACGTCTCTATGGTGAATCCCTCACAAAAACACATTAGAAACGAAATTATATTTGACAGATTAAGAGATCTACACAGAAATCCATTAGAGACTTCAGGACAATGACTTGGCTGACTCAGCGCTAAATGGCTAATTAAAAATCCTGGCTTTTTAAACTGTTTTTTCTTTCTTTAGATGTGCATATTGTCTGTATTAGATGTTATAAAAGAATATTAGATGAGGCATGTTTTTCTAGATTTCCATGTCTTTACGTTTCCTTGCCTTTGGGTAATTCAGACTGGGTAAGGGAAGGACGGTCAGGCCCCAGGCTTTTTGTTTGATTTATCCAGCCACTTAAACACCTGCTGTTAGCTGTGATGTAAGCAGGGAAGTGTGAATTGTACGCATAATTCATACAGCCTGCTAGTCCAGCATAGCCTGTAATTTAGCCACTGCTCTGCCCCATCAGCGAATTAGCCACGCTAAACTTTCAGCCAAGTGTGTGCGAGGATTGGAAGGATTAACCGACCTTTAGAGGACCTTCTTAATTTTCTCGGCTCTGTCAGGGGACCCGCCTGGCTCCGGGGGAGGGTTCTGGGTCGACGGTCCGTTCTCCCTCTGGCTCGCGGTGATGCAGTGCTGTTGACTGAGCTGGCACAAGGCTCGCTGTGTGCAGCAGCCCGGTTGGACCCTGGGTCAGGGGGCCCAATGGGTCCAATGGCTCAGAGCGATCAAGACCATGCACAGGAGTGGTGAGGCATGGGTAGATCCTCAAATGAGGGAGCTACTCCCTCCATGTCCCCTCTTGGACAGACAGGGAGGGCCTGGTAGGCTAATTGCTCCTTTGGCGGGAGACGGTTAAGCCAAAGGTGGACAGATTACCTGCAGCTCAGCCACTGGAACGAGGATTCAGGTCCAACACTGAGCCTCAGAGTATAATTCCCTCATCTTCTCTTCCACAGAGAAAACTCTGCCATTGCTGTACGTGGTAATCGGCAACAGGAGGCACAGTGGTTTAGGAAATGGACTCATAGGTGTGTAGAGCTTATTTAAGTACCACATTATTTTAAATGCAATCTGGAACATGCTATGTGAAAAAAGTTGATTCCAGGCACATGAGGAACTTCAGAATGAGCAGCTGGATCTAGAAATTGCGGTTCATTTGGCGATAAGTTGATGCCTCTTGCCCTTTGGCTACGGGGTCAGTGTGGGCCACTACCTCGTCTTTCAGTCGGTGTCCCCTTCACATCCCCCCACGTCATTGCTACATGTCATATGACCCCTTGTGGCCATGCGTGCCTTTTAGGAACAGTGACACTTCTGTGTTCCTGCCCCCAGCTGACCGGCACACTGCCTGCTGTCACATGGCCAAGTGGCCTGAGGGGGAGGCAGTAGGCAGCCCCACGGACCAGGTGACTTGCTCCACCGGTCCAGGCTGATGTGTAAGCTGTTTACTGAACTCCTCAGGACCAAAGTGCCCACCCCTAATCACTGTTCTCTTTTGCATTATTTTAAATCCTAATTATCAGTCTGCCTCCATCTCCCCCCTCCGCCAGACCGAAAGGGCAATTTTATTGAACTCACACCCGATTCAACTTCATGGGGGGCGTAACTGCAAATGAGAGCAGGGCAGTGCCGAAATAAGCCGCCCCTCCACCAGTAGCAAAAGACAGGTTCTCACAAAGATCTTTTCTGAATAAGGCTTCTCCTAGTGCTGTGTAGGTCTCCCTACCCGCCTCCTCTGACGTGCTGGAGACACGCGGTGTTTATATAACAAATATCTCCATCAGAATTGTTAGTGCTCTCTTCTCCCTCGTACCAGGTGTCCTGTTAATTCAGAAATGAGGTCATCCGTTTAGATCCCAGGCATGCAGATTTGTACTGGAAGTGAGCTTTTGAGGAGCGGTGCGGAGATAAAAGTTACGAGCGTTCCATGGTCGTTCTGGACATTACAGTGAGGATGAGGGAGACTGGAATGGACTTCCTGTCTTGTGCCATTTCAGGGACTGGGATCTGGGCTCCGGTGACCTTTGACCTCTCCGGTGTCAGGGAACGGTTAATGAGGTAAACCTTCAGAAATGGTGACCGTTTAAAAATTCTGAAAGGATAACAAGGCCTTGATGGATGGTGCTGTTAATTTAATCTGTTGTTTGAATCTAAATTCTTGTTTTCTCTGTGTCGAACTGGGCCAGAAGCCAGACGGTGGATTGTGACATTTAGCCAAACATAGGTGTCTTTGTTTTCTGAGTCGGCGTTCGCCAGATGGACTTCAAAGGCTTCCGTGCCATCTTCCCCAAAACTTTTATGGGCGTAGTTTCCCTCCAGATGCAGGAAGGGGGTGCCGGAGAGCAAGGAGACGTGGCGTTTGGAACACTTAACACTGTTTTTGGTCCCTAAACGGAAATGTTTGTGAGGGAAGAACAAGTGTGGCGAGGGTGTGTTAATTTCACAATGTGATGTAGAAAATTAAATCCTAAAACCACCTGGGAGCATCTGGACGGCCACTCATTTACAGCAGAGTGTGGTGAACAGCTTCTACAGGCCAGAGGTCAGGAGCGGATAGCTAAACCCTGCCAAACTGGGATTCTCTGATGCAAGGAGAATAGAACCTAATTGTCTTCCCGATCTGAAATGCCCACTTCTCGTTCTGCAATATACGTGTAAAGGTTGGCTCTTACTGTTTTCGGACCTTGCTTGCTTTTCGTGCACATGCATCATGACATTAACACTGCCCCCTGATGGCAGGCTAATACATTATACCCAGTGGAAAAAAATATGCAGTTAGATTTTAAGTTCACGTACTTGGGGAGCACTGTTGCCTCATACCCTTAGGGTTGTGGCTTTGAATCCCACCTCCATTCTGTGTGTGTGAGGTTTATGTTTTCTACCTGGGCTTTGTGGGATTTGTAGTGCAGGTCTGTGCTCTGCCATGGTCTGGCATCCCATCCAAGGTGTACCCCGCTCTTGTGCTCTGTGTTACCTGGGACGCACTCCAGGTGACCCTAATCAGGATAAGCGGTAAGAGGATGGACATTAAACAATTAAAATAATCCCTTGACTGCACTGGACAATGTGATGGGTGGATGGCATTTAGTGCATGTTAAATTAATTAGCTGCCACTTTAGCTAATTTCTGCTCATGTGATGAAACACTGTAAAGTCACGGTGAAGCTGCCCCACCTGTTTAGTGCCAACTAGGCATCGCTACGGCAGCGTCGCCGATCTTCCGCACGGCTCATTGGGCCGCACGCTTCCATTGATCCACTCTAGGGTCGAGTTTACCAGCTAAATAAACTCCAGTTTGGTCCGAGAACAAGTCACACTCAGTTACAGACAGACTGGGAGCAGGCTTTGATAAATAAATTAAAGGTCCAAGGACAAGACCTATAGATTGTCGGTTATAGACTGTCAACAGAGAAGGGGCTGCCCCCTCGTGCCAGCCCTCTGAGGCTCTTCGAGCACCATCCTCAGTTTTCCTCTAATGAGTTGCAACACTGCTAATGTAGCTGATGATCTGCCATTGATTTCACTATCACTTGCTTGTCTGGTAATTGATCCATAGCTGAGCCTCTAGTTAATTATGTGGGCTTCGACGGCGCCCAGGCCTGAAGGGAATTCAAAGTCGTGCAGAATAATAGTTTTAATAAAGGACTCTATTATTGCGGGCCCCTGCTTCTCGCCTGGTACGCAGTCTGGCACTGTTTGCCCCAAACCAACCCCCCACTGTCCAAACTCCATTTCCCCCACCTGTCTCCTGCTGGCTGGGGAAGAGTAAGCACTGGATTGGATGAACAAGTAGAATGGAGACAGAGAGAGAGAGAGAGAGAGACAGGAAAGGGTTTGCTATTGGCAGAGTACTCAAACCTCCCACTAATAACAGCTACTAATGAGAGAGGCTGCAGCTGAATGACCCACCTCAATTAGAATATCGAGAAAGAGGGGGAGAGAGAGAGAAGAGAGAGAGAGAACGAGAGAGGGAGAGAGAGACAGAGAGGGAGAGACAGAGAGAGAGAGTGTGAGAGAGGGACAGAGAGAGTGAGAGAGAGACAGAGAGGGAGAGACAGAGAGAGAGAGTGTGAGAGAGGGACAGAGAGAGGAAGGGAGAGGGACAGAGAGAGAGAGAGAGTGTGAGAGAGAGAGTGAGAGAGAGACAGACAGCACCTGTATTAAGTTCTTCTGTCAGAAGTAGCTGGTTTATCCTCCTGCTCTCATGAAAAACAGGCAGCCTGGTAATCTCTGTAAAGGTTAGTCAGAGCTGTCATTAGCACAGCATCGAGGCTTTTAACAGGAGAAAACGCTGTCTCCTACAATTTAACACCATCTTTAGAGGGACTTTGCACATGTAACGCCGTCAGGAAGAAAAGTGAATACCTTTCTCCTATTGTCCTCAGAGATTTCTACGATATGTTCACCAGAGAGGGACTACGGATTATAGTCTGCTATTGGGACAAAACATCTTTGAAAAATCATAATAACACAGTACAAAAAATGAGTTCAGTTTTTTTTTTTCCCCTAAGATTCCTTATCAATGAGACAGAGTTGAAGAACATTCTACACAGTAAATGTGTGTCCATCGTCTATGCTGGTATTACTGGTCTAACTGGTCAAATCCCTCTTTTTCACATAATTGAGATCTAAATATTTGCCTGGGAGGTCTTCTGGTGTCTGGCAGAGGAACCCAAACTAAGGGACAGCTCCATGAGGTCCCTGAGCCCACCTTCTATCGTTGAGGTCCTGAGCTGATGGAGCAGCGAGGGAGGAGGCTGACAATGGCAAAGGTCCTTTGTGTGTGATGTTTAAGTGGGGTTGGTGAGCCCACCTGGGTTTAACGCACTGAGAGAGAGACAGAGAGAGGGGTAATGATGGTGAATGGGATAACTGGCTAGGTGTTTCATAGGTGTAGAAGTAGCATGCCGATCGGCCTCACTATCTCAGACAAGTCAGAGTCGATTGCACTTAATACGGCGGTGACAGCCGCTGCAGTGGCCCACCATAGCTTATCCAGGTCAGGGGGGGCTGGGGTAGCGGGGGGGGGAGGTGCACCGTGCCATTCCGCGGCAGGGTTGAACTGAGATACGGCTGACTCAGCCATGCTCCGGCCTGCTGGGCCGAGGCACTTTGGGGGGGGACTGTGGGGGGGGGATTGGGATGGGCAGGGGATTGGGACGGTGTGTGTGTGGCGAGGGGGAGTGCGAGAGCAGAGCGGCGGCATGCCAGAACACCTGGGTTCACTGGTAGAAAGTGAGCGTGTGTGAGCCTGGTACCTGTGTGCGAGAACACCGGGATGGGGGCCGCTGGGTCCTTTTGGGGGGAGGCGGTGTTGATTTAAAAAGTGATGCTCTTTCTGGCTACAGTTAATGTGAGTGCTGTGGTTTGGGGGCGGCGGGGGGTGGGGGTTAAGACAGAGTGGCATCTGATATTCTGTTCAGCGTGATGGCTTGACAGCAGAAAAAAGGAAGGAGGGGTGGACGCAGAGCAGAGATATACCCCTCCCTCTTTATCTACTCCCCCCCACCCCACTTACCTTCAGCGCTACCCTCAACCTGCCCTCAACCACCAAATACCCCCAGGATTCTGAATTAACTCCACACACTCCTTTGCAACCAGGAACGTCTCACCCTCCCCCATCCTTCCCTCCCTCCTTCCATCTCTCTCTCTCTCTCTCTCTCTCTCTCTCTCACTCCCTCTCGCTCTCTGAGAGAGGCAAAAAAAAAAAAAAGTCCAACACGAATCCACCTTTACTTCCCGTCAGAGGAGGCAGAAGTGGATGTGAGAGACAGAGAGCGAGAGAGGGCAGGAGACTCCGCGTGGAGAGCCTTCAGCCGCCAGAGCTCCATGCAGTTCGCGACGCGTCCTGCGAGCGCCGAGTCCGGCTACATGGGGACATGGCAGACCGGCAGTGACAACACTCTCCTCTTCAGAATGTCCCAGCAGGTAGGAAGTGCGCGCACCCGGGCGCCTGTGCATGTGCCGGTAGCGCGGGTGGGCGCGGTGGTCCTAATTGGCTTGTTATAATTGTTCTCCTTCGGCGGTTGAATTATCCGAAACTTTTAGAAGCCCTCTTAAGTAGGGAGCCGCACGTGTACCCACGTCGTCACTAGCGTGTCCTCACCTTATCCTGCCACTGTGAAGGAGGGCAGCATTTTTCCGCAGCGGCACTTAAACATAAGGAAACGTACCGATGTTCGCGTCATGCCGTGACAACAGCAACAAAAAAGGAACGATTAAAAGAGCGTGTCATCATCGCCCGCCACGTACAGCTTCTTAAAATGTGCTTTAACGTGGGCTCTGTACCGCCAAAGCCATGCAATTTCCCGGTGCTCTGGCGGAGGGGGGCGGGGTGTCCCAGCGCGCGCCGCTAATTGACTTCATGTGGCAGAAGCGCGAGCCGAGAGGAGGAGAGTCAGGAAGGAGCGGAGTGATAAGGGATGCCGTGCCTGGCCCAACTTAACGGTCCTGTACACGGCCTTGAAGTAATTTTGCTGTTACGACGGCGGTACGTGTGCGTATGTAACTCCGGTATGTGTGCATTTCCAGCTGTCCTTAAAAAAAAAAATCTTTTCTTTTTCTGAGGAAATTGGCTATTGGGATGGGGATAATCAGGGGGCGTTTTCGGTGTCCAGGGTGATGCGTATTACTTGTAAATGGAGATGACGAGCGTATGGGAGAGAGAGATGGGTCAGGGGTAATTAATCACCGCGGCCAGTGTCTTTGTACCATGCGCTCGTTGATACGCACGCTGTGCCGGCCGGGC
>JAACJT020000066.1:760675-771666 GCA_009936485.2 Gymnarchus niloticus | reverse complement strand
GGGGGGGGACTGGACAGAGAAGGTCTCCAGAGAAAAGCTGGCCAGTTTTCTGGAAGGCCTCCGGTCCTCCAGGTGGCCGGGCTTCCTGGAAGGACGGGTCCCAGTCCGGGGGAGGAGCATGCCGATTTGTCACAGTGTGACACGGGTGACTCGCCGTAGAGGGGATGGGATGCAGGATTGCTGGGAAACCCCCCTCCCCCACACATACTTTGTCACATCTGACGGGGCTCGCACTAATGCGGTCCTGATGTTGTGATACAGACGGCTTACGAAACTCCGAAGGGGACTTTTTACACCCCTAGAGTGTTTGACGGGTGACTCCGCGGGCCTGTGACGTGTATGCCTGCATGTTGTAATAACAGGTTCTACACACACATCCTGTGCCGCATTCGAGACGTCTGGCCTGTGAGAGACAGAAGAATTATGCACATGTTAAAAAAAGACAGTCGCTTCTAGAGAGAGACATGCGACTTGACGATGACTCGAGTTCTGTCTGTCCTATGCTGGACAAAAAAGTGACCAAAAATCCCCCTGCCCCAACACAGACTTGACAATGCAAGGAAGGACAGAACTTGGCTGTGTGTACTTAAGGATCTATTTCCTGGACACATCCCCAACATTATAATGTCATCGCCTACTTGGCTGAGTGTACCGAAATATATTATTAGTGATATGAGAACAATAATCAGTTTGACCAAACAACTTTTTTTTTAACCTGCAGCTTCTTGTCTTGTTTTTAAACATAAATGAACACCAGCGAGGAAGTACTCATTGTTTGAAACAGGCCGCTGCAAAGCCCCGACTGCTGGCCTCGCCGTCTGAGATCTGGCTCCATAGCAATCGGGAGCATTCGGAGGACTCATGGCATCGATTGAATCTCCTACAGTGGATATGGCTTTACACGAAACAGAAGCTGTGCGGTCTCGAGCACGGAGAATAGCTAAAGAGGCGGCTTGAGTGTGGGTGCATCTCTGGAAATCTGAAATGATGTCTGTTTTTATTGGGAGCGGAGAAAAAGAATCTGTTGTATGGCAGAACTATGGAACGATGAGAAGGATGCTGGCTTCTATGAAGCTCAGGAACTAGGTGCGAGGCTGGGTTAGCCATCCCCACCCTGGAGAATGTGTGGTCATTTCTGCTCCTTAGCCGTTATACCACCTACTGTCCAAATCAGGCAGTGCTTGTTGTCTGACTCAGCCGCAGTGCCGTGCGTTCACAGAGCTGACCTCACCACTGATATTCCTGGAATGCTGGAAGGCGTATTAGGCTGACAGCTGTGGAGCGACGGTGGTTGAGATTAGGAGATGCAGAATGCAAACAGTCCACTGGGAGGCCTCGCACCCGGTATGCCCTCGCGGGGGTGAGAGCCGAAAGCCCCGGCATCTCGGCCTGGAATGTTCCCCCCCTTCCCAAGAGTGCCCTGAAGCACACCCCCGCCCTGCTCTGTCACAATGCTCACTGGGATGGATGTTTACACCCCCCTGATAAATTCAGGGTACTCCAGGAGGTTTAATTTGGCATCGAGGAGGCCTCTAGTGAAGTAATGAGAAGCTAGGTTTATTAGGAAAGATTAAAAAGGTGAATACTGTTAGGCACCCTGCTATAGGGAGGTTACACCCCTGTGTTGCCCCCTAGAGGTTACAGGGAACTCTACTAACTGCATGCTCCTGAGTATTAGCCCGTCATGATGGACACTAGGGAGGGGCCATCCTGTTCAGAGGCCTGGCTTGGGGTGCCCTGGTCAGGTCCCCTTGCGTTGGGTGATGTGCCATCATTAGCGATGGGGTCTGCATCGAAGCGAATCACTGGGTAAATCTTCCATGGAACACTAGACCTAAGCAATAAAATTTGAGCATCTGCAAGAAACTGGAAACAGATGATGGGTGAGGATGAGCTTCTCCTGTCCCCCCAGGCATCTTTTTGACGGGTGGGAGTGTTGCCGAGGGATGGAGGACTTCTAGTGGTCGGTCGGTGGCTTTGGGACAATAGGACCCCAATGGGGCCATTGCCAACAGTTGTGGTTTCCTGGGTCCTTGGGAGTTGAAGTCTAAAGCCGAACTGGGCTTTCGCGTCTCAACTCAGGCCACCCTGTGGTCCTTCTGCAAACCAGCCAGTTGTGGAAGAAACCCAATCAGGTCTGGCGGACGCCATCCCGGAACCAGTGGTGAAGTGGTTGGCATCTGCTTCTGGGCATCAATGAGGAACCAGATTAGATTAGCAGAGGATTATCCAGAATCTGTGCTTTCCGCATGATCAAAAGTATGGTTCAGGATAAAGTATAGAACCCCCCCTCCGTTGGTGTCTCATGTCTGCTGCTTTCAGCCACTCGTGAGTGATGGGGGCGTTCCGTTCCATTTTAACGGGATCGCTCAGACATCAGTTCTGCCCATAGCCTTCGCGGGTCATCAGTTGCCATGGAAGGAGTGATGTCATGAGGAGTGGGCCGGCAGGCAAGACCGACGCCTTAGATCCTTTACCCAAAATACTCCACCAAGAAAAAACCCAGCTTTATAAATGGAAACAGGAAATCACACCTCGTTTTGGGTGAAATCATTAGCTGAGAGGCTAATGGTGAGTGTAATGACAGATGATACTCTAGGGATTTTCTCTCTACAGGGTCAAATCAGCGGCGTTTTAGGACCGTCTTTAAAAATCAGCTTGTCCTGGCTGGGAGATCCTACGGTACCGATTCCCATCGTTCAGTGGTTAAAAAAAAGTGGAGGTTCAGCCTGGTCACCATGGTGAAGAAATGCAGTTCTGGCCAATGGTCCAGGAAACGTTGGGGAAAGCACTGACGGACCCCCGCGCTCAGCTCGTCCGCAGGACAAGTTGCAGAGTTATGCAGTGGGAAAATTGATGGTTTCTACTTCTCGTTTGTGCTAAAGTCGACCGCTGTTACGGACAGAGGGAGTTGAAGGAAAACGGACTCTTCTGGAAGGGATACGTCCATGAGGGATGGTTACTAGTGAACTGACAGCTCTGAAACTAAATACGCAATATTACAGAGTACAAAAAAGAGAGGCTTGGATGGGAGAGGTTACTTTAAATGAGTTTTATGGGTTTTAAAAAGACTGATGCAGCATGTTTAGCAAGGTAGCTTTTACCCTCAGACCAAATCCCTCTGTCAGCAAAGTGTTAAAAATGAAGCCATCTTGGATGTCTTAAGGACTACCTGCATCTGGAGCCAATGAAAACTGATATATAATTATATTCTTGCCAGCAATTCTGTGTTTTTAATTCTGGGGAGTCATACGTACTTTCACACACACGCCCTGTAAAGCTCCTCTTTCTGTTCTTGGAGCTGATGGACTCCGGCTGATTTTTACGTACGTACAGTATGTATTTATGTCTGCCACCTTATCTTCTTAAAGGTGAGCGTCTACCATGTCCAGCAGGTCTGAAAACTAAAAGCACAAACTTCTCCTGGTTGTTTAAACTCTCACCTCCTGAACGCGTGTGTCACCGCACGAAGCCGGGGGTAGAAAAAAAAAAACACCTGAAGTCCCCCCCCAAGCTGTTCTCTAAAAACCCGAATGCCTGCGGAGCCGTTAAGGTGACGCTTTGGTGCTGGGAGGTGAGGGGCACGGGTGTGAATGTACGTGCTCACTGGCTGCTTCCTCACCCTCCCCAGCGTGAATAATGAAGACTGGGGAGACCAGGCTCATGTAACCCCCCCACCCCCTACCCCAACCCCTCAGGGTACCGGCAGACATTTTATTACTGGCTAACAGAAATCTTCCTGTCTTCTGCTGACTTTAGTGAATTAGATTTTTTTTTTTTTCCGGCCGGTTCAATATCTAATTCATTAAGTGGCTCCTTGATTTGATGTGTTTCTACTTTTACTGAAACAAATTTAAAGGAATTAAAGCCCTGAACATGGATGCTGGTTGTGTTGAAACATGAGAAAAGTTGGAAAATTCATGGCTGGACCGGACTGGCATGATGGCTGTCGCTGGGACGCATCCCCAGGTGCAGGATGCTTTCCTTCAGCTGAGGGGTGTGATGTTTTGCGAGCACTTGCCAGTGACTCCATTTCGATTCATGGAGTGAGAGCGAATCCTGAGCAGGCAGCCGGTCGTGACTCAGTCGCACAGCTGTGTCTCACTCTGCTAGGTTTATTTGGAGTAGGTGTCTCTGGTGCCATGGGCTGGGGGTGCACTTTCGGGCACAGTGAAGTGCAAAGATGTCTCTCTGTTGCGGCAGGGGCTGTCTTGACGCGCCCTGCAATTAACTCATCCTTTCTCCAGACACCACATACACTCCCCCTCCCCAACCAATCTCTCCAGCTGTTCCTTCGTTAGGCAAGCCTGCAAAATGCACACAGTAGACACTCTGTATCCAGAACCTGTGAGAATGCTCCTAGATGTGGATCAGATGGGAGGTCAGGGGCCCACTGGTGATCAGGAAACACACTTAGCTATGGTGGGTTTCATTGCTGTGCCAACACAGTCCGAGAAATATTGATTCCAGGCCTGCAAACAGGCATAACTGTCATGAGGAGCGGCCTGACCTTGGTACAGCCAAGACAGCTATTCCCCCCAGTCGTAGTTCCCTGCTGAAGCCCAGAGGGCAAAGCAACAGCAGCCAAATTCGAAGGCCGGTGGTCGGCACAGACAGGTGCGGGGGGAGAGCCAAGCTTGGTCCAGCCCCTTCCAGATCTCCGGAGCTTTTTGCAGGCACATTGGGGATGACAGCAGCCAGACTTGGGTTCTTCTCTTGGGGATGTTTATTTATACAACACACGGACGGGCGTGTAGAGAGAGGTCCATCTGCGGTGCCAACATGTGCCGGATATCAGAGCCCTTGCTCACCAGGGGCTCAGCTTCGTTTTAGGCATGAGGGGGCATTGCATGACTCACACACAGTAGCTTCACCAGCGGGTTGAACGTAATGCTTCACAGACACAGGCCGTCTTCCACCCTTTCTATTTCTGACACTTTTTTTGCATATGTAAACAAAGAAACGATTTATTTACGGTGGTGATAGTTCTGATTTTCCCCCCAAAAAATACGTTAACGTGTGTTTTGACATACTGTAGTACTCTTAACACAACACGCGAGCCCATAGACTGTTTTCTGCCGCAGTTCACCCAGACATGGTATTAAGTGGACGTTCGGCCCTTTGAAAACAAAATGGCATCAACATGGATGTTGAGGTGCATTAGCAGCTTGCTGAATCTGTAAAGGTTGGTCAATTATGTATGGGGGGGCATAAATAGTTATAAAGGGTACATTATGAAATGAAGAGTAATGGTAAGATATGGGACAGGGGTGAGGTAAGCTTTGATATTCGGTTCTATTTTGCGTGACACATCTGCGGTGACTTTGGTTTGCATCTCGGCACAAGGCCACCCAGCTACCCTGGGCACCCAATAGCACTCATCTCGCAGATGGTGGTCATCGCGGACCCCGGTAAGCACGGGTTAAAAATGGGCGTGCCGCCTTCGTGATCCCTATCAGCCTCCCTGTGCTGATAGTGGTTTTCCTGTGAGGACGTCCCATGGGCCCTGGGCCACAAACCAATGCTGGCGTGTTGTTCAGTGCTGCGTCGTCGGGTAAAAAATGTGTCAAAGGAAAGGAGTATGGATTCGCTCTTTAGTACATTTTGCTGTATTTCTGTAGGGATTAGGGTTGAATGCCTGTCTCAAGGGTTCAACAGCATATCCTGTCGTGGAGCCTTGTCACTGGACGGGTGTCTGTCACACTGGCACTTGGAGTTTGGAGTGTTGTTACATTACATTACATGGCAGCACATTAAATTGGACCTGGAACAGACAGGAGCAACAACTGGATGGATGTCATGAATGCATTTATCAAGGAACTGAGACTGATGAGAAGAATAACTGGATGGTTGTCAGGAGCACATTTCCAAAAGTTCCAAATGGAATGAAAATATTATTGGAATATAATATTTATCTCACTTTTGGTGCTGAAGGTCAATAAAAGCTCATAAAACAATGGAGGAAAATGCAGCAAAGTCAAGTCTGCAGGAGAACATCCGTTTTGTTCTCTTTGTGATTATGGGTCCCTTGATAATAAGGCATGTATGTGAGAGCGCCCCCCTGTGGGAAGCATGAGCAGCAGCATGAGTCACTGTAGCAAATGGAGATGTGTCTGCAGGAGGAAAATGTTGGGACTGCATGGAGTCGGATCTCATCGTCACGGGAGAGTCCTCCCCTCGTCTCATAACTTGTCCCTGTGTCACCACCGGGTGAGAAAATGGGGTCTTTTAAAGAGACAGCGAGCACGTTTGCCTGAAGACCTCTGAGGTCCCGCAAACTCCTCCAGCCAGAAAGAAGCTCTGCTAATGGGCGTGCTGATGCTGAAGGCAGTGAGTGTCTCCTCCAGGGCACAAGGTCAGGTGGTACTGCATGTTTGCCCATGGGGCCGGGGGGCACACGCTGCTTGGGATGAGGACCCCTGAGGTCTGGGTGACCAGGGCCCATCTTCAGGTTCTCCAGGCGTCTTCAGCTTGGAGCCATTAAAGCCTGTTCATGACTTAGGTTCCATCCCAGATGGTCGCCAACCGGGAAAAGACCAAGAGAATGAAGAAGTCTACATCTGACCTCTTCTTCCCAGGGACCGCAGATCAAGCGTTTATATTGCAGTCATGCATTTTTTCCAAGCTGTACCTTAAGGACCCAAGCGTGAACATCCATCCACTATCAGTGTCATACGAATCTTACTGCGTCTTTCTTCTTGGCCCCAGGACCATCCCAAACGGGTGGATGGATGCATCCCTTTCAGCCACGTTCCTCACGTAATAACTCAGAAATCTCTTGGCTCCCTCCCGGGGGGGGGGGGGTGGTGGTTAAGGAAAGGCTGTCCCAAGCACGCGTCCTCTCTAGCCTGTTTTGAGGACGAACGCGCCCAAGGACTTCCTCTGGGGTCCAGCGCATGTCCCGAACAGGAAATCAGCGGCTTGAATAAACAGGCCAACAGAGGCCGGCGCTGTCCCATCTCGCCTGAGCTGCAATAACAGCCCCCCCCCACATCCCGCTTGGTCCTGCATCAAATACCATGGGAGACACGTACATATTAGCAGGAGAGTGAAAAAATAATAATAAAATCTGGCAAAGTAATCAATGCGCCTCTTCCCCCTAACGACCTGTGAAAACAAAGCAATAAAACGAGGCCGGTGTTTATCTTGGCCAAGACGACAGGCCGATAAGACTGGTCACTGATTAGCACATCAGGGTGGGGGGGCAGGGGTGAGGCCTCTCAATTGTGGATCACAGTTGTCACCGCGGTCACTGCTGATAAGAGGCGATGTGGCTTTGGCGCCTGTGTGTGTGTGTGTGTGTGTGTGTGTGCGTGTGTGTGCGTGCGTGCGTGCGTACTCCATCGCTTTCAAACACTTCCCAACAGTCCAAAGACCAGAAGAACAAAAGACCCCTGAGGAGCGACATCATGTGATCTCCGCCAGCTTCCTCTACCCGTGAGCTTCAGTAAACGTTTGCCGAGTCGTCCTCACACCTATGAATGGGAAATGTCCTTTGCTGATTGTACCGCCTCACAAATTACTATGCCAATTGTGCTAATTATGTTTAGCCCACAACATCAATTAATTAATGTGTGGTTATTGTCATAAAAATGGATGCATTGCAGCAATTTGACACAATTCTGGGATAAGTATTGACTAGTTTGATGTTCTGAAAGCAGATAAATGATATCTTCGGGGACTGATCCTAGACAGGGGGGTTTGGTGTCCATTTAGCCCATCTGGGGTATCTTGCATTTCTCTGTGGTGTTTAAGGCTGTGTATATGTGCGGAGCACTTTGAAGGACAGTTTCTGTATTGGTGAGTTTTATAATTAAAAGGTTTAAACAGGATTGAAAACAGCAAGTTGGATTATGTTGGGTTTTTTTTTGGTTATGTTGATTTATGTGGGGTTGTTTCAGATCATGTTGGGTTACTTTGTGTTGTACTGAGTTATTGGGGGCTGTATTGCGTTATGCTGGGTTATGTTGGCCTGTGACGGCCTAGGAATTAGACTTGAGTGAAAATCAGCGTTACGAATTCCATGGGGGCGTGTCGTTCCATCTAGGGCGCTGTGACACTGTCATAGGCTCACCAGTGTTTGGCAACTCAATGCTGCTTCGGCTGTTTTGTTTTGCTCTTGTTGTGCAGCATTGTTCCAGCAGTTGTTCCCGCGTACCGTGGCTCTCAGTACAACCCACGCCTCCCTCCACCACCACCTAAACCCCCACCCCTGCCACTCCAGGCTTTTCCAAAACACTCAGACAAACTCACAGGCGAAGTCCTAGCTTCGTTTCCCCTGCGACCCAATACCCTCCCGGGTTTTCAAGCAATGCCCTCGAAGGGTCACGGCATGACATCACGGCCTTCTCATTTTGGCGGGGGAGGAGGGGGCATATCTCATATCCCACAGAAATATGTACAGAGCATGTGGACCTCCTCTAGGTAAGGTGGCTGGCTGGGTGGTTGTCGGTTCAAGACCTGGATCAACTTTTTCCCTCAGGCAGAGATGGTTAACGGCATCTGTCAGTGGCTGAAAGCTATAAGCTCAGTCAGTCATTCTCCATTAGAGAAACGAAGGGCATAGATTAGAGCCTTCAGGTCCATACCCACTTTAGCGTTCAGCGCTGTTTTGCCTGAGGCACATCATTTATAAACGTGGAAGATCTCGTCCAAGTTTCTGCCACCTAACTGCAGATAAGCTAAGAATAAAGAACTGAAATCATGGGATTCCTGTCAGGTGTGTTAAATGCTGTAATTAAGATTTTCTTCTTTTTTTTTTTTCTTGATTACGATGTCCTGATTAAAAAATTTCCACTTCACCGCCGTTTTAATTAATTACCAGAGGCCACCCTGAGGATTGCGACGATAGTAATTAGGCAGTATTGGCGCGTCACTGAACGCCAGTCCGTGATGCACACCTGTCGCTATCGCGGACCCTCATAGCCCAGTCCCTTGGGCGCGACTCGCTCTGTCAAAGATGAGGCGAAAAGCTGATGGGCATCCTGGCAGCCACCAGGGGGCACGGTGCTTAAGGAACTGGTCATGTGACCAAAAGCTGTGCTTTCACTGGAAATATCCAGCTGGATAAACAGGACTTAAAAAAGAGCGAGGCAGTAACTCGATTCTATTTTGGATGAAAGGATTTTAACGTGAGTAAAGGCAGAAATGATCCAGCGATAGGGTGAGCTTACCCCAGACCTTTTGCCCTTAACTAAAACATCACGGAGCACGGCCGCTACAGCAGCCTTCCAAGAGTGGGCTGTGTGAGATGAGAAATGGCGTGGGCAGGCACCGAGGCTGCCGGCTGGGACATCATTTATTCTGTTTGCTCCTGTCAGCTCTGGGGGCCGTCTCTTCGGCTCATTCCCACATCTAGAAGACCCAAGGGGTGGGGGGTGTGGTTCTGGTGCTGGCAGGGGGATACAGGGTGAGACCCTGTGAGTGCCTCATACTGGGCTCTCGGTTCTAGGGAAGTCGATATGGGGGGAGGGGGGTCATCGGAAAGGGAGAAACAGACAAAGTGAGGTAGAGGAAGATAAAGAGAGGAAGAGGTCGATAAGGCAAGGTAGAGGTAAAGAGAGGAAGAGGAAGATAAAGAGGAAGAGGTAGATAACGAGAAAAGGGGTCTGTGTTTCATGCCTCTATGACTTTGAGGTGGTCTGCTCCACTTCCTCCTCACCTCGGCTTTGGGATTCCCCCCAGCCCCCCAGGTTATGAGGGGGTGCACGGGTCCGGCCATGACTCAGCACTCTGACCGGTCCCCCAACCAACCCAAGGTGTCAGCCGTCGTTTGACATGACGCCGGGCGTCTGAGAAACCCCGATGCCGCGGGACGTAATGTGGACCACGGTGGCTACTTTGTTGGTGACGGGGAGGTGTGTGCTGCTTGTCCGTACAATCCCTTCATTTGTCAGTGTTGATGTTTCTCGGCAGGTTTTAGTGACTGACGTGCGCGTATTGTATTCAGATTTGCACGACAATGTTACACGTTTGTGTCTCAGAGTTTAAGGCTACAGTATTTTTTAACACTTATCGCTGCATGTATGATTCTGAAAACTGTGAATAATCTCATTTGCTTTGGAATTATGAGTATAATTGACTGATTTGAAATGGGAAAAATAAGCATTGTTTCTCTGGAAATTATGTGTATAGTGCTTATATTTACTAAGACCGTTATCTCTGTACGTAAGCTAAAAATAAAATCAAAATGAAGCATACCACATGGATTTATATGATATCAAAGTCGGCATATTCACACGGGTTGAACATAAATCACGTTCGTTGGAAAGTGAGGTGATTATTCTAGATGTTTGACATTTTGTATACATAAGTAATTAATTTTGGCTTTCAATTGGTAAAGTCCAATGAGCCCAATTACCATCTGTAATGTTGCTGCATCATGTAAAAACATTACTTTTAATGTTGTGGGAATATTCAAATCACAGCCCTTCATTATGCAAATGTCTCGCAAAGCCATCAGACAGAGCCGATAGTACAGTAGTCACTATTAAAAAACCATGATTAAATTTTTAATGCTGTTTCCTTGGTTATGGTGAAAACGGCGACTTTTGCAATGGTTTGTCGCGTGCCTAAAGCAGGACTATGTTTTAATCCGTCGTTTTGGGAGGGAGCTCTTTTGAGAAAATTGTTCTATTGGCGTAATTAGCTGACGTGGGTTTTATCTGGTAATTTAAGGGATGCTTAATTGGCAGCCCCTTAACAGCCAATCAGATGCTGAGGAAGCCAGGTGGATTTTGGGACGAGTGTCAGCTCCTTGCCGGCTGTTTGGGGCAAAGGGACCCCAGCAATGACCATGTGTAGCAACAAAAATACGATTTTGCCGGTTTATGGTTGTCGTGGTTATGTGGTGAAGATATGTACACCACTACTGGGGGGGGGGGGGGGGGGGGGGGGGTTAATGCGAGCAGTTTGCGGTCGGGGGGCGGTAGCGGGGGGGCCTCTGCCGGGGCGTTCTGTTGTCATCTACTCGCCCTTCTCTGTCGGTGGAG
>JAACJT020000066.1:747091-760273 GCA_009936485.2 Gymnarchus niloticus | reverse complement strand
GATGTGATGTATTGTAAGGGTTGAGGGTTATTGGGGGTGGGAGGAGGGGGGGGGAGGGGTAGGATGTGGGGGGGGGGGGGGGGGGGGGGGGGGGGGGGGGGGGGGGGGGGGGGGGCTGCTGGGTTCAAGGCCGAGGTGATTTCCCTCAGTAATCTGAGGCTGGGCCTCTCTGTGCGTGTCCTTTGTCATCCTACGCACCCCCCTCACACGAAACCACCGTCACCGTTACACATGTGCTTCGGTGCGTAATTGCGTGTGCCGGGCCAGCTTGTTTTGTTTTCCCCTTAGTTCAGCAAATCTGAGAGAAGCTTCTGGAAGTTTTGGATCCCCGTCAACACCAAGATGGCCGGAGGGCTTAGGAGGGACAGGCCTTGAGAGACGAAGGCTGAGAGAAAAATGAGCCGCGGAGAGGGGAGGCTGGGAGCGGCGGTCCTGTGGTCTCCCCGCGCAGCTGCTCTGAGAAGCGGTGGTCGCATTCCGCCGCGTCTCGACTGCCAAGGCGAGAGATGGCCGCAGCTGGTAACACTTACCGCCTTCTGCGGAGGAGTGTGTGATTCATTAGTCAGGACCGTGTGTTTTACACCAGTTCTTGGTCATGTTATTGTTAGGATGTGGTAAAATTATAAATATGGGATACAGGAATCGGGCTGGGAGGGGGTGCATGTGACTCGTTAAGTCTGGTGCTCCACTTCATTCTCATGGTTGCATGGCAGTAAAAAAAGAAAAAAGGTCTGTCACAATTTGTAGGGGTAATGACTTAATTCTGAAGGTTTGGTTTGGAAGAGGGGCAAACATCTGTCGATAGCTTCGTAACGGCAAGGGAGGCGGACCTCTGTAGGGCAAGAAGGTAGAATGACGTGTACAGTGATGTATACAGTGACGTGTAGAATCACACGTATAGAGACACGTAATGTGACTTGTGGCAGAGCAGTTGCTTGGCACTGTGTCAGGTTTCTGTGTTCCTTTGACACGCTTTATAGTCCTGAAATGTCACCCTAGTGACTTCAACATCGTGTGACACAGACTCGCCGCTGCTTCAAACTTCCTCGACGAATCAGCAGTCAGAATCAAATGGGACGAAATGCCTTTTATTTGCACGGGTCCATATTGTTCCTCCCCCCCCTCCACCAGACGTTAAAAGGCCGTTTTCTCGCGATGGGATGCAGCAATAGGGATGGGTCGTAGATGCAGAGAGGTCACATGACCTCTCTCAGCTCCACTCAGACACTCCGGGTTCCTGTGCCCCCGGGGGGACGGTGTCTTCGAACACACATACGCTCCCGTGTGTGTGTGTGTGTGTGTATGTGTGTGTGTGAGAGATCGGAGCGGCCAGGGGTGCGTGTGGGCGGCGCCAGCCCGTTACGACAGGCTCCTCGGCCCGACCCGTGACTCTGATGCTCCACTTCAGCTCCCTATCTGTGAACTTTGTCAGGCTGATAACGCGAACTCCCAGATGGACTTTCTTTCCACACACGCATGTGTGCGGCACGTTCACGCACATATGCTCCCGTGCCGCACCACGGAGGAACGGCAGCACAGTTGTCGCTGAAGCCACAGAATCCAGAGGCATGCGGTAAAACCATCGCTGCCTCTTGCAACTGCCTTTCTGCCCCTGGCACCCCCCCCAACTCCAACCTGAATCAGCTACCTGGAAAGACCCCCCCCACCCCTCCACGGGGAGCAGGTGGGATGTGACCCCCCCGGGAATGCGTCTCAGCAAAGCGAGCAACGGCTCAACTACAGAGACTGCTGAAACATGCGCAAGGTAATTATGTTGTTTGTGTAGCTGGTGGGGGAAGGCGGGTGCTTTTACGGCCGGGGTACACGTTCTAGTGACCGCCTCAATCGCCTGGCCCACAGAGGCGTCGCCAGTCACGAAACTTTGTCGGACACAATCGCTGCATGATCCTCCAGCCGAAATGCAGAATGCCGGGTTCGGATTCAGGAGCTCATCGCAAATTCGTATGGGATGATTAAAGAAGGAACAGCTGCAGGGTCAGGATACCCAGCTGTTTATGAATGAATTCTTACACAAATGTTTGTTTGTGCATAGTGTCCTGAAACGCAAGCCACGGTTTCCCAGAAGCACCCTTTACAGAGGCTTAGCCGATTCCACCTCCTTCTGTGTGGCCGTGAGTTGTGACGGTGGGTTTTCCCAGCCACGGTGAACCTGTTATGTTTTTTTAAACCTTCGGAGAGTCACCAGATGCCTGGTTTGTCTCACTGGATACAGGCGTGGCTCAGCCATCAGATCAGCGTAAAGCTTTGAAGCGACCCGGGTGCGACGGGTCTGGCTGCTATGTGACCGCAGTTTGGGAGTGCTCCCTCCTCGAATGACACTGCCTTTACTGTTAGACGGAGGTGGACCAGATGCTTTGTGGATTGCAGGCCACTACCCCGCCCCTCCACCCAAGCTCCTCTCAAACAAACATGTAGCCCCGTCTCTCTGTGTGGTCGTGTCCTAACCAACAGGTCGTGACCGGGACGCAACTCCAGCCTGTGTTGCGTCTTCTTTCTTTTAATTACTGCCGACAGGCAATGGTGAAGCTGCTTCTCGCCGTTTTCCCCAGCGGCCTGTGGTGCATGCTGGGAGTTTTTCTGACGTGCTGAGGAGTGTCGCTTGATGATTGGATGTGAACCCCCCGGTTTGGTTTCTTTACCTGATCTGTTTCTCACGATTTAAACGACGTGGTGATGATGGAGGGATGACGAATGGGGATTGTTACATTTAAAAAAACGTATTTTCTTTAAGGTTAGGGAATGTCAACAGGTCATGTGATGCTCTTGAATATTGGCTCTCTTAGGTTTGACTTGTTTTTTTTTTTTCTGCTTATTTTTTTTTTGTGTTAAACAATTCCAGATCTATAGCAGTTAATGTGCCTCAGAGACTGCTGTCTTGTCCAGCTTCGGACTTTCAGTAACTGAAGCTTCTTGGCTCTGAGTTTCATGCCAGCAATCAGCAGAAGCCAAACGGGTCAGATTTTGTGGGAAAATGAGCCCGACGGTATACAGATATGTCTCATCTGCTTGGCTGCTGTGTGCCTCGGGAACAGGACAAAATGGCCGAAATCTGCAGGCCGGTCCGTCTTTAGGGATTGGACAGCATTTTCCAGGGGAACCGCATGCTGAGTTCATACCCAAAGCCATCTCCCCATTTTCTTTATAGATTATTTTTTATGGCGTGCACCCACAAAATACGTTTGGAAAGAGAGAAAAGATTTTTGAAAAATTAAAGCAGAGTAAAAAGAGCTGATTGGCCGATGATCTGAGTGCCCCCTCTTCTGTTAAGTTAATGAAACCTCTTTTCTGCCGACGCCGCCGACTTCTCTGCCAGTGTGAGGGTCGTAAAACGCCCTGCAAACCCGCCAGGCTTAAAACCGGCCCATGAAATAATGCTTTTTTTCTCTCTTAATGAATCCACTTGAACAAACAGCACCTCTTCCAGGTTAACCTTTGTTGAAGGTCCAAAAAAAAAAATGGAAAAACGCACACGCAAACACGTAAATTTAAACTCGACGTAGAAGGCATGTGACCGCTCTATCTTGGGCCTCTTGATTTCCCTCTGTGTCCTACCCATGCAACAATTCATAATCTTACATGTCTATCGTTAGGAATGCTTGTTGATGAATTTTATTTATTTTTCTTTTAAGTTTGACCCTCCCTTCCCTGCTTGCTTCGCTACATCCAAGGTGGGAGTACCATGGAGAGGGTTCGGCCATCTTAGTACCTGTCCGCCATCTGTTTGAGGAATGTGTGAACCCAGACGGACGGAAGAACAGAGTTCGTCTTCGTCTGAGCCCCAGTCCCTCCAGATAGCAATAAAACACCTGGACAAAATCAGCAGGTGACGGCAGTCAAAGGGAGAGGAGATCAGTCACGGCCGTTCCCAGAAACCTCCCCCGGCTGCCCCCCCCCGTACCACTGCACCCTGCAATGACTCCTTTTTCCTCGGGATGAACCACACCATCACGGCACACAGATTTCGCAGCTGGGTTTGTGGAAGGGAAAACTTTTCCATATCAAAAATGTTGTTGCCCTTCTCTTTTTGGCAGTCAATAATAATCCATCAATCTAATAATTACTTTCTGCTGCTGAGGTAGCTAGTGTTGTTATTTATGAGGCACCCATGATGGCTGATAACTAAACCCTTCACATTTTAATTAAACACAACTTAACACAGTTTGCTGACGTCCCATGAAGGGACTGGAAGTTTCAATACCTTTGCTAGGACGCCGTGCCTTCAAATGGTGAACAGTCTGGCAACTGATAGGCCTTCAGCCTGGAGAGAAAAGAGGCATTTTGTGCACAGGGGGGCTGGAAGTTCAGTGTGCATACCAGCCCAAAGGGAGTGAGACTGGGCTGGAAACTTTGGAATGAGCACATCTTCGAAAACAGCTTGGCGGTCCTGGCTAGAGCTGGGGCCATGTGCTATAAACATGTGTTCGTCCAGAATGATCTGGGCGAACACGGACCATACGCTCAGTGGAAGGTCAGTGATGGTGAAACAGAGAGGCTGTGAAGTGTTTAGTTTTATTAATTCAAATATTTTGTTCACCTTGCTGTAGAGCTTTAAAAAATGCCACTGGTATCACATTCGTATTTACAGTTACATGATGATAAATATTGATGTTCATATTCTAAGTTCCAGCAACAAATATGCATATTATTTTACTTGCATGAAGCCGCATGAGAACAATTCCAGTTTTATCACCTCTACGTAATGCAAACAGTTTCCCTCTTAGACCCTGCGTGGTCACAAGATCTGGACCATCTGAGCCACACGTGGCCACTGTGATTAGCTCTTGGCTGATAAGGGTCTCGTCTCTGTCCCACTGCAGTCTGGCTGGTCCTGTTTTTGCGCCTGTATGGCATGTTCACATTCAGTACGGTGCCCTTCGGGTTCCACGGTGCGGCTGGCTGTCTGTTAAATCTCAAGCGCCGCATTTCAGGCATAGGAAAAGCATCTGTTTTTGTCATTTTTTGTTCTCACGTCATTTTACTTTGTTTTTAAACCTGTCTTTCTTGTTGCATGGCAGGTTGTTTATGAGAAAAATTCACTGTGGAGAACAGAGAAGCAGTTGAAACTCCTGGTGATGTCACTTTTCATGTTTAGTCTGTTAACAGCCAGTGGAGAAAATGATCACAACCAGAGATCTGAAAAATGGAAACTGTAATTATTTCAGTAATTAGAACCTAATTAGGAACTTACACTTTACAGAAGCTGACATTGTATGGTTTTTTGTTTGTATACCTAGCTTCCAGGGGTGGTTCTGTATCACTTGATAGGTCATCACGGGCTATTTCTAAAGAACCCCCCTGCCGACATCAATGACTACCCTTTGTTTTAAAACCTTTAAATCATTATGAACTCTTTCTTCTGTCTGCATGTTCTACCGTGGTCCTGGGTATGGTCATCTTCTGCTACTGCATTCTTGTATATCAGTGGTTTGGCCCACTTGTGTTGAAATGGGCGTCGTTTTGGGAGTGTGCTGTACAGTCTGGCCCCAGCTATCCTGGCTGTTTGGGACAATTCTGGCCCCAGTAGGCCCTCAGTGTTCCCAGGGGTTGCTAACTCTTGTTTATCAGGATGTGTGTTAATTCTTTTTGCAATATTACTTTTGGCCATTTAAGATCAGTCTCTGATTTTTTTATTCTTAAGAGAGTGCTAAGTCAATCCAAAAATAAATTAGTTTGAATTTGATAATACGCTTGAGTTTTATTCCGGGCAGACCTTCCTCCAGCAGCTGAAATGAAAATTGGCAATTTTTGTCTCAGGGTTCTTTTGTTACACAAACCTAGTTCCTGCTCCAGTGCAAAGCAAACCTGACCCTACACTTCATGCAGTGCGTTTCTGCTCTCTGCGTGTGTTAATGAGTCGCATGGAATTTTTTTCTTATTTTTTTTGTTTTACTGTTAATACAAAAGAACGTTTTACCTGTGCAGATTGGAAACAACCATTATTCCATATATCCTTAACTGACAAATTTGAATTTATCCTGGTGTGGTCTGTTCTGCAGGCTTAGATGTTGCGCTTTAATTTTTGTTTCTGTTACCGTGGGATAAATCTTTTGGCTCGACAGTTGTGAATTTCAAGGTGTCGAGATCAAGGAACTTGAAAAAGAGGGTCATCCCAATAAGGGTCTGGCTGTACAGCATCAGAACAAAAGTTACTGAGTTCTCTAAGTGGATTTTGACAAAAGAGTCTGTTAAATATTAAAGTACGGATCCAGGCGGCCTGTGATCCTCGGGGGGATAATGGAACTGGGCAGCTCTGACAGAGATGGACCGACCGGTCAGCACTTTGGAGTCCCCCTGTTCTGGTAACTTGATTCTGATTGAGAATCCTGGTCCTGGTCAGTCACCATCTCCGTCTGGGGGCCTTACACACCAGTGCATTATGGGACACCTCGTTCCACTACAACGTAAGTCAAACAAAGATGTGACTGATATAACGGACCCAGAAAGAAGAAGAAGAAGAAGAAAAAAGGAGACGGGTGGAAAATGAAATGCTAAACAAGGATACAACGTTGGGTGTGGGTCCTCGTAACCTCAGTCTGCATTATTGTCGTCCAGTGAAAGTGCCTGCTGAAAGGCCATTTTTCCCAGTCTCCGCTGTCACACGGTGCCTTTTCCTCTGAGCCAAAGAGGAAATGCTGGCTAGACAATATAGTGAGTAATGCTCAGAAAGCTGATAACAGCACTCCCAGATCGTGGTGACAGACGTGTGAAAGCTGGGGGGGCTCAGACTGCCTGGGAAGCCCCCCCCGCCATGGCTGGAATATATATCCTGCATTTTCTGCCCTTTGAAGCCACTTATCTGTGCTGCCTTAACAACACAGCTGTGTAGGAAGTAGTACTGTTACGTTGAATTTTCTCTGCAGTGCCTGTAATCCAGGGTTTCTTACGGTTTGGGTCGCGAATGTGTTTGCGATGGGTCCCCATATCATTATGCATGGCTCTGTGATCATCGTGGTAATCCTCTTTTTGGGTCCCAGCATGGTACCAAGTTTGTTATCTGGGTCCATGGATTAAAAAGTTTTAGATCCTATGATCTAACCCCGAGAGACTTACCTGGCTTCAGCTGTGTCCATACACATGCATCACTAAAACTGCTGTTTTGAGTGGCCTGTACAGAATGATCTCGGTTCAGTTCCTCAGCCACTACACCAACTTTTGTCCAAGATGCACAGGGCTGTTGTGTTTCTGCCATATGATCTTTAACGTCCTCGGTGATGAGGTCAGCTTATGAACAGGGGGACGTCGATCCTTTCACGTCCCCACCCTTTCCCGTGACGTGTGACACACACCTTCCCGTTTCTTTCTCCAGCAACGAGCTGCCAAGGCAGCAGCCCGCTTTACAGGCTGGCTTTCAATTCGCGGCGTCCGGTTTCATGCGAGGTTGGTGGACGCATTGCAGACGGATTAAGGGGAGAGAAGGGAATAATTAAACTTTTAATAGCCCCCCCCCCCCCCCAAACACACACATGCTGGACAGGAGGGTAAACAAAAACAACAGTTAGCAGAACCAAACGGAAGGAAGGGAGAGCTGGGGTGAATGGCATGAAGGGGACACAAAAACAGCGTCAGCCATTCGTAACGGGGGGGCGCCAGTAAGTATTACTGCCGCAGATTATGCATGTCGCAGGGTTTGAGAACTTGTTTGGGGCCGCATTCCTGCCACCGAGGCCCCCCCCAGTCACAGAACAGGGAGGGACATTTCATTTTCTGGACTCAGACCACACGAGTCTCTACGTGAGCATTGGGAAATTTTTTCACACAACATTACCTGCAAATTTAAGGCAGGAAAAAAAAAGCATGAGGGTGAGGTTCAAAAGATGTGCTTAGATTTTAGTTGTTTTTTTCTTTTCTTATTCCAACCAGCAAATTTAGTGACAGTTAGCAGAACTGTCAAAGGCAGAGGGGTGGTCATGACCCAATTGTCCCCGCAGGAAGTCAGCGGCCATAATCCATGTCGGGGGACTGGGCTTGCTATAGAAAGAAGTCTCACTGACACACGGGAGGCCCCAACAGAAATACAGCCTGACACACGCGTAACATAAGTACGGCAGAAGGAAGGCTATAATCCGCGATCAGAGAATGACGGCTCCGAAGAAGGGAAAAATTAAATATGTTGGCACGGGAGACATGTCACGTCAATGAACGTGAGAACGCTTGATAGCCGGGACATTTACGTACTCTGATTACCGTTGGCCCACGAGTACTTGCCGCTGATTTAAGCACTACCACCTCAAATCAAGTTTTTAAATAATGCAGTGAGTCATGTTAGCTCAGCATGAAGAACAATATTGCCTTGTAGCTACTGAGAAGAGCCTGCAGTATGTTAGCCCTGCTAATCAAAGTGATGACGTGAGCATCATGTTTAGCATTAGCATTTTGCTGCTGGGGCGTGTGTGGGGTTTATTTTTCTTATTTTAAAATTTTTATGGAAACCACACGGCCGACATATAACTAACCCAGAGGCCAGAGATGATTTAACAACTCATTCAGAGCCAGTTCTCCAGCACCAGTACATGACGGTGTCTATGTTTTGGAAATTTCTCCCATCCTGAATTAGGCTGATTTGTATCTATGTCTTCCACTTGCTTTGTAGCTGCATTCGGTTTGTTGTTTTGTGTTCGCAGTAGTGTAACGGGTCCCCTGTAGTTACTGGTAATACGCCAAATCACTCTTGACAAATTGAATTGTGCCGTTACAGTCACATGACATCTATGAAGTAGCCATAGAATGAGCTATGTAACAGTTTAATTGTACGTAGAAGGGGGCAGCTGGGGGGGTTGATATTCAAAGTGTGATATAATGCTCATGTGGGACACCCAACGTTAATGAGGGGTACGCTGAGAGCTGGTCCCAATCTGAGCCTACGGTTAACTGCGGACTGTGGTCACCAGGAGATGCCAGAATGGATCGTGATAGATCATAGATCAGGCCTGGTTCAGTCCTGTTGGGTTCTGGACCCTGTGCAAGTGACTAGACCCCCTGCAGGCTTCTCGTTCGTAGGTTTTAGAGCAGATGTCTGTGTCGAACATCACAGTGCTCTAGTGTACTTCCCGGGTCGTCCCGTCTACACCTGTGTCCACGTTACGTTCACAAGGTCCCAAGATTGTTAATCAGTTAAGTAAATTTCAGGAAGGTGCTACGTTTGAGTGAATGGAAATGAAAGCCACACATGTTTTTCCTCCATGTGTCATGTGATCGGAGGATCTGAATCTGAAGTGTGTGTGTGTGTGTGTGTGTAGCATGTATATATTATGTTCTGGGGACAAAATGCCCCCAGGTGGTAATAAAACCCTGACATTTTTACCACCTGACAAGGGAAAACTCAATTTATAACAATCTGTGAATGTGATCAAAAAACCAAAAGTCTTCGCTGCCCAGGACTACGACCCTAACTGGATCAAGTGGATATCAGATATTCAAATTTTCTCTGCTTGCAACAAAAGTTGCTGCTCTGCTATAATTAATAGGATTAATAGCTTAAAATGACTTTTAATACCACATACATATTTAGTGCGTAGCTATATTTAGTGCGTAGCCATATTTAGTGCGTAGCCATTACATGCTATCCAGTATGTGTAGAAGTTTCTCTGTTGAGACAGGGGCTTCAATACAGAGACCGGCTGAATTAGGAGGAGCAGATGTTGTCTCCATGCTCAGCTCATTTCTGTAGCTGAACCCCACCCCATTTTCAGCAAGCTAGTGTAGACTCATGTCTTCTGTCACAAATAACATCCTTCTACTTCTGTAGACTTCAGCCCTTACATACAGTTTGAGCCCAAAATGGCTTCCAACGGTTTCCAGTAGCTCGATGTTTAATTTAGCCCGAATGCAGTGATCTGTTGCACAGTACAATGTTGTGTTCATTATGGCTGATGGGCTCAAGCTCCAGAAAGCTGTGGGCTCTCCCCTGCTTCGGCCTGGACTTTCCCTGATATGGCTATTGTCAAAATGGAGGAGTTCGGTAGGGTAGAATATCATACTGACTCCTACCATTTACCAGACCTGTGTGTTAGAGATGGAGGCTTTACACGAGGAGAGAAGTCAGCACTTCAAAGAGCACGGCCTTGAATTCTAGGCTGCTGTTTTCTTGACACTCCCTTGCTTGGTCCGCTGCCTGACCCGCTGTCGCTCTCTCTCTCTCTCTGTCTCCCAGGCCATTCGCTGCACTTTGGTGAACTGCACGTGCGAGTGTTTCCAGCCAGGCAAGATCAACCTGCGAACATGTGACCAGTGCAAACACGGCTGGGTGGCTCATGGTAAGCCACCTGCATCCACCCTCACACTCGGAGAACGTCTCCTCTCCCGGTCTTCCTGCTGCCTGCCTGTAGTCTTCTCTGTTCTTGGAGCTAGGCGTTCTTACTGGAGCAGCTCCGGTTAAGAACTCTGCTCGGACAAGTTTAAATTAACGACCTTATTGTTCCAAGAGGACGCCCAGAACTACTGCGCCGCCTGTTGTCCAGTTTAAGTAATTACATCTGCTTTGTAAGTTCCCTCTCTTCTCCTCTGACCTCTTTGTTCTGCGGGGCTTTGCTGTAGCTGTCCAACTACCATGACCAGCAGCAGAACTGCCTGATTTTAGACCAGCGTGTCACAGACATCCCTGGACCCCTCTGCAAATCATTCAGTCTCTTCGCCACGCTCGGCCTCCCAGACTTACTAACCAAGCTTACACGGGCTGGGCTGATTAATAGGATCATCACCTCTATTCCAAAGACTGGAGCTACCAGAGCAACTTGTGCAGTTTCCAGTGATGGTGACTGCTCCAGGAAGTCGGCCTGGATTTGCCCTTTCAAGAAGTGTTGTGTGGGATGGCGCATGCAGAATCTGGGGCCCGTTCCAGAAAGAGAAACCTGAATTCTGATTCTGACGGTACACTTCTGGATTTGTCAATTCCCGGAAGCTGCCTAAATTTTGTCCAATCAGAATTCAGGTCTGACTACAGGGTTTGTTAAACCTACTTTTGGGAATGGGCTCTGTGTTATCACGCAAACTCGCATGTATTCCGTGGCGTAGAAAGGAGTTCTTCATTTTAGATACCGCTCCCACTTCAATCGGTGCGCTTTGGGGATCGTCATGCCAGGTGGATGAGAGGGCCTGCCTTCGATAAGGCTGCGTCTAAACCGTGGGCCTCCGACATCACACGGTGTCCAAACAAGCAGTCCTTGGCAGCTCTTATCATCAAAAGCCAGCAAGCACAGGCCAGTCCCTTATTAGGCTGTGTGTCGGGGAGCACTCCCTCCTCGGGCCCCTGGATTGTTCCAGAGCATCCTCGTTTTCTGGGGCGGGTAGCCGTTACTCCCATCTGGTAGAGCTTTAACCACAGCTCTGTCTTTTGTCACTCCGTGGGCTGGGGTTACAAAAAAAACAAAACAAAACTAAAAAAAAAAAAATCTCATACCATTTATCAATTATCTATCTAAGGCGTCCCTGAATTTTTCATTTACCGCAAAATCAGCCGTCATAAATCAGTATATTCGCTGACGTTCAGAGACGTGAAAGAGAGCAGAAAGAGGAATGGAGGGAAAAAAGATGAAAGGAAACACCTGTTTGGAGGAGCAGAAAGGGCCGTCGTCAACCGTCACTGGGCCTCGCCGAATACTTTTAATCCCCCTCAGAACTGTCAGGAATTCCTGTTTCTCTCTCCCTTTTTTATTTTCTCCACGTTTTATTTCATCCGTACATTGGCAGCGGCTCTGACAAGTACTTCTTCATTTTTTATTATGTTCGTGCCTGGCAGAATGTGTTGCGGGGCAGAAACCCTGTCAGCGGAAAAGCCGTCGTAGGATCAGAGGAGACAAAAACAGGTGTCACACAGACAGGCTTAACTGCCGGGGAGAGAGAGAGAACGAGAGAAGGAGGGGAGAGAGAAGGAGATTAGACTAAAGAGACAAAAGGTAGACAATTACATTAATGCAAATGCTTTTATCTCATAGAGGTGTCATTATGGGATGGTGCCACGCGCCCCGTTGCCTGGGAGAGACGTCGCCTGACGATGAGATGAGACGATGATTACCGAACTGCCGGGTTTTCGGCCACGGCACCGTCAGAGTCCACCCCTGTGGTAAAAGGAGGGGGACTGGACGTACCGTTAAGCGTGGACCCTTAGCCTCTCCCAGCGAGCGCAGAGGGGCCACTGGCAATCCCAGATTGGCAGCAGATCACAGCGTGCCGGGACAAGATCTGCTCCAGGACGTTCTGGTTCCTTCTAGACTGTGACAGTCTTTTTATGTTATCTCAGATGTGCTATGCTTTGCAGAAACGGTATATATATAAAACAGTTCCCTGAAAATAAGAAGTCAAATACTCCAGTTAGTTTTCGGAATTTTTGGTATTTTTCTGTTTCACACGCCTCCATCCTGGAATGAAAACGCCGTTTTTCACGTAGAAACTAACAAAAGAAGTCTTGGTGTTAGCGACTCTATGAAGGTCCCATCAACTGAGAGGGCTCTTCACAACGACTTTGTCGTAAACCGTGATTTTCACCTGCAGTACAAATTTGACGATTCAAACGTGATTGCGATGTCGGTGACAATCGCAGGGAGCTGAGCGTCCATCCCTCTTTCTGTTCCCCCCCCCCGCCAGCGCTGGACAAGCTGAGCACACAGCACCTGTACCACCCCACGCAGGTGGAGATCGTCCAGTCCAACGTGGTGTTCGACATCAGCAGCCTGATGCTGTACGGCACGCAGGCGGTGCCCGTGCGCCTCAAGATCCTGCTGGATCGCCTCTTCAGCGTGCTGAAGCAGGAGGAGGTCCTGCACATCCTGCACGGCCTGGGCTGGACGCTGAGGGACTACGTGCGCGGGTACATCCTGCAGGTGAGCACAGTCGGGCACACACCCACACGCGGACTCGTGCACGCGTACCCAGTCACGCACGGAACCCGCTATCGACTGCACGCATGCCTGAAGCTTGCCTCCGGACACGTTTAACGGGCTGTACATTGTGGTTCGTTCTGTGCATCCCTGTTCCTTGTATGAAAATGGATCCAGGCGCCGCGGTGAAAATGAGGCCTGCTGATTGGTCCTTGCTTCTGAGCACTTTTTAGCTATTTTACTTCAGATGAACGCCGTCCACATACACCCCTGTGTATAAAAAAGGAGGGAATGTCACTGCAACAGACTGTAAAACCACAGCAGCGTCGCCCCCCACCCTACCACTAAA
>JAACJT020000066.1:735054-746991 GCA_009936485.2 Gymnarchus niloticus | reverse complement strand
CGTCCGGGTGTCCAGCCGCCCCCCCCCCCCCCCCCCCCATTACTTGCTGAGGTAGATTTGTGTGTGGGGGTGGCTGGTGGATAAGGAGCCACTCCTCGTAGTTTTCCGTTGGCCCTCTCTTGCATGTCAGTAAATTACGTATGCTTGGACCCATCCACTGATTTACAAATGCATTTGTAAGTGTGTACCTTAGTATTGATTTGGGGTGGTGTTCTCTGCATCCAATGGCCCAAGTATTGTCTGAAATCACTGCCCCTAACAAACCTCCCTTAGTCTGAGCTGAGTTCCTGTACTGTTATACCCTTTGCTGCTATTCTGATTTTTTTTTTTTTTTTCCCCCCCTTCCCCTTTAGGGTTTCATCAAGGATGTCCATGAAGACTCTCTCACAATAGTCTTTGAAAACAAGTAAGTTCTGCCTCTTTTCAGTTTGATTCCTGCACCCCTGTTTTTAGTAAACAGCCAGACTTCTATACATTCATATACTTTAAGCCCTTGTCTTTAATACCCCTCACACCCCAGAAAAATTTACATACACACCTCTTCCTTGAATCTGGTTTCTCACTGATGCCTGTGGATCAGGGCACAGCTGCCATCACTCTTTTGCCGTCTGTGCCCCCATTTGCCAGTAGTCCATTCATCCCCCAGTTTTTATCAGCTTGGTTAAAGCTGTCATGTAGGTCTTCTCTAAAAATAATCCCTGGAGGTATGTGACCCAGCAAGGCTGGAAAGTGCCCAACACCCCCACTCCCCCACATCCTGTAGTCACCCCTACTCTGCACCTGACTTTGTGCACTCATTGGAGGAGTATGGAGATTTCCAACCTAACGTCCTGGGTTAACTCCCACCTGAGCAAAAACTGGGCTGTTTCACGTCACTCAAATACCTTGCAGCGTGTGATCAAATGCTTACAAGTCCAGCTCATGGTTTAGTGAATGACAATATGGCCGTAATTGTGTCATGCAATAACTGGAGAGTGATATGCATTTAAAAGGAGTTTAAAAGCAACACAAACACTGAAATTAATGTTTGCAACACCTTGTCATGAATGAGAAAATCGTGAAGATACTGTAAGAATAAGACTGAGAACTTCTGTTATTGGCCGATGTATCAGATTCAATACTGGTATTCTTTAGATTTAAAAAAAAAAAAAACTTTGTGATTAAATCTGAAGGTGTCATGTCATATTCTGTAATTGTACTGTCATTTAGTGGCTTCCTTCAGCTCAATGACAGGCTGCAGCAGGCTGTGGAAGAATGTTTTATCCATTGCTATAAATTTATAATGTTTCCTCATTGGGATAGCATTTCTTTGTAAATATTTATGAAAAGTGAGGTGATTGTCCCAGGTAAAAAAAAATCTGAATTCCCTGCCTGGGGACAATTTTGTTCTGTGTGGCCTCAGGTTATCAGTCTGGCACGGAGAATTTTCTTTGTTACACGCTGGATGACTGAACTGTCCGTTTCTGTCACCGGTTTGGTAATTTCTGAAACAATCCATTTGGACTTTTTTGGCTGTGATCTATTTGACTCATAAATCCAACTGCAGTTTTTCTTATCTTCAAATAGATGGCTAAGAACTTGCATTGATATTTTAATGTGAATATGCTGATTAATGTTTTATTTTTAACTGGATTTAAAGATCTTTGCATTTGAATGCATGGTGATGAAGTCTACGCCAATATTCATTAATTTCACCCTCAAAAGGTGTGACATTTATTGGTGATATTATGCCAGTTTAAACAGAAGCATTGCATTATCATTGTTGCTTAGCAACCAACAAAATTGGACCTGCTTGCACAGATGAATGCTTAACTGAAGTAATCTAACTTCAGTCCTACTCGGTAATCCTGGACTAGGCCCTGTGACCTTCCAGTTAAAATATTTGACATACTTGACATCACATAAAAATTTAGGCATGTAAAGCCTCCTGTCAGTTTACTAATTGGTTGAGTGATGTTTAATTTTTTCAAAAAATGGGAAGGGAGTTAAACAGGGAGCATGTGTAGGGTCACAAATGCTTGAAACTACAGCCCTCAAAATGAGTGTTTCCCTTTGGACCCTTAAACCTGGGGGGGTTCTGTTCTCTTACCTGCCAGTGTAGTAAGTGCTTAAAGAATCCTTTGTGGCATACCTTTCATTTCCTCTCGGAGTCGTCTTACCCTTATGTGTTGTCAACCTTATTCTGCAAGAAAATGTGTAGATCTGAGCTTTGGGGCACTATGGTCAAATTCAACTTCTCAAGTTCTAGCATTTAGGTCTTGAAGGTAATCAAATTGTGAATTGCAAGTTAACTTTAATGTGCTCACATTATTTGGAGGACTGGTTTTCCAACTGTGGGCTAGATTGGTGGCCTGTCTCAGTTAAACCTTCCAAACATCCCTTTTATCACCTTCTGATATTCACTACCTTTTCCTGAGGAGCCGAAAGTCCAGCTTAACATTTTACTATAACCCATGCCAGGAAATTCCGACTTGATTTAGATTATGCTCATGTGCCCATAAGATTTATGAATTGTGGTAGGTTGCAGAGGCAACGGTGAATTTGCAATGATAATGACTTTGTTGGAGCAATAGTAGGTGTACAAGGACTTCTAGGTAAAGACCCTAGAATTTCCATTTTGCTAATCATATGCCACCCCTCAAACAGCTGGCAGCCAGAGCGGCAGCTACCCTTCAGTGACGTGCGATTGCCACCCCCGACTGACTACCATAAGGACATTGGCGAGGGAGAGGAGGTGGAGGTAGGGCTGTTACACTAATGTGCTACATGAGCTCATGTTGTTCATGGTCACCAGGTCTCTGGAATCCACTTTTCTTATGATGTTCAGCATTAATGAAACCGTACCTCACTGTAGAATACATCAACAGGGACTTGTAAGGTTAGTATGGGTCATACATCTAGAACCTTGATGGATGTGCTGTCCCATTTGGTGCCTCTTTCATACAAGTCAACTCTCCCTGCGTTCTGCCTTTTCTATGGAAACTGCTGTATGCAGTAAGATTTTATCGATAGGCAGAGGTTGTTGCTGTATAATTTTTTTTTTTTTTTTTTTTTTGGTCAGGTATACTCCAGAGCCAATGAGCAAGAGCCATGTGGCTGGTGGCTGGCCAGGGTTCGAATGATGAAGGGAGAGGTGAGTGATTTTTGGGGGGTGTGGGGCAAATCCAGTCTACCTAATGTTTTACCCATTTGTCTGTTCATTCATGGCTTGAGCATAATTCTTTTGACTCTCCCGCCATCGATCACAGACTTGTTCCTTAGTCTTATACGCACATTGGTACCGCTAGGTAACTCATCATTACGGAGATGCTCAAAGGCAGACCTGCCTTTCAACATGTCGCTTTTTCCAATTTTTAAAATCGGATTCAGTTGTTAACATGATGGGCAGATGCTGTACACTGGTTGTTTTTTGAGGTGCTGCATTGTACTCTCCTCCCTAGTTCTATGTCATTGAATATGCTGCATGTGATGCCACCTACAACGAGATTGTGACATCAGAACGGATCCGGCCAGTCAACCCCAACAGCCCTTCATCCCGTAGCTCTTTCCACAAGGTCCCCATCGCCGTCCCTGAGGACCTTCGAGACATGTGAGTCTACACCCACTGTCACTTAACTGTAGGTCAAAGTTTTACCGTGAGCTTTTGGGCAGTAACTTAGTCAAAGTGCTTAATTGCATAGCAAGACTATACTTTTATGCTAGCCATTCCAAATCTATGTGTCATACAAGATTCACTCTACTCATTGATGAAAAGCTCATCCCAGTGATAACAGTATGCTGTCTTGGCACTTGACTGCTGTTGTTGCCTTTCTCTGCTAAAGCTAGAGCTTGTTGAGGTTGTCTCTGGCTCCAGCTGCCTGTCTGGTGCCTCTAACCCCACTTTATTTTGTGTGTCTGGCCTTCTGCAGCTGTATGAATGATACCATACACAAAGACTTCAGGAAAGCCATCGGTGCAAATTGCATATTCTATAACTCCACCACCCACGAGCTCATCGTCTTGGTCAGTATTCAGGTCATCCTGTGTGGCTATACTCTGGCTTAACATGATCAGTTACATATTTCTGTCACATTTCTTCGATGTACCGGTTGAAGTTTTCCAAATGGAACAGTGGTGAGCATTGAGGTAACGCATCTGGTGTTACTTTGAGTAATGCACAATAACATGATTCTGACCTACCAGCTGCAACATTCTGTGTGTAATTCAAACTGTGCGGTGTCAGTTATGTACCAGTAACTGGCTAGACTGTACCCATGCACCTTTGATTCGTCTTATTAAACATCCAGAAGTATTCAAGTATCCTACATCTGCTCACCAAATAAACTAGTGTCTCTGTCTCCCCCTCAGTCCACGAATGAGTCGACAGTGAAGCGAGCAGCACTGCTGAGTGATATGCACTTCCGCAGCATCCGCACTAAGCTCATGCTCATGTTGCGGAACGAGGAGGCCACTAAACACCTGGAGGTGCTGGACACTCATGCATACACTGCTTCAGAGCTCTGTTTGTCGTGTTGCCATGTCTCCGTAGCGTGCTGCTCCTGTTTAAATGCATAGCAAGCTGCCCAGGCTTTATTTTACTTAGTGCCCAAAATCCTTTCAGCTTTTTGCTTGATATTGAGGTATTAAAATGTCTTTTATGCACTGTGACATTGTCTAAAATTGTAGCTAATGTCTAGTTCAACTGTGTCAGTATCACTATGGTATGTGTTCAGCTCCATGACCTTGTGACCCAGAAGTCTGGCTGATCAAAATGGGGGATCCTCCGGGCCATCTCTTATCCCACAGACGAGCAAGCAGCTGGCGTCGGCCTACCAGGAGGTGGTGCGAGTGCGGGAGGACCTGATGGGCCTGGCCATTGGCTCTCATGGGGCCAACATCCAGCAGGCACGCAAGGTACCTGGTGTGACTGCCATCGAGCTGGAGGAGGAGAGCTGCACATTCAGGATCTACGGTGAGGTGAGAGGTGGCAAAAGTGACTAGAGCGACCCAGCCTGGTCTGTGGCTGATATTTTCACCATGTCAACAACCGAGATGGCTTGTGCCTTGATAGTTTTAATCTAAAGGAGAAATGTAATTTCTTGATTTGTTTATAGATGTAGTTTATTGAATCCATGGGGATATTCAGTTTACAAAAGTCCTGATGTATTTTGAGTGCTCTACAAAACTCTTTACGTTTACCTCTATGCTGCGCAAGTATTTATGGGAGATGTGGGTTTTTAACCACTGTGCTACTGTTTGGCTGTACACAGTCTAAGTTTCTGCAGTGTGCCACAGTCAGGTCTTTTGTCTTCCAGACCCCTGAGGCGGTGAAGCAGGCCAGAGTGTACCTGGAGTTCAAGGAGGATTATTTCCAAGTGCCCAGGAGCCTGGTTGGTGAGTGGAGGCTTCTGCATGTTTCCCTCCGTCTATCTCCTTCTCCAGGGCACTCATGTTATGCCGTTCCCTCTTGGCTCCTAGGGAAGGTGATTGGGAAGAATGGCAAAGTGATCCAAGAGATTGTGGACAAGTCGGGTGTGGTGCGGGTGCGAATCGAGGGGGACAATGACAAGAAGCTGCCCAGAGAGGAGGTAGGCAGGCAGCCAGCCGGCGAAGAGGTGAATGGAACACCCGGCCGACCTCTCTCTCTCACTTCCCTCACTTCCAGGGCTTTGTCACAGACTCATGCCCTCCCAAGCTGATGGGTGCATGGCTGGGGGGGGGGGTCATGCTTCATGTTGTAAGAGGCATTGCTTGATTGTTCCGTCTTTACCCCAGGTCCTCTGTGTTTCTGTGTTGCTTGGCCTTTCTGCAACGCGTTGACTCTTGTTCTTTTCCATGAACTGCTTTTGGTGTATCTGAGTGTATTTTGGGGAAATAGGCCTTGGGTTGCTCTACATTAGGTATTTGAAGACAGATATGTTGTGATTTTTGTTTGCATGTTGTGGTGTATGCTGGTTCTGCACTCCCCCCCCACTTCCCCCCCCCCCGGTTCCCCCCCCCCCCCCCCCCCAATTGGAATCAGACACGTTTCCTTAATCAAAGGTACAGGAGTTTGGTTTAGTAACAAACCAAAGTGTTCCTGAATGAATTAGTTAAGAGCAACTTTACATGTGGTTGTGGTTACCCCTGTGTGTCCAAAGTCAATACCAGAGAGCGCTGGATGTGTTTTGTTTTTGAGGCCGTGGCTAAGTGGAGCAGTATGCCTAGCTCAGGAATCTGGTTTGGAGGCCATCTTTGTGGGCCTGGCTGCCCGAGCCTGCGCCTAGTTTTTTGTGAAAAGCCGTTCCTGTGTTTGGAATTCCGGGAACCGTCACACCTTGCCCATTTTGGGATTTCCAGTTGTTGTATCGTCCTCCCAGTGTATGGCGCTTATCCGTCTCTCTGAGGCATCAAAGAGCATTGACAGCGGGAATGTTGGGGTCTTCCTATTGGCCATTTCTCACGCACACCATCGGATGCGCGGCACGCTCTGAGCTGCACCGGCCACACGACCTGCGGCCGTTTTTAAGTAGCCAGCAGGGTACCCCGGCAACCGCGCTGTCAAACGCATTAAAGAAAGGGAATTCCCACAATGCCCTATTAGTCTGTGAGTATGAAATTCAATTGGTTTAGCCTGTGGACATCAGTTTTATCAGCGCTGCTTTTAACAACACTGTATTAAATATTATTTCTGGTAAAGGTCTGCGTTTAATGGCCTCAGCAGCATCGCAGAATTAAATACTCCTCATGGGCTAAAACACGTCAATTTTACTGGAAGTAAAGCGATGAACTGCGAAGGACATCATTTTTAAAATGAATTATTATGTATTATGTAAAAATTTAAGCATTTGCTATTTTGTATATGTATGTAGTTATGTACAGAAGCATTTTTAGTTTCCAGATACAAATTTATTTTTTCATGCAGCACATTGAACTCGGGGTTGAACTCATTTTTGCGAAGCACGGTTGTTTTGTCAGAGGTGAGGTGGGGTATAGGTCACATGACCAGCCTCATTATCTGCTCTCCTGTGGCCCTTTGCTCTGCGTCTTTTCTGTAGCAATAGTGGATCGTCACACAAGTCCAGACGTGCTCTCCCACAACAAGGACTGCTTCTCCCTCAGTGAATCCCTCAGTGTTTACCTGGTTTGTTCCTTTGTTTTCCTGTAGCTGTTTTTTATTTATTATATTTGCTAACTCTTTTGTTTCTTTCGTATTCCTGTAGTTGTTTTCTTTTGCATCTTTGTTGTTATTTTCTTTTGCTTTCCTTACCTGTATCTCACTCCTTGTCTCCCTGTAGCTGTTATTTTCTTTTGCTTTCCTTACCTGTATCTCACTCCTTGTCTCCCTGTAGCTGTTATTTTCTTTTGCTTTCCTTACCTGTATCTCACTCCTTGTCTCCCTGTAGCTGTTGTTTTCCCTTACTTTCTTTAGCTCGGTCATTTTAATGTTCACCTGCGGCCCAATACTTTCTCCACTGCCCACTGAGCGGGCCAGTTATGTAGGTAAGCTACCAGAGTAACAGATGAGTGAACTTTAAATGTTCGTTCCAAAGCTCCAAGTGGTGCGAACCACAGCAGTTTATAAGGACATATATAATATATATAGATATATAAATTCTTCCACGTCTGGTAAAATCAATGACTTGCCCATGAGTTTTCAGCATAACTAAGCAGCAGATAAGTTTTTAAAAATGAGTAAATTCAGAAACGGCCCAAGTGGCGTTTGCCAGCTTCTAGCTAGATCATTCTCAGCTGCAATGAAACCGTATAATGAACTGTCACACGTGCACGCACTCATCTGAAGCTGTCAGTCACTGTTTGCTGATGGCCTTGATGAGCCCTTGCCCCCACCTCCTCAGCCCCCAAAATAGCGACCGACTGGTGCAGTTTTCCTCCTGACCGGTGACAGATAGGTGGTCAGTGCTTAACGACCCATAGTTTAAATTCTGCAGCCTGTGGCGTCCGTGCTGTGCCCAGCCGCCGAGAGAATTTCAGCGGGTGGAGGACCCGTTTCCACTATTGCCTCCGCCAGCAGCTCCTGATGTACTCAACGACCCGTGGATGGACATGCCCACACTTCAAAGGGTGGTCTCATCCAATGAAAACCAGTCGATAGCATGAAAGACGGCTGCTCCCCTAGACTTTGGTTTTGACTAGCTAGCTTCAGGGGCCACTTTAAAGAAAGGGGCCCATTTTTCTGTCGCCATTCTTACATGCCACAGATCACAGCTGGCTTCTCTGTAGCTGTAGTAGCACCTGCTGCTAATCCAGTAATGTGATGACGCTGAAAAGACTGCAGGGGATGTTAATGATAATAATAATAATTATTACAATAATATATTATTTACTAAAAATAAAAATCAGGTGACAATGCTCCTTCGGCTCTAATTTCTTCTCCATTTGCAGGCAGTTAAACACTCAAAAGGCTCTATATCAGGGCAACCCGCTACCCCCCCAGATGTTAAACTCAAACCAAAATGGATCTCCCATGTACCAGCATACCCTTCTTCTTCCCTGCCAGATCTGACCCCCCCGAGTAATCTCTTGTATACCGGAGCTGGAATGCGGGGCCCGTGGCCATGAGGAGCAGATGCAGGGCCAATCCCTGCCTGTCACTAGGCCTGCCGTAGCAGATGGATTTCATATCAGCTGGGCCCGCTCCGAGGAGCAGGCTCCAGGCAGCCGACATGTGGAACCAGGGTCAGAGCAACGTTTCTGCTAATGTTCTGTCCTTGTACAACATTTGTGTTTCCTCTCCGCTTTTATGAGATGCGGCTTTCCTGACTCGATCGCCGTTCCAATGGGCCAGATGGAACCGCTACTGCCTCCACCCCACCCCCGCTGCTTCCCTTTGGGACAGCGTGCAGTGACTTGGGGGGGGGGAGGTGCGAGGCCACACAATGGATCCATTTTTATTCCAATAACTTGACATCTGCACGCAACGCTCCCGGATCACCTTAAATTGTGCTGAGGAATTTGTGGGGGTAGAAGCCATCCCCAGTCCCTAGGGGTGAGGTGTAGCAGCCGTGTAGAAGCCTTGGAGCCGTTGTGTAGAAGCTGTGTAGCACTCTTGGGCTTTTGTAATGAACAATGGCCCCTGGAGGAAAATGATTTGATTAGGAACATGTTCCTTCCAGACACAGCTGTGGCATGGAGCCCAGTAGATACGATGGCGTTGGGAAAATTTTTAGCATGGGGGGAATGTTAGCATGCGGATAAGTTAGCATGAGGGAAAAATTAGCATGAGGGCAAAGTTAGCATCAGAGCAAAGTCAGCATGAGGGAAATGTTAGCATCAGAGCAAAGTCAGCATGAGGGAAATGTTAGCATCAGAGCAAAGTTAGCATGAGGGCAATGTTTGCATGGGGGGAAAGTTAGCTTGGGAGAAAATTCAGCATGCTGTTGTGCTGTAGCAACAACCAGGTATATTTACCAGTCGCGGCCTGAGCAGAGCTTTGTGGCATCTTTGTTGATTAGATGTCATGCCTAACAGCTGATTACAACTTGTTTTCTCATGAATAATCTACTGTATTCTCTTTGCATGGTTTATTTTACATTGAATGTCTCTAGGCAATGTGCTGGATGGTCAGACTTTGTAGCTCAGCTTGACATGACAGGGTATCTGATGATGTGATTACTGAATTTAGTTTGCCATGGGCCACGTGCTTTGGGTCACATGTTCTGGTGGCTCTTGTACAGATTGGCAGTGACTTAGCCAAAGATGAAGTTTTGCGTCTTCCTCTGGCCCTCGTTCTCTTTCCATGACCGTTGCCTCATCATCCATCGCTCCCCCGCTTTCGTGATTTTTGCTCTTTCTCCGTCTTGTGTTCACCACGCTGACCTGAATGTCATTCCTTCTCTATCTCCTCTGGAGAAACTTCCATTTTAGGCAGCTGAGTTCTGTGAAAAATTTTAGCCTGATCCCACGGAGTCCCCCTACAGACTCTAACCTCCCCCCAACCCCACCCACCCCCACGAGCCCCCTTCACCTCTTTAAACTCCCACCATCCTCCAACCTGTTTTCTGTTATCACTGGCTAATGCCTCATCCAGGAGAATGGTGAAGAACAAAACGTTTCTGAGGTGGAATTTGTATTCATATGGTTATGATTTGGGCATGTCGAGTCGCATTTTTGTGCCGGGGCCTCAGGTTTGTGCCGAGCAGCGATTACGGACTGCAGGCATGTCAGAAGACATGTGAGCTGAATCAAGGTGATGTCCCCCCCATCCCGTCCTTGCCAGGCGCACCCGTGAGGCCTCTCTCCATAAGAAAACCGTACTGCCGCGGTCATAGCGTTTGTGGCGAAGCGGCATACGGTACGCCGGTGCTGTACGCATGTAGACTGCTGAGCCCTGTGTGTAACAGCCAGAATATATTCGGGTTGTCAGATGACAATGGTTTATCTCTTGATTTAATCTCCCCTGCTGCGATGTGATTTCAGAGAGGATTTCCCGAACACTTTCCACGGATTGGAGTTGAATTCAAGCACCTCCGTGGGAATTCCCTCACATAAAAAACTCTGCTGACATCCGTCACGCAACAGAACGGGGACAGCCGCTGGGTGCGCATTAGTAAAAGCCAATTAAAGACGACGCGGCAGTCTTGACATGCCGAGGGCCTGCAAGCAGAAGACTCTGCCAAATCTCCGCCTCCCAAAGTGCTAAAATTGAATCCCGAATCTCAGACCTCAAATGGATTCAAGCAGGAGGTGGAGGGATACACACAGGTTACAAAGTATGAAGGATTTGGGAAGTAATTCCTCTTTTATTACATTTGGTGAAGGTCCAGGCTTTACCTAGGCTGCTGTGACATCACGGTCTGCTAGGAGGGACGGGTTCAGAGAAGAATTAACAGCACCAGAGATTTGTTAAGAGGTTGATTGTCGGTCACCATTACTAAATACACTGAGTGGTACATTGGTGCACAGAAAAAATGACAATAGTGAAATTTAGAAGCACAACTGGTGTACTTTAAAGCTGACGTCTTCATTGATTGAAACTTCTGGGTGAAAAATAGGCATGTCATGGTCGTGTGGTTCTTCTTCTTTGTTGTATTTGATGTTTGGTTGCGTGAACAAGTTTGATGGTCATGTGTTGAGGCAAGACAAATCATAGTGAAGTAAACGCTGATCACAGCAGCCTTAAGTTTGTAAGATCATATAGGAATGCCCCTCAGTATACCTGTGGTGGTCTCTCTGTCCGTTTAACACAAGAGCCTCTGAGGTGGTCCAGGTGTGAGTTCAGACTGATGGTACAGGGTTGGCCATGGATGAAGGTGAGGCTGTTAGCACTGACGTACCTCCAACCGCTGTTCAGTTTCGGATCACACACCCCCGATTGCACCATCAGCAGCCTGTAGGTAGTGCGTTTGGTCACGTTTGGAAATCACACGGATGTCAGACTGAAACACGTAGGCTAGGTGTGGAGCACACACATTCTGAAGGCCTGTCTGTTTCCTACGGGGTTGCAGGCACCCCACAGAACAGGGGAACCAGATGATATATTTAACATCCGTGTTCAGGTCGGCTTTTCCCCAGACGTGCTCCAGAGTGTTTGATCAACACGCACCACCGCCCCCCCAGTCCTTGCCCCGCCAGCAGAAACCTCTGAGGACGGGTTGACTTCAAAGCCCAGCAGCAAATCCCACTGCTGCGTCAGGGAGATGCTGGTTCAATTCGCTTTTCCCATTCCCGTGAGCCTCCCTCTTTTACCCCCCCTTCCCCCCCCCCGCCGAGCTGCAAAACCCCCCAATTCCCATCCTTGGCGGGCTGGCCACCACAGAAGGAGCAGTGAATTGTGGGGCAGGATGGAAGCGTGGATCGCGCACTGGGCCACATCTCCCATCTCAATGAAACGGAATTTTTCTCCCATCTTAATGGGGTGCCCCCGATTCTCCTGGCCCCCCCCCCCCCCGCGCCCCCCCCCCCCCCCCCCCCCCGCCCCCCCCCCCCCTCTGTTTTGCCCCTCCCCTCTTGCCCCCC
>JAACJT020000066.1:700985-734954 GCA_009936485.2 Gymnarchus niloticus | reverse complement strand
GCCCCCCGCTCCTCTCTCCCCCTTTGACGTGTCCCGCCGCTTAGAACGCCCCCCCCCCCCCAAGTCCCCACCCGTCGACCGCCTCGCCCTCTACTGGTGCTCCCCAGAGTTGGGCCTGCATTTGTGAATCGCTAATTGAGCTGGGGATTTCATGTTGCGCTTTCACTTGTGTATACATGAGTGCATGGAGAGAAGAGCTTTTTCAGTTTCAAAGAGCGGTAGGCATCTGCTTTAATTATCTCCTCAAACAGAACCACAGGTCCCCACACACCTCCAATGTCTGTTTAATCGTTATGTTTGGGCCATGTGAGGTACTCTGGTCTCTTTGGATCTGTGCATGTGTCAGGGCTCTCAGAATGTCTTGGTTTGTCGTGAAGTCCGTGGCCCAATGACACCACTCATGTATGGGTACCAAGGCCTCAGGGCTTTGACCAGAATCGTCTCAGCCTCCGGCCTCCATGACAAGCAGGACTACACAAGGTATATTGCATTAAAGCCAGATTGGACCCAGATCCACAGAGCCAGAGACACTGTGCTGATTGGGGAGAAAGTCAGACTTGGGAATGATGCGGTGTCAGCCATAACTCCTCCCTTTAGTCTGACACCCCCCCAGCTCTGCTCTTAAAGAAACAGCATGCGTAGCTTGCAATGCTGCCTCTGCAAGGATCGGCTCATTAATCACCTCCGTGCCTTGTAAAGATTACTGGTCTCCGCTGCCAACATTGATCAAGTTCATCTTTGCGTTTTGTTAAGTCCGGTGGTTTTAATGGCGATGATGGGCGTTTCAACGCAGTCATAAGTCACTCTGTGACAGATCCCTCTACATCTTAATGGCTCCTTCTCAGCAGTCAGATACAACTTTGATTTATTATTTGGAGGTAATATCGTGAATCATGCCAGTTTGTAAGCCGGTAGATTTGTGTCAAAGTAAGATGACCTTTGACCTTTGACCCATGACCCATTTTTTCCCCTTCCTTTTTATGTTAACTGTTAAGAAAGTGGACTGAATATGTCAAAGAACTTGGGTAGGACAGAGTGGGCGTCGCCCCTCAGCGTTTTGGGGATGAAAGCGGCTGGCGGGGTTTTTATGAGCAGATGTCCTGGCGTGGCACCCAGTTTACGGCCTGTTGTAATGTCGCCACTCTTGTGGCGCTCAGGGAGCTCTCAGCAGGCTCGGGGTGAAAGCCTCACAGTGCTTTGATGGGAGGACTGCCACATGCGTGGGGGGGGGGGGGGGTCTGGATTCAACTGGGGTTAGATGCGTGGCTCAGTGCCAAGGTCGACGCTTGATGCACATCCCCTGTGCCCTGTCCTGGCCTGGTAAATGCGGGAGCAGCGCAGCGGTTGCAGTCATAGGCAGCCCCCCAAATATGACACTCATGCTTCTCTCCTCCAGGATGTGTTTCTTTTGTGTTTTTTTAAGTCTTTTTAAAGTCATTTTGGTGCTTTTCTGGTTTGGTCATTTCCTTTATTTGTTAGTGCGCCTGTGTCCATGTTGCTGTGTTCCTGTGTCAGTATGCCTGTGTCCCTGTGTCAGTGCCCCGGTGTCAGTAGCCCTGTGTGTTTGTTTCAGTGTACCTGTGTCAGTCCTCCTGTGTCAATACTGTGCTGTCAGTGCTCCTCTGTCTGTTGCAGCATTCTGTTGTCCGTTCGTCTGTGTTACCAGCTATGTCTTTCCTTGGCACACATGCCAGCCTGGGCATTATCAGTGCTATCTGAGGCTGCGGACCGATCCGCTGCAGTGCCGGGCTCCGCCTTATCGCAGAGCCGCTGGGCCCTGCACAATGGAACGTGCACTGTTTACATCATTTACTCTCTCTATAAACAAAGATTAGGGCAAGAATGTGAGGGACGGAGGCGAGCTGTGCCCAGGGATTACTGGGAAACCACAGTCGCGTGTCAGGGGCCCGCAGCAGGGGCTTATGGGTGCTGGTCTCAGGGGAGGCACAGAGGCAGGACGGCCTAACCGTGAAAGTTGTTAAAAGAGGTGTAGGGCATGTCCTGCTTATGTCCACGTACACTATATCAGCAGGAAAGACACTTGGTCGCTCTTCTGCTGTACTTCCTGTCTGTATTTTTTTTTTTTTGCCGATTGATTAGGTATACACAGCTACTTGCATGTCCTCACTTCCAAACAGAATAGCTTTATGGGAAAGCATGACACATGTACGTAACTGTGAAACATCTGACTGTGCTCAGTCACTAACCGTGCGAAGCCTTGCCGCGTGCGTTAACAGTGGGATTGAGAAGACATGGTCTTCTGTGTGACAGCAGCACTCAGTCTGTCTAATAGTCGTCACGAAATGACAAAGACCTAATCACTCCTGAACAGTTTACTACCTCACTCTGCCTTAGCCCTCTCACTGAATGGTAGACTTCTAATTTAGGTCTAATTATAAGCTGTAACACCCCTAGGTTGTTTCCTGATGAGGGCCTAAAGACGTCGACCAACACACAAAGGCACCATTTTGACTCCTGGCACGCCGTGTTTTCTTGTGACTGTTGCCATCAGAAGTTAAACAGTTTGTATTTCCATGTATCAGGGCAGTGAATTTAAGAATGAGCTCCTTTTTCCCTCCAATTTGGGGTTTTACTGGAGATGTATCACTTTAATTTCCTGTTCTCTACAATTTCATTTTGGCTTGTGACCGTTATCTGTCTGCTCGTCGTCCACGGATGGCCGATTTCCCGAACCTTTGACGCGATTCCGCGACTTTCGACTTGTTTTTCTTTCTTCCCCCTGCATTTTCCGTCGAAGGTTAGCCCGAGCCTGTCTTAGCTGCGGTACTGCGAGGCAGCTGTGGTTTCGCAGGCGACGGAGGCATCGTGGGACACCGAGGAAACGCGGACTCAGGTTACAGCGGGATGTTGGAGCCATACGGGCAGCAAACTTTGTTTTGTGGGTCACACGGTTTTTTTCTGGACCTGTTTTTGTGTAAAAAAAGTACTGCCTGTTATAAAAGTGATATAAAGTGAAAATAAATCCAACGTGCCCCCCCACCACAGTTCAGAAACACCCCCCCAACCACCATCCACATGTGTGATAGGGTAAAGATTAAAGCGAGGCAATGTCTGAACTGCAGCCATTAGCTGTTGGCCAGGTCATGCCGTTCCAGCTGCGGCCGGCCCAATAGTCCCTCCCCCTGCCCTCATTCCTGTCTCAGTGGCTCCCGTCCCCAGCCCGCCTCCCCAGCCCCGCCCTAGCACCTCACGCCAGGGTATGATTGGCCGTCTCCACGGTAGTGATATCTGGAACCCGAACGCAATGCTCCTTCAGGACAACCTCAGAGATTCTGTCTTCTTCCAGTGGGAGGGGAGGGGAAAAACTGGTTTTTGGCCAAAAGTTTCGTGTTTGGCCTGACGCTGGAGCTCCGGGCCATGACAGTAAATTGAGAGCAGCCCCCACCATGTCGGCTTGGACGCAGCAGAAACAAATGCAGATATGAAATATGTGCAGAACTTTTCAGAGGAGCTGTAATGGATGGTAAATCAAACGGTGCAACCTGAGATCAGGAGATATTCCTTGCTGGCCATGCCTCGGTCAGACCGTCCCCGCACCTCCCGACCGTAGCAGAGCAGTGCATTGGGAAAATATCGTGACAGGATACGATAGCAGCTAACGGTTAATGGTTATGTATAGCGTTGTCTGTTGAAGAGTGCTGGTGTATAGAAAATAAATATTTTAAGAATGATTTCCACCAATATGACTTGAGCTATTTCTTAAGTCATGATTAAACATAACAGAGAATTCCTCCACCATTCGCAGAATACCTGGTCACTATACCCCTATCTGAAGGTGTCTAATGTCGTCAGTGCTTCATCTGCCCCCCCTCCAGAAATGACAGCCAAATTAACACCTGCTGGATCCACTTTCTGGCCAGTTGTCCCTGTCCAGTCACCCTGGGGCTGGTAGAGGTTCTCAGGGCTCAGATGATGAGTCCTCCGGTTCTGAAACAGGACAGTCCCAGGTCAGGTGGCAGCCAGCCATGGCTGTCCCCATGCCATGCATCTTGAGAAGCATAATCCGCTACACAGGACAGCGATGTCACCATCACTGGTGCTGCTTCTGTTGTCCCTTAGCGGGTGACGATGAGACTTCTCCTTTAAGGACATGCTGAGGGTCTCAGAAATGGTTCAACCCCAAGAGCTGCCGAGCCCACTTTGATTAACCACTGACTTAGTCACACGCGGGCCTTTCGGGGCAGCCTGGCAGCCAAAGTGTAACGTTTCGAAGCCACAGTGCATTGCTTCATCAAGTAGAAGAGCACGATGTGACCGTTTGGAGTGCCGAAACTGCCCATTCTTTTATGTAGCTGCATGGAGTGCAAGCACATAGTATTTTGGAGCTTGATAAGACGACACACCAGGAGATGTGAGGGAGCACACTGCGACAGAAACATGCGTTCACCCTGTCGTTCTCCGCATCTCTGAAGGACTTGCTTCGCCTATACAGTCCCTTCCTCTCTGGTATGACCCTCCCTCACCACCATGGCTGCCGAAGTTGGTCCTGCACTGCGGTGTTGCTGTCGGAGGTTGGGGCGGACATTTTGCCCTCGTTTACAGGGCTTTCAGAAAGCAGAGAGGGCTGCTTGAGACCCAAAAGAGCGACAGAGGAGCAACAAACACAGCAATCGTTTTGTTTTACGAGCCCTGGGTGCTGTAGGGGCTGGCACTGTGGGTCTCATACAGCAGGTAGCTGTTGGTACCTGCTTGAGTCAGGATGCCCCTCTCTCCAGGACGGACAGCACTTAATGGCACTTAATGGTAGAGGCAGCCTATAAACATGCCCGGTGGACCCTCCTGCACCTCTCCACAACTTCTTGCTTTAAACCTCCCCCCCAAGACCACTGCATGCTTGACTGGTTTTTCTGTGTTCCTACGGTGGGCCGCAGAAAGCTTGGAGATGAAGAGGAAGTAGGAGGCAGAGGCGGGGCCTGGAGGTCTCTACGCTTCGCCTGGTTTGTAGGACTGATAAATAATTCCACTGCTCTTCCCCAGTCTGCACGTGAATGAAAGCCAACAAAGGGCCATTTGGGGAATCACAAGTCAGAAAAATGTGGCGGCGGGGTGACCAAAGTAGGGGACGTCACCAAGTGACACGCCTTCAGGTGGCAACGCTGAGAGCGGTTTGCAGTTTGGATTTGCTCCTTCAGTCCCGAGTTGTGATCAAATTTCCGCCACAATTTCTATATGTATATGAATTTAGAATATCCATAACTTTGCTGTTTGTGTTAATAGCCAGCTTGGGGGTTTTATAGAAATCATTCTTACTTGAGGTTAAAGCAATTTACCTGTTTTTTTTTTTAATAATTACACCATGTGTCAAACTTATCAAGTTTCCTTTAAAGAAGGCCCCTGGGCTTTGACTGAAGTCCGACACACACACTCTCACACACAAAGTTGCAGAATGAGGGACTTCCACGCAGTGTTTGTTTTTTTATGAATTACATTCTTTACTAGTGCAGATTTTCGTTTGTTCCCACAAAGACTGCAAAATCCAAACACACACAGAGGCTGGAGTGTGTTAGAGTGTCAGCAAGCCTGTACTAGACCTGAGCGCGATGTCAGCACTGAATCCAGCATGTGACAGCAATTAACTCCTGATGGTGCAGTGTGAACGACAGACCAGAGTGGGTGTGGTCAAGTAGTCTTGTTGTCTATTTCCTGCTGATTGGGAGGATTACTTGAGCCAGGACCATTTTTCATTGTCACTCATTCTTTTTTAAATTCATCTATTTGGAGAATATGTTGTATTTGTGTTAATTTTACCAAAAATAAATGTCTGATTTTTAGCATTGGAAGCTAAATAGCTCATAAAAGCTGCATTACTTTGGCCGCACAGCTAGTTAAAGGAGCAGAACGGTGCAGCACTTACTTTACCACTGCAAAAATAAATCAGTGCACCCCCCACCACGTTGGTATTCCCCTCCGGCGCTGCTCTTTTCTCTCTGGCGAGGTAAGAATCTCGACCTTTAACGCCAGTCAATAGAGCAAAAGAAATCAGCCTAGTCTTCTTTCTGTGGCAATCGTTTCAAAAACGATAATATCCCTCTTAGAGCAGAGAGAAAAGTTGGAGAATGGATTGCGTAATAGTTCGTCTCCAGCACTTTCCCTGGCCCTTTTGAGGCGTCACCCCCCAGCCAATCATGGGCACAGGCTTCAGTTTTCAGTCATCTGTTTGCATGTAGGCCGGCAGCGGAAGCCCTGGACATCAAGTAATCCATACTTATTGCATCTGTCACTTCTCCAGCCTTGTAATTTGCTGGGAAAGCAGTATCAAGCCTCGTACCCCGAGCACTGACGGCAGGAACACTGTGGCGTTCCGTTTCGGGAATGCAGTTAGTGGGTCCACCTGGGACCGGCAGAACCAGCCCCAGCGCCCACTGTCTGCTTGTCTATTGAGTTTCTGTGATGGCTGTTTACCATGTAGGTACACTCCTCTCGATGAGAGTAAGCCTCCGTACCCCCCCCGCCCCCCGGTGGCCATGGATCGATCCGACGGTCTGCTGACTGTGATACCGGGTCAACATCGGGTCGTGGCGTGTCCTTTTCAGGGATGGCAGAGAGGTCTGGTCAGTTGGCTGCCCCCACTCCCAGGTTTATTTGCAGAGGGGTCACGGAGTTGGCATTTATTAAAGGAAGCGCATCAGAGCTTACCGGGAGTCGGAATTCCATCGTCACTTCCTACAGGAATCTTGCCTCTGTCTTGATAATACACCGAACAATGACATGAAGAGTCACGGAGTTCTTCCTGGGAAGCCTGTTGTAGAAATGACTGGATTCAGCTGGTAAGACTCAGGCTATTCGCCAGATGTTCCCGTAAGTCGAGGCGACTGACAGCCTTTTCGGATGAGTCGCATGGCACAGCATGCAGCAGCGTGTGGGGAGTGCGGAGCACGTGTGAATATACAGTCGATGTACTTAAGGGCGAAGCCAGGGAGAAGCAGGAGGTTGGTATGGGTTGGGCTAACTGAACAACTAACAGCTAGGTGTGTCTGTAGCTCACGTATGAAATGGCTGGGGATGCATTTATTGATCCATTTCACTATGTAAATATACAAATTGGTGAAGTTCCACTTCGCAAACGGATACACGTATCCAAGACTTCAGTCATAAGCATGGCTGTTAAATAACCGCTTCATTACGGGGAAGCTAATCGTCAGTGGCCCCCGAGGCCCCTGAGAGCCGACCCGAGCTTCCACCTCTGAACGCAGCGACCACAGGCCCATTTTCCCAGCGCCAGCCACCCTCCTGGGGGTGGGAGGAATGGAGGAGGGGGCGGTAGGCTGGGCAGCAGTACAAGCTGCGTAAATCAGCCTGGCCCCTGTGAGCCTCCTGGGCTTTTTAAGACGAATGGGCCCACACACACTCTGGCTTATGGTCCACTTCAGGGAGTCCAGTATGACGGCCCAGCCTAATTGAAGTTTCCCTGAGCACTTTTCCTTCCTGAAACAGGATACCAGGTAGTCAAGCCTGAAATGAAATTCGACTGGATCTGGCATTCCCCTTTTGCGGTTGGCGTACGGATTCGCGGATTCCTCACTCGGGAAGTACGCTCTATGAGAGGGAAGTTGTGACGTGTTTGGGGCTATCGTCGCTGCCTGCTTTCCTGATGTTCACCAGCCGAATTCATGCGTTTGTTCAGCTGGTGCCACCGTCTGTCTTCTCTTCATGTCAGCAGTGCTGCGAGATTCCACCGAAATGCAGCTCAGGAATTGATTAAGGTGTGTGCTTTAGAAAGGTCCCCGGCTGAGCAGCCGGGTAACGAAGAGCTGTGTATTGATGGGAACGAGGGTATTTTTTCACAATGTAGACTGATGCCGTGGCAGCAGTGCCCAGTCCACAGGCCCCGGATGCCACACGCATTTCCGCTGAGCACATCATTTCGAGTCGATCGGGGAGGCCAACCTGGTGAATTTGTGCCAATTCGTTTCGGGGTGCTGGAGGAGCCAGGTGCCTAAACGGAGGAGGGGTTGCTCTTGCTCTGGGAAGCCCCAGCCCTGCTGGGATGGGTATGGCCCATCCAGGCAGGTCGGCACGAGGACCAAAGCTCTGTATCAAATGCTGTATCTGAGAAGGGCCTAATGGTGCTGTGTCTCCCTGACAGCACGTCAATAACGAGTCTAATCATGTTAAGAGTCCATTAGCTCGTCTTCCTTAACTGCATGCAGTGCAGTAATGCAGACGGAGTGCAGTGGTCCTGAAGCATGCGCAGGCGCGCGCGTGTGTGTGTGTGTGTGGCTTTCTAACCTTCTCACCTACTTCCGTGTGTATTGACACCCTCAAGCTTCGTATTAACTATTTACGCACACTACAGTGTGTATATATATATATATATATATATATATGTATAGGTGCCAGTACTGAATTCATAATATTCATTGTGATATTGTCTACATCCACACAATAAGAGCATATTCTGATCTGGGAACAGTGCTAGTACTAGGTGGGTAAGCTACAGTAATATGTTGGGAACACGGTGTTCTGTTAGATATTGAATTCTGGAATTGAAAACCCGAGTTTGCCATATGTGTTTGTGGTTAGAGGGATGAGTCTGTGTTTCTCGAACATTAGGCACAATTCTCTAATATGGCAGCAGTGGCTCTCCTGGAAGAGCCAGATGGAAGTGTCTTTTAATGGCCTGCTTTGAGGTAATGTATTTTGCAACAGCAACTGCATTGATAATTTGCTTCTCCTTTCATTAATAAATAATATGGATGTGATTTCTGAGACAGTGTTACGGTGGCAAGTAGCCGCGATAATGTTTTGCTTGACAGAAGAGGCTGGTGGGATGTGCTTCATGCCCCCCCCCCCCGCCTCCCAACCCAGCATTCTTTTTTGATCGTCTTTGGTCCTGTAGATTTGACGTGGGGCTTGAGGCGCGAAGCGTGTTTCTGTTTCAGGCTGCTGTTCTTGTCTTATGGTAGGAAGACGTGGAGCAAAATTGTGTAACCTTGGTCCGATGAATGATTAACCAGTTCTCCAGTTGGGGAGAAGATCTGTACTTTTGGTATCAGCGTTGACTTTGGTCTCCAGGGAACTTCATCCTTAGGAGACGTGCTTTAATAGTTTCATATAATATTTAAAATCTCTCAGCTGAAGACTCTCTGATGTTGCTCTTTAATGTGAGATGCAAGGTAGGGTGTTTGCTGCTGAGAAGGAGAAAGAACAGAGCAAACGGGAGAATGGTAAGCAAATCTTAAACAAGAACTCCACGTCGGAGCCACAACACCTGCCGTGAACACCAAACGATACTTAACTAATCAGAACCTGCAGTTATCCGTTGGACTCTGCCTCTCCTGGTCCAACCACAACTCGTTTTTCATGCATCTGTTCAACAACAGACAGTGACAATGGTCACTTATCATGGCTGTAAACCTAGAGAGCTGGCAGTGACCTGGAGATGCCTTCTAAAGCCCACTTCGAACACAAAGGCAATGCAAGGACCTTCAGATTTGGCAGAGGGACACCTGGGTGGAGCAGCACTCCCACAAGGTCCTGTTGATGTCTCGAACCTGTGAAGGCAGCCAGAAGGTGCTGCGGAGGAAGACGGTGTTGAGCACTGAGGTATGTGCACATTTAGGAGCTCAGCAGTATCACTGAAGGTTTGCTTTACCCGTGACAAGGAGGACGGTGCGTGACACGCGCAGTTGGTGTTGAGAAATGAGGCTTTGCGGCTTGACACTTCCAGAGCATCTGGTGCAGCTGCAAAAATTAAGGACATGCATCTCTGGAGAACCAGGTGTCCACCGCCCCAACCCAACCCCAGCCCCCTCTGCGGGATGGCATCACCATAGTAGCATCACCCACACAGACCCCTCTTGTAGTCATGTGATCAAAAGTGGCTCTAGACAGGATGTAGGCTTATTGTCCATGTGGTCTGGGGTCAACTTTCAACAAGGGTGGTTTATGACAAGGGTAAGGGCATAAGCAGCAACAACTGATGCTGACCAGGTCAAACTGGGGGGTGGGGGGGGGGGGGTTCTCTCGGGGTTCAAAGTGAGACTGCCGCATGGATATGCATTGAAGAGATGGATGGGGAAATGCTTTCACGTCTTTTCCCATCTGGACTCCGGCAGGTCTGTGAAACAGCACCTTTACCTCTTTGAAGTATATGGGAGAGCCGGTTCCACATGGAGGGAGGGAGGGGGGGGGCAAAAATGGCAGGAGATCCATTTCTAAAGGGAGGTGAAGAGACGAAGCTTTGAGTCAAAAGAACGTCTCACACCTGCGCCATGCAGCCAGGAGCCGGAGAATGATTTGTACGCGCCGTAAATCTCACTGTTCCGATTAGCTAGTTCGCTACCCCGCACTTAATGAGGTTTTAAATAAAACCACGGAAGGAGTCGGGATGAAGGCAAAGACTTGGCATGTCGGCAGAAGGAGCTCGAGCATCCGTAGGCCTCATCGGAGCCGTGGTGGGTGCAGTTTGCCAGAGTCGCCCGTCGTTTGGCTAAATGAAACGTTTGGCGTCAGTCCCCAACTACGTGTGGAATTCTCACATCTGGGATCGTGGAGACCCATATGCTCAGTTCACTGCGTAGCACTTCATTCAGACGCCATCTTTTCTCTTGAGTCACTGGAGGCTCTTGTATTAAGAGCAGAGTTCTCTGCCCCTGGTTTTCAGACGTATTGTTCTCAGTCAGGGGGGCCCTCACAAGAGCTTTCACCAAGACATGGAAGCGGTCACTGGATGATACTTCAGAGCCGGCCCTTATTCCTCTGTCCCACGGGAAGTGCAGAGCTAAATGTCACATTAGTCGTCGTTTAGTTAATATTAGCAGATTGTAAAAAAGCTTATGCGCTGTGATGGACTGGTCTCCTAAACCAGGGTATCTCCCTGCTGTGTGTGTTCTCCACATTCGTTGTGGACAGATATCCTCGGAGTATGGTTCGGTGCACTGGTTCCCCTCAACGAACTGATGAATGATACCTAGAGTACTGTACCACTGTATGCCGTACGATACTCTATCCAACGTGGGTGTAAAAGGGCACGCTTCAATTCTGTACGTTGTGTAGTGCAGTGCGTTGCACAGGAAGTCTGCACACATGATAGTAAGAACAGTTAGCATCCAGGAGCGTTCTTACAAAAAGTATGGTGGCTAAACAGGCTAATGGGTTGAGGGCTCAGCTGGGAACTCTACCATGTGTGACGTTAGCAGTCAGAAATAATTTTCTTAAACCCAGTGTGCTTCTGAGTTGGCGTGTTGAGGAACCGCTATACATTTTAAAGGTATTGGGAACAGGCATGGGCATAATCATGTAAATGAGCGTGATCAGATAACGATGCTTACTGTGAACAGTGCAGTGAGCCTGCCTTAACGCTCTGTCTAAATCGCCACGGAGTTAAGCATCAGTATACAAATCGTGGGGGGCTTCGGCCTTCGTGTTACATACAGTCAGGCCAGCACACTGACGGGGTCATTGTTTCCCCCGCTGCTCAGCCAGAGGTCGTTTACGCAGCATGATCAGCCGTGGGTCACACATGGCATCGGTGGTGACCAAGGCAGCGTGACAGCATGAAGTGTTTGGTACAGACCTGTGAGATGAAACGGGCTGGCTGACTTATGCTGTAATTACCAGATAATTGTCATTAACCCAGCAAGCAGTGGTTTACCCATATTGTTTAAAGGACTTGGGGATGCGTAATGACAAGGTAATCTTTCATTGCACGGGGGGGGGCATATTAACGAGATAGGGGTGGGGGGGTGGAGGCAGGGAATGGGGCCGCATTAAGCTAATTGGGGAATTTGTGTGCTCTTGTAAAAGTGCTTCTAATGGCACATTTGCTGCACTCTCAGCGACTGTGGTTAACGCGGGTGGGTTGAGGCGGGGCCACGGGGGCGGGGCTACGGGGGCGTGGCATTTACACGGGAGTATATAGGTGCGGGATTTGAAATGTAGGAGATGTGGGAGACTCCAGTATAGCAGACCTCAGTGCAGTGTGCCTCGTTTGGGTGATGCAGCACTGATGCGTTGTGTGAAATCGAGCGATAGCCCTCAAATACGCGCGCGCACATCCATATTTACTGTTCACGTCATACTGCAATGGCGTGAAATGAGCGAAGATGGGGGGGGGGGGGATTGATTCGATTTCCCTATATGCCTTAATGCTCTGTCCCTCCATGCCTTTCATCTGCGATACCGTGATGTGCGTGTCGGTAAAGTGATGTGCACAGGGCTGGGCCTTCGCATCCGTAACTGGCGTGTTATTACAGCTAAGCAAAAGCGCACGGCGGTTTGCCCAGCAGCGCTGTCTGGGAGTTGAGAGCCTTCTGTTTATTCGAGATGTCGATGCATGTTGCCGAATGCATGCTTCTGTGGGCTTTTGGGTAGCGTGGCCAGTAATCATTTCCATTCGGGCGACTTTTATCCTGTGTCTCTTTGGTTTATTTACCCATGGTGAACCGCCGGTGAAAACATGACACCTCACTCCTGGGCAGGACTCAACCTGGGCGTATTTATTCATAATTTCAAAGATTGACCCCCCTCCCATCTCGTACGAGGGCATGACATGCAAACGTCAATATTCAAGACTTACTGTCTGTTGTACTTTCATTTTCTTACATCTGTTGCTTGGCCATATTCAGCACATTTATATCTCCTTCATATAGAGACCTTCTGCAACATACAGTACTGTGCAAAAGTCCTGAGCCTCCCCTCATTTCTCCATATTTTGCTTCCAAAGAACCAGACTTGTATTTTTTTAGTGTAGTCTTGAGGAATAGTTCTCCAGGCTTCCTGAAGGTCTTTCAAAGTTTTTGGCTCTCATTTTCAGTCCAGTCTCTGTACCTGACCAGTTTCAGAGGAAAGTTTTTTGCTTGTTAAGCCACACAGTGACCCACGTATGAATGATTCAAGCATAACAAAGCCATCTAACTTAAGGCACGAACCAGTGAAGAAACGGGTGCAGATGATTACAGACGATCGGATGATGTTGTGATAAGTCACTGTACCTATCGTCCCATTTTGCTATCAGAATATAAAGAAATGAGGGGTGGCTCAAGACTTTTGCACAGTCCTGTATGTGTAGTTGACCTAAACCTCCTTCACCAGCTCCCATGTCACCAAACACAGGATTCACCCAACCTTCCGAGAGCTGACAGCAGATCTCTCTGCTTTACCGTGGGAAACCTTTAAGAGGCAGGTCAGCGATCTTTGATTTCTGCTTGGATTGATCATTTTGTTGTACGTGCCCCAGCGTGAGACCAGATGCCTTGAAATCCCCGGGTGATTTTCTGTCAGTGTACGAGGCATATACTGTCATGGCAAAGGGTTTGTTTTTGAAAACATGGTCACATGACATACATGCAGTATTTATCCCAATCGGAGAAAGACACCACACAGGTTTAAATAAATGACAAACTCCATGACAATTCTGACACTCTCTATGGCAGACAGTAATTTCTGTAGAGTATACAGTAATAAGGCAAAGATGTATTTAGACTTATATTTATCATTTTAATCTGAAAGTTCTGAAAAACTGTTAAGGTTATTTTTTACAGAATATTTCCCAAGAAATGCTATTTTAAGGTTGTTCTGTAGTTGTCTTATCTGTATGCATTTTATTTTCTCTTAAATAATTTGCCTTCAAACATGATTCCCATTTTTTCTGAAATTAACCTGAATGGAAACGCAAATATCCTATCCACTGCGCGGTACCCAGTAATAGAGTACAGACTGGAATTTAAAGTCTTACCTTCAGGCTAGACTCAGTCTCACTCACCAAATGAAAGAGTAAAATGTTTTTTAATGTATATTTTACAGCTAATCCTCCTGCAGCCCTCGGTGCAATGCCTTTAAAGAATTTACTATCCCTGTTTTTTGCGAGGGGCGATGATACAGCAAAGCTTCATTACTTCTGTCGCTCTGCGGCTCTGTCTTGTAAAACATTCATCGTTTTTCGGACGTCTGGTCACTTTGGTCACTTTGTTCGGTTCGTTCAGTAGCTCTGGAGTGCCTTCTAGTATTCAAGGTACTGCTGGGCTGTGTCGGCGTTCCCCCCCCCCATCAAAATGTTCCCTGGCGTTCCCAAATCGAGCAACAGATAGCACGCCACGTGTGTACGGAATCTGTATCTTTAACGTTAGTGCTAACAGCAGTGGCAGCCGTGTGAGGAAAACCCACAGGGTCCTCTGTTTTTCCCGTGTTGTTGTCAGAATGGACCGACGAGGCTTTTGCCCGCTTGTAGCCACGAGATGAGTTTTGTGAGCCCAGCCTAGGGGTCCGTGTGCAGGGCTGTCAGAACACAAGGCGATCGCTCGGGGCGCGCTTTCCTCCTCAGGCATGCCAGCAGGTTCGAAAGCCGAAAGCAGACACCCTTGGGTCAGGCATCTCCTACATCAAAGTTAAAAATCCAACCACAAAGCCGGAGACTAGACCCCGCCAAGATTCCTTTCTCAGAATCGCCGGCCGTGCCTTGGAACTCAGCGGTTCCGAGCTTGCGAAAACTTTCCGGGGATAATAACAGTCTCCAAAGCGCCAGCTGAGGAGAGGGGCTCCTTGGGAGTGACAGTGCTGTGCTTGGAAATGGGGGGAGGTCTCACTTCCCACACTTAACAGGACCCCCAGACTCTTTACAGGACACTTTATTGAGATTTATGGCTTGAAATTGCTTAATTTAATAACACATACACTGCCCATATGAATACATACATTTTTCATCACCACAGTGCCTTAATAAAGTGTGTCGTTATTATTTCATTTCGTGGGAAATGTATAACCCGTGACAGTCAGCATGATAACGTTCGGCATGACAATCAAGAGTCCCTCTTCAGCGTCTCCCCAGACTTATAGGTACAATAAACAGCAGGGTTCTTATCCTTAAAGTCGTATTGTTTTAGTTTTCTCCTCATCCATCCATCTTCCATTGCCGCTTAGCAGTTCAAGGTCGCGGTGAGCCTGGCGCCTTTCCCAGAATGCACACGGGGTGAGGCAGGAGACACCCTAGACTGCCTGGGTTATAAGGCTTTAAGTATAATTTTTTATAAATGCAGAGAAAGAAAACCGGCTCCTGAGTCAGGATAAACACTGAATGAGTTGCTTATTTACAGCCTGCATTATCGCATCGATTAGTTTTCTTGCCTTTGTCACAAGAGCCGTGTGTTAACAGAGTTTACATAGGCGGTCTGAGTGTGTTAACATCTGAGCACTTGCACGAAGCAGCCTGGCAGGCAAAGGGGGCATCGTCACGGCAATGGCGATATTTGGAGGGACTTGTTGACGGTGCGGCCCCAGCGACCTCCTCCGTTTGTTTGCTTTGGAGGGAAGACATGTTGGGGAGGCTGCTGGGTGTCAAGTGGTTTGCTAAAGGAGCTCTGAATTTCATGAGGGGAAAAAAGGAAATACTACTCACACCTTAATCCACCTCTGGTGATTATGCGAAATCGATAACTTTGTGTGTTTGTCTTCCCTCATTACTTTGACATGGCCTCCAGGATGCTGCAGGCAAGGTGTTGGATCGCTGGACCATCATGTCCCGGGAAGAGGAGATCATCACCCTGCAGCAGTTCCTGAGGTTCGGGGAGACCAAGTCCATCGTGGAGCTCATGGCCATCCAGGAGAAGGAGGGCCAGGCCGTCACGGTGCCCTCGTCGAAGACCGACTCGGGCATCAGGACATTCATTGAGAGCAACAATCGCACCCGCAGCCCCAGCCTCCTGACGCACTTGGAGGGCAGTAGCCCAGCCTCCAGCATCCACCACTTTGAGAACATCCCCAATAGCCTGGCCTTCCTGCTCCCGTTCCAGTACATCAACCCCGTCTCTGCCCCCATGCTGGGCCTGCCCCCCGATGGCTTAGCTCTGGAGCCGCCAGGCCTCCGGCTACGGGAGCCCGGCCTGGGCATTCAGGGCGAGGCTCTGGAGAGCACCGAATCTGAGGTCTCGCTCTCGCCATTCCGAGGCGCTCCAAGTCCAACTCGAGGCACTTCAGGTGCCATCGTTGGTGTGGTGGAGCCCAAGGCAGAACCCAACTGCACTTCGCCTGCACCCGCTGCCCCCTCGTCACAACAGCCCCAACCTCAGCCACCCCAGCCCACACAAATCCAGCCAGTCCAGAACTCCCAGCAGCAACAGCCCAGCCCACTGGAGGACCACCCCTCCCACCACCCTTTCTCGAAGAGTGAGCCGTCCAAGGCCGTCAGCCATTCTTCCTTCTCCTCGAAGATGCACCGCATGCGGCGCATGGGCTCTACCTCCCGCAAGGGTCGTGTGTGCTGCACCTCCTGCGGCAAGACCTTCTACGACAAGGGCACGCTGAAGATCCACTATAATGCCGTGCACCTGAAGATCAAGCACCGCTGCACCATCGAGGGCTGCAACATGGTTTTCAGTTCCCTGCGCAGCCGCAACCGGCACAGCGCTAACCCCAACCCCCGGCTGCATATGCCCATGCTGAGGAACAACCGTGACAAGGACCTCATACGCTCCACCTCTGGCTCAGCCACACCTGTCATTTCCAGCACCAAAAGTGGCTTTTCCTTGACCAACCCCGGGAGACCGCCTTTGGGCTTTGGCACCCCACCCCTGGACCCTATGCTGCAGAGCTCGCTGGTCTTCCCTTCCCTGAAACCGGTGCAGCCAGTACAGCCGGTGCCACCCTTCTACCGGAAGCTATTGTCTCCAGCCGACCTGGTGAGCTCTCTTCCCACCAGCCCCATACTGCCCACCACAACAAATAGCACCTCCCTGATGGAGCAACAGGAGCAGGTGCCAGCTGCCAATTCCCACAGTGCCCTGGGGCCAGACATATGTCCCATCAGTCACAGCCTGGCTAATCTGGGCCCCCAGGACCCTACCATGGACCCCATGCCGAAGAAGAAGCCACGTAAGTCCAGCATGCCAGTTAAGATCGAAAAGGAGGTCATCGCCGTCGCAGATGAGTATGATGACAAGGACGATGAAGATGAGGACAGCTCCAAACCACGGCACCCGCATCTCCACAACAACATCAATGGCAACTGCAACAACAACAACAACTATAATGGGGGCAGCTGTCACCCGTCCCCCTCCCATGATGAGATGAGTCCCGGTGTGGCTCTTAGGAACATCCTGCGGCAGGAGCAGGATGAGTGTCAGGGGAAGGGCATGGGCATGGAGCTGCGCTGCATGGACAGCTACACATCTGAGGACCAGGATCACGAGAGGGACTTTGAGAATGAGTCGGAGACCTCCGAGTCCAAGATGTGCTACCGGGACGAGCTGATGGAGGGAGAGGATCAGCGGCACGCATGCAGACTGGACCGGGAGATGGAGCGGGAAGAGGAGGATGACGACCGCATGAGGAAGGACGTGGACGATAACAGCCTCTCCTCTCCCTCGCCACATCAGCCAGTCATCAAGATCAAGGAGGAACTGAGTGACCCCACTTACGAAATGTTTTGCATGAGTCAATACGGACTGTATAATGGCAGCGCAGGGATGGCCGCAGCCGCCGCCAGCATGGCCGCGCTGCACGAAAGCTTCGTCTCCTCCGTGGGCTACGGCTCCAGCCCACCCAAGTTCTCCTCGCACTCCCCCGAGGGAGACCTGTGCTCCAGCCCCGACCCCAAGATCTGCTACGTCTGCAAGAAGAGCTTCAAGAGCTCCTACAGCGTCAAGTTGCACTACAAGAATGTGCACCTGAAGGAGATGCACGTGTGCACCGTGGCCGGCTGCAACGCCGCCTTCCCCTCACGCCGGAGCCGAGACAGGTGAGTCTCGCGGTTGTGCTACCCCAAGCCACATGTTGCTGCAGCCTCTCATTGAGCGGCCCATTTTAGTTCTCACCTGACATCAACTTCTTACATCTAGCGAAACCCATCTGTCACTAAAAGCCTAGGCAGGATGCTATATGGAATTACGTAAAGGAGGTCTCCAGAAAGTTCTATTCTAAATCCGAGGATGAATCCCCGCACTGCATGATGGGTAGCTAAGAGACTCCTCAGTTGCCTTACAGCGGAATCTATTTTGTTCGTCTGCCTACACAGGACACCTGTATCACATCTATGCCGTCTTCCTGATGGTTGCAAAAACATTATTTGGTTGTTTACAGGGGTGTTATATGTTGGTGTAGCAGGAAGTTTAAAATGCCACACAGTTAGCTGAGGAATCTCAGTTGTATAACTATCATTTCTCCCTGTTTTGTAGTTTGTTTTTGTTATGTACATCAGGACAAACTATAACCATTCATGCCACTTTAACCGAAAGATAATGCGACATTACTTATTACATTGATAATAAGTTGTGAGTTGTTATTCATGCTTGGCTACAGGTAAGCTAATTATAGTACAATTTCAAAAAATAATAAAGTCTTCAGATGGCACCATACATTCTGAAAGTTCTGACACCTCTCAACTACGATGAAGACAATGGGAATTCACAGGTTGTTAATTAAACTGAATTTCCACGAATCCTGTTTGTTTTAGGTGCTTAATATGTGCTGAATGTGATGTCAGGTGTTTTGTTTTTGGGGGGGTGGGGGGTTGGCTGACATCTGTATGTGTACCCTACACGGGATAATGCGATATTTGTGCACCTGTATTTTACCGGTCACACGCAGGTGATTTGTCAACCCACTGCAGTTTTTAAGGAGTAAGGGTTGGGTGAACAAGGTGTGGAGCGGCCTGTCGCAAATTTAGCTGGACGCAGCACAGTTTGGGGGGTTGGCCGGAATGAAGGCCATGGGCTGATGGCCTTTCTCTGAGCAAATGGCTTTCCAAAATCCAGGGAATTGCAGCACCCTGTATGAGTGAATGGATTCCGGAAGTACTGAGGATTAGTTAATCAATCGAAAATGTCTTGCACACACACAAGTTTGCTTGCTTGTACAAAGAGTTGCTTAAGAACAGAGGAGTCTTTTCTCAAAATATCCCAGGCCTCATATGCTCCACTCAGAAGGACTGCGTTGGAAAACCTTCAAAGAATGCATGATAGAAAAAAACGTGTGTCTACCCATAATGCCCCATCTCGTTCTGTCATGTCGCTGGGGCTGAAAGTGAGTTGAGACTCGCTCACTTTCATTCAAATGCAATCTCATTGATTCCTGTCTCTGGGGGAGACAGATGAGAACTCTAACATCTCGTCCGCCGTTGCTGACAAGCGACAGTTATGCTTAGATAAAGAGGAAGTCCTTCAGGGGTTGTATGTGCGTGTGCGCGCGTGTGAACAGTGTCTCGTCTGTCCCCCAGGCGTGGCCTCTGTGCTAGCACTTTGTTCACTGGCATCTGTCTCTTACCCTGATTTATTCATTCAACCAAAGTACGTGGCCCCAGCGGCAGCCAGGATGCTCTCAGAGCGGACTGGATGCACAGCGCTTGTTGTGAGTTTGTCTCGTGCTTCACCCAGGAAGGGACGATCATCTTCCTTACCTAAGCCAGCTGCGCTAACAGAAACCCTTATTAACCTCCACTAGATCTGGGAGCTTTGACAAGACAATAGGAATACAATTAAGCCACCGGAGCAGGAGGGGCCATGGTGAATTATTTACAGAGGAATGCACAGGTAGATGGGCTGGAGCACGGCACATGGATGTGGATGTGGGCCACTCATCAGGAAATGATAATTAGGAGTATTCTATTTAGTTTTGTTCAGTTGCTTTTCAGTGTGGCTTCCCCAAAGCACTTAAAAATTTAACAAACGTTGTTAACAAATTAAAGACTCCAGAGTGAAATGAAAAGCAAGTGATTACCAGAATAGTGGAATGAAGAGGAGTGCTGTGGAATGAGGAACTGGATGGTCGAATGAAGAACGGAGCTTGGAAAGAATAATAACGTTCCAAAATGAAGAACAGAAAGGTGAAATGAAGAACACGATCTCAGAATGGACAGCAGAATCGTGGAATGAAGAATAGAATTGTTTGACGAAGAACAGGGTTGGTGGAATGAAGAACAGGCTTGGGGGAATGAAGAAAAGGCTTGGTGAAATGAAGAGCATGGCGGTATGAAGAGTAGGGTTGTGAAATGAAGAGCAGGGTTGTGGAATGAAGAGCAGGGTTGTGGAATGCCGTACAAGGTTGTGGAAATGAAGAACAGGGTTGGGTAAATGAAGAACAGCATTGTGGAATGAAGAACAGGGTTGTGGAATGACGTACACGGTGGGGAAATGAAGAACAGAGTTGGGGAAATGATGAACAGGGTTTTGGAATGAAGAACAGGGTTGTGGAATGACGTACAAGGTGGGGAAAGAAGAACAGGGTTGGGGAAATGACGAACAGGGTTTTGGAATGAAGAACAGGGTTGGGGGAATGACGAACAACATTGTGGAATGAAGAACAGGGTTGTGGAATGACATACAAGGTGGGGAAATGAAGAACAGAGTTGGGGAAATGACAAACAGGGTTTTGGAATGAAGAACAGGGTTGGGGGAATGAAGAACAGGGTTGTGGAATGAAGAATGGGGTTAGGGGAATGAAGAACATGGTTGGTATGAAGAAAGGGTTGCTGGAATGAAAACAGGGTTGTGGAATGAAGAACACAGTTGTGGAATGAAGAGCAGAGTTGGTGGAATGAAGAACAGGGTTGGTGGAATGAAGAACAGAATGGTGGCACTTGAAAGGTCATTAATGTGAATGAAAAGGGAAGCAATTCAACAGTTTCAAGGAATGAATGAGATGGACACAAGATGATCTCTGCCAGTGCTTCTGTGCTCATTAAATTAAGTCGAAGGAGAACCCCCCCCCCCCCCCATCAATATCTCTTAATTCCAAATGATGCAATTTAGCCATCAGTCTTGTTTATTGGACCACCTTGACATTTGTGATCCCTGGCCCTATTAGCATTTGTTTATTTAGCTGATAATGGCATTTCAGAGACCCATCGTTTCGTCGGCAAATGGAAATATAACGTTTGCATGTGCCCATTTGGGGGGGAGTGAACCGCAGATCATATAAGGCTGACGTCCCAGTAGATTAGAGATTAGTAATTATGACTGTTTATTTTTCCTTCTCCTTTGTAAAAATCTTACAATGGCTTTAAAGGTGTATTGGTATATTTCTAATTTTATGTGTGGATTGGGGTGGACTATTTCCCTCAGTCTCTTCTCACATCATTTCCTGTTCCCTGGACAAAGTGCCTGTGACAGTCTGCCTCCGTAACACGCAACATGAGCTCGTAAATTCCTCAGAAGGACATAAGCGATTCGGCATATGGTCGTCTGGGTGCTGACAGCACCCACGCTGAAGGGGGAGCTCGCAATGGGAAACATGGCTGAGCTGTTGGAGGTGTCCTCTGCTGTTCCCACGCTGGACTGTGGACACATTCCAAAGGGCATCTGGGAGGATTTATGGAGCCGCTGCTCCTCTGGATTCTGAGCTTTTAAAACAAACGCTTGGGTTGACGGGCCTGGAATCCGCAGCTCACCAAGCCAGAGCAGAACCACGCCCAGAACCTCAAATAAATGAAGGGTTCCAGTGTGTCCCTTACCTGATTCCCAGTATCGTGTACCGTATTCCTGAACCACTGCACAAAGCACAGTGGTCAGTTCACTTTAAATGCCTGATCTTGTAATGTAACACTATCTGGAGATTAAAAATCCCCAACCCAGTTGTAAGAAACATAACACCTTTTACATTTTGCCTTCTGTTCACTTACCTATGAACCTTCCTTCCTTGAACTAACGTTGCTGATATTGAATCGTCTTCTTTCTTAACATGACCAGACTCATGGAATATGTGACTGATTCATTTTCTTGGCTTTGTTAACCTGTATAGATATGCTCTTAGTTAGAAGCCAAATGTGTAAGGTGAAATCTCATAAATGGGGGACATAATTATCAATAATGTTTAGAAGAACTATTTGTAAGCATGAAATAAACTGAGATGACGACACAGCATGGCACATGAGAATAACTGAGCATGTCCTGGAACAAACGTGTGGGGATACAGCAGAAACAGACCGTGTTTCCATTAGCGAAGTCAGGCTGGATGTTGCCACAAACCTAGAAAGTCCTACTCACAGACACCTCTTGTTAGTCGTAAACATGAAAAATCAACCTCATGTTTGGTTGCAAGATGCTAAAGTTGTTTAATTCCAACTGTATACGCGAAGACTCGTAAGTCAAAGACTCGTATCTCCAGGGATGCCTGTACTTCAGTTTCTTTTAATTGGCTGTGAACGATAAGCAGTGCATGCAGATTAGATGCAGGGGTTTGACTGGAGTTACTCCTACACCATCCTAAATGTTTCATGCATGCCTACTGCCCATCCTATAGGCTGACCTCCTCACACCTATCAACAATGAACAGCAAACTCCGAAAAGGAGAACGTTCCAACAGGCAGGGCTGTCCGGTAGAGCCTTCCTAAACTCGCGGACACCTTTTATTCTTGTGTGTCGAACCGCCTTCCCCATGGAGAGCAAACGTCAGTGGCAGCATGGCATGGTGATTAACGGCTGGAAAGGCACACACGGCAGCAATCATGACCGTTATTATCCTCTTAATCATATTCTCCAAGACAATGACAGGCTCTCTCTGTTTCTTGTTTCTTTGCTGGAGCTGCGGCTGCTGTCTGTACCCCGCCTTTCAGCGCCCCCTCTGCCCCTCCCAGCAGCCCCCTGTGCCCCCCCCCCCCCCCCCCCCCCCCCAAGATGCTGTCAGGCTCGTCGGAGACAGAGGAGGAGAATGACCCTGACGGGCCCTTTGCGTTCCGCCGGAGGGCCGGTTGTCAGTACTACTCGGTGAGTGTGTTGTCTCTTCCCCATCTCCCCCCCCTCCCCAAGCATTACCCACTGGTGCTGTTGCAGGCACTGATATATGATTTCCCACCCCAAGGCCCGGCTGGAGCAGAGCGGCGGTTGGCCATGGTGCAGCCCTGCAGAGGGTGGCTTGGGAGACCCGCGGTACCGCTACAGCCTGACCTCACTGACGGTCCCCCAGCGCTGTGTAGGGCTGGCTCGCCGACGTCTCGGCCGCGGTGGCAGGTAGGCCCCTTCATGCCCCCCCCTGCGAGAGTGACATGCTTATTTAAGATTGGTGACTGACTCTGAACCCCCATGCCACAGGGTTTTGCTGGACAGGGCACACTCGGACCTGAATCACGTGTTCAACACGGTGGACCCTGACACCATCCCGCTCGCAACTCAGCCTCCAGAGAACACCATTGCCAGTACCTCAGAAACACATACCTCGGACAGAGTGCTCCCCGCCGACCTTCGGCAGATTTTGCTGAACATCAGGTCGTGCCGCTGGAGGTACTTCAGGCCCCGGACGGCGAGGCAGGACGGTGTCGATGGCTCAGACCCTTCTGGCCAGAGCAGGCTGTGCAGAGGTCCATATCGGCCAGGCTCGGTCCAGCCAGGGGCCCCGCCGAGCGGACCATCTTCACTGGCCAGGACCGGACCTGGTATGACCCCTGCTGCTGGTGAGTTCACCTACCAGAAGTCGATGCTCTCAAATAAGAATATAATTAGAATTGTAAAAAGGGGGGCTAAAATATTCCCCTGCCTGAAAGTCAAGGTGTTTGCTGTTCCCTCACCACCCACACCCCCTTGGCTGCCTGCGCACACTTGTTCATGTCAGCAGAAACTTTTTCAGGGGGCTTATGGTGCCCCTCAGCTGTTCCTCTCCAGGTGGAGCTTTAAGAGGCTGTGGGTCTGTCTGAGAGCATTAGGCAGGCTACAGGACAGCTGCGGCTTTTATTAAGCAAATCCGAATGTGCTGCCTGAATGTGAATTGGACAGTGAACGGCTTTGTGGGATCCTGCTCTCCCCAAGTCTGTCCCCTCCAGTCCTGGAGGAGAGCTGCCATTGCTGGCTTCCCAGAATTAGTGGTCTAGAGATCCTGACCTTCTGGGTTTCCATGGAGTCCACTGGGCTCTGACCCCATGCTTGTCCCCTGCAGCCTTCACCGTGGAGCAGTACCAGCAGCACCAGGAGCAGCTAGCACTCATGCAGAAGCAGCAGCTGGAGCAGATGCAGCTACAGCAGGCAGGCGCTGACCCCCCTGGTAGCAGTGCGCAGGTTTGCACTTCCGTCTCGGCTCTCGTACCACTATGAGGCCTTAAGGCGTTCAGGGTAATGACGCCAACTCGCTGAGCGGTCAGCCTTGCTGCCTCCACTGGGCCTTTGTCTAGAACTTAATGAAGCCCACTGAATGCTTGGATACTGTGGGGAAATGCCCCCTGGGCCTGGAGTGCCGAGGTTGTTCCACGTTTTTGGTCAGGTTCAGGCATGTTTCCCATTGGTCACATTCGAAGCCAGTTGCCGCCTCCCACCTGGCTCTTTGTTACTCTGACACCCCCCCTCCCCCAAACAGGGTTCGGCGTCAAAGACTCTAGATTCGGCGAGCGCTCAGTTTGCCGTGTCAGCCCTGGTGACCACAGAGCAGCTGCTGGCGGCCAAGGCCAAAGACGAGACGGTGCTGGGGAGCGGAATCAATGGGGTCCTGCAGGCTCCTGGTAAGTCGGCTCGGCAGGGGGCCTTTCTTGGTATGTGTTCTACTGGGGTCCTGAGCTATACAGTGCCTTATTTCTTGGTACCGGCTTCTTTTCCAGGAGTCTATAAGAGTTCATCCCATGTTGGTGGCACACCCATCCCTCTGGCTCACGCGGGCCAGCCTCCTGCAGTTGCTCTGGCGACAACTGTGACGACTACAGCCGGTCCCACCTTCCACCAGCCTACCACCAACAACGGCACGACGACGGCGAGTTCCAGCCCCACTGCCACTCAGGTCTTGATCGGGAACAACATCCGCCTGAGCGTGCCCCCTCCAGGGGGCGCCCTGAGCCCCATCGCTACACTCAACGCACGCCACATATCCCGGACTATAAGCGCCATGCCGCCATCTGCCTTAAAGCTGGCTGCCGCGGCTGGTAACTGCCAGATGCCCAAGGTCACAGCTGCGTCCTCCCTGGACATGGTGCCTAGGTGAGACCCTGGCACGAGTGTGTGGTTTGTGGTTGTGTGATTCCCACTGTGATGGTCCAGTCTAAGCCAGCCTCATCCTCACCCTACAGGGAGAACCACGATCAAGAAAAGACAGCACTGAATAGTATAGCGGACAACACAGTGGCCATGGAGGTGACGTAGTGCGGCTAATGGCGCGGACGGGACCTCATCCGGCTGCTATGCATTGTAGCATAGCGAGCGCGGCAGACAGCAGAATGCAGCGCCTCTGTCTCCGTGGCAACTGTTGGGACTTTGTTGCAATGCTCATCTCTCGTGCTTTTCCCATTTATTTGTTACTGTTAATAAGAGGCATCGACATCTGTAAATTATGAATATGGCAATTCTATGTACAGTTACCATGTATTTGTAATACACTTGTATATATGTTACTTGAATACAGAATTGTTCATTTGTGATGTTTTGCACTTGGGGGAAAAATTAGGAAAAAATGCAACTGGTTAAGTGAGGCGAGAGGTGCATAGCGAAGACATGTCCTTACATCGTGCATGGTGCAGAGCCTGCTGTTTTATCTATTTATTGTGCTGTGTTTACAGTTTCTTTGTACACTGTACCCTCATTGGTTCCTGTGCTGTAGTAAATGTTAGGTAGCTATGGACTCCTCGGTATTTTGTATATTTGTGAACATACCTGGGCCCCTCCAGGGCATCCACTTGTTCTGTGTATCATGTGGAAATAAATGGTGACATACATACAGAATTGTAAGGGGGGGTGGGGGAAAAAGGTTTTGGAGCTATTAGTGGGTAATTGCTTTTTGGGATTTTCTGCTTGTTGTCCCAAGATGAGTAACAAAGTAGGAATGAAGTCTCTTCGCAGACGCCACCGCTGCTTCCCAATTAACAGAGCACTATTTCTTTAATTATTGCTGCTTTTTACTTTGTTTCAAGTTCATTTAATAAGCGTTTTTGTTACTCCTGCCCCACTTTTATAGAACATTTATTTTTATATTCTCCCCATCGTGATTGTATGCCTGTTCTATTGAAAGACTTCATTCGTTTTGTTACTTGTTGATAAAAGGATATAAGGGAGATGGAAGCAGTGATTGCTGTACGTGTATCATCATTCCAATTTCTAAAAAACAAAACGGCCTCTTAGTTTTTTTTTGTTTTTTAATTTCTCCTGAAGGCTGAAAGGCCAGAACCAGACGTGAATCGGGTGCCTTCCTCTGGAAATGTGTGAGCTCTCTTCTGTGAAGAGTTCGGTATCAGACGAGGCCATGTGTGCTCTGTCCGTACCGCAACCTGAATGCCCGCTCCAATGGCATCGTTTAATCCCTGAGGTTTTCTAGTCCCACCTGGAAGACGGAAAGTGACACAACTCACAAAAATAAATCCCAGGGCATTCTATGTTGACCAGCTGACGTGTCCTGTAATTTGTGCAATGGGTGATTCACTTGGAGTTGGGGGTGGGTGCAAACTCTACTGAAGCCATGAATGATTGGTTTACTTTGGGGGAGGGGGGGCAGTGGTAGACTGACATAATGATAGCAAAGCATGCTATTAAAATTAGACCCATCTTATTTTGTGTGGTTATCACTTAATATTACCATGCAGTCCTGCCATGATTTAGTGAAGGATATTAGTTTGGCAGGGAGCAGGAATGTGATGGCAATACTTTTTAGAAATAACTTGTGCTGGAAGCCACAAAACACCACCCTGTTCTCCATTGGCTACAGGCTTTAACCTGTCTGGGCTGAGATTATGCTGGACAGGAATTCTCTTATCAGTTTAGTTGGGTGAGCATTGTTCTGCCCTGTGTGCTTACGGGTAGGTGCAACAGCAAGTGGAGAGCTTGCAGCATCAAAATAATTTTAACCTTATTCAACATCCACCTAAAAGCAATAGGCTCAGTCTGTTAGTCTCTGTATGCAAGCGTTAGTATTTCTTGTTGGTTTATTTGCCATCATATACCAACCAAGATTAGCAGATTTCCTGACCAGTCTGAATATCAGTTTGAAGCGTGATAAAAATACACTGCTCAAAAAAATTGAGAACACAAATCGCACATCAGCTCTTGAACAAAATATTCAAGTGGAAAATCTTTAGTGTGTAATTGGTCAAGAACAAAATGTAACAGTCAATGGAAACAAAAATCACCAACCCAGTGGGGGCTAGATTCACAATCACACAAACAATCTAAGTTAAAAAAAAAAAAAAATTGAAATCACAGGCTGATCCACCTTGCATGAATTTCATCACAGCAACTCATGATGTGACAGTGTGTATGGCCGTCATGTGCCTGTATGCACTCTCAACAGCATCTGGGCATGCTCCTGACAAGATGGTGGGTGGTGTCCTGCGGGATCTCCTCCCAGACCAGGATCAGGCCATCAGTGAGCTCCTGGACAGTCTGTGGTGCTACTTGACAGTGTCAGATGTACCGATACATAACGTCCCAGAGGTTCTCAATTGGATTCAGGTCTGGGGAACATGCGAGCCAGTCAATGGCATCAATGCCTTCGTCATCCAGGAGCTGCCTACACACTGGCCACATGAGGCCGGGCATTGTCCCGCACCAGGAGGAGCCCAGGGCTCACTGCACCAGCGTAAGGTCTGACAGTAGCTTTGAGGATTTCATCCCGTACCTAACAGCAGTCAGGTTACTGTTGCCTAACACATGGAGGTCTGTGCGACCCTCCAAGGATATGCCTCCCAAGACCATCACTGACCCACCACCAAACCAGTCATGCTGGATGACGTTGCAAGCTGCATAACGTTCATCATGGCGTCTCGAGACTCTTTCACGTCTATCACATGTGCTCAGTGTGAGCCTGCTCTCATCTGTGAGGAGAACGGCGCACCAGTGGCAGAGCTGCCAAGTGTGGTATTCTCTGGCAAATCGAGCATGCACGGTGATGGGCTGTGAGCACAGGTCCCACTACAGGACGTCGGGCCCTCATGCCACCCTCATAGAGTGTTTCTGACAGTTTGGTCAGAAACATGCACACCAATAGCCAGCTGGAGGTCATTTTGTATGGCTCCTTCTGTTCCTCCTCACACGAAGGAGCAGATACCGGTCCTGCTGCTAGGTTGATGCCCTTCTAGAGCCCTGTCCAGCTCTCTTCATGTAATGGCCCATCTCCTGGTATCTCCTTCATGTTCTTGAGACTGTGGTGGGAGACACAGCAAACCTTCTTGCAACAGCACATATGGTTGAGCCATCCTGGAGGAGCTGGACTGCCAGTGCAACCTGAATGGGCTGCAGGTACCACCTCAGGCTACCAGTAGTGACAAGGACACTAGCAAAATGCGATCAGTCAGGCAGGATGAGGAGAGAGCAATCGTCTGTGGCTACCACCTGCAAAACCATTCCCTTTTTGGGGGTTGTCTTGCTGTTGCCTCTCCAGTGCACCTGTTTTCACTTTGATTTGCACCAAAACGTGAAGTTGATTCACAATCACTTATGGACAGATTGATATCTCTGGAGTTTAATTGACTTGGTGTTAGTCTGTGATGATTAAGTGTTCCATTATATATTCTTGAGTAGTGTATTTAGATAGGGTCTTGAAGCTTAGCTGCATGATATGTGAGCACTGCCTGTGACTTACTGCTCAGCCCAGTACTCGGCAGAGGTTAGGAAATAAACATATTTCAAAAGGGTCTCCATGACCTTGTATTTTGTAGTCAACGTGCAAGTCTGGCTGGCTTCCTCTTGGAGGTAAATACTTCACTTCAGATGCACTTAGAAAGTGTTCACCATGGAAACTTCAGCGTGTATTTCTAAAGATGAAAAGCTTAGTAATGGTGTGTGTGTTCCCAGCTTTTTCTCCTTTTTTAATTTGTTTTTTTTTTCTTCAAAGCTCTTTTCTGTTTTAACACAAGTCAGACATTTGGTACAAAACTGTGTACGTACATAATATTTCCTGCTGCTGGAATGACAAGTAATGTTAGATTAACCATTTTTACCCCTTAGAAGTTACTGACATGTGGAGATAATTACAAAATAATATGCTTATGTTATTGTACTTAAGCATCACCTTGCCTTTAGGCCCTGTACGTCAATGCTTTGTGTCAAAGTACTGAATGAGGAATGATAGCGGCTGTTCAAAGGTGCAGTAAACTGACGCAAACAAAGGATGAAAGCTAACAGCTTCAATGGAGACAGAGGGATCTGAAAGTACCATTGACCAGACTCAAGTGGCTTTATTTCTGGGAAAAACTGGCAGGTAATTCTGCATGTCTGCATAAATGAATATTTAATGTGTCTATTCATCTCCCAAACCCCTTGTCCTGTACAGGGTTAAGGTGGCCCTGAAGTGTACCCCAGCAAGCACAGGGTGTGAGGCACAGGGACACCCTGGAAGGGAGGCCAGTATGACTCAGAGTACCCTTTCACATAATAACACACCCTGGGGCTTTGCAGAGGTATCATCCATCTTCTAATAGCCGATCAGGATCAGGATCAGGCAACATTCAACATAAGACTGGGTACACACTGGAATAGAGGACTCACTCATGCGCAGTTACGAACTGAGGCACTACAGCGATGCAATTAGCCTGGCTGCATGTTTTTGGACTGCGGAAGGAAGCCGAGGAGAACTCGGCACTTTGCGGGACGGAGACTGAGGTTATGTATCCATTGCACTCCGAATCTTGATATTTCGTGGTAGGGACACGGAAGACTGGCCGGCAGAGCAGTGCATTGTGGGCTCCTAATTTCACTTCTGGAGCCAGATGTTTGTAAAAAGCAATTTTGCAAAACCCAAGCGGCCGCGCACGGAGTCCATATTTGCAGAGTGCTTCTTAATTCTACTCCACAAAGAAAACCTCGTTTTATTGACGGAACACTCGAAACATTCTGATTAAAGTAATACTCACAACTCCGCCATGTGTCTCTGAGCTCCGGCTTAGCTTGTTCCATCTTCTTTTCACGCAAATATCATTGAAGCGGGCGCTGACTTGGTCTCACCCATGGTCGTGATCATTGGTGCGAAGCTGCAGTGATTATTACTACTCAGCAAAGGTTATATGCCATCTTCAGCTTTCTGTGCCTCTTAAGGTTTAAAAAAATACAAGGCTAAGCTTGGTCACGAAACCAGAAATTAAATTAATTCAAATTAATGAAATGACTCGTGAGTGGAAAAGGCTGTCACAACTTCATGCAGTTGAACGCTCGTCCCACACACTGCAAGGAAGCAATAGGAAAGTGATCAATTATCAGTGCACCTTGGTCCAGCCTATTTAATATAATTCTCCTCCTCGTCCTTCATTTCTTCTGTCAAGGCTCAGGGCAAAAAAAAAGATGACTTACTGTGCTATCAATACACGCACTGGTGTTGGCAGTGTCAAGCCCTGGAGTTCAGACAAAGGTTTGTGTTCTTTATTTAAGGATCGGGGTCTGCATCTCTTCTTTCCTGGTTGAGGGGTAGGTTCTGGTTTTGTCTGGGTGTTGCAATACCGCTGATGTGGCTAGTTACCCAGATTCCTCGAAGTGCACTAAGACTGCCTCGGGACAAGGCTTTGACTACAGCTGTGCATGACAGTGATTTGATCTTGAACCAGTGTCACACTGATCCCTTCAGGCTAGAAACTTTGATCCATTCAACTGAGAGAAGATTCAATTGTTCTGCTACTTTCAGCATGGGCGCCCAGCATTGTTGGTCCTATTACTTTCCCACCCTCTCACCAAAGTTTAATCAGCTGCTTCTCGTATTTGTACCCCTTTACCACTATATTAAACCTCAACACACAAACTCCCCGTCCCATCTGCTCAACTCTAGATCAGGTGGGTCTGTCCCTCGTCCAACCCTGAGTAAGTCTACACTACGGCTTTACCCGATCGTCCAGGATCGTCCGGGAAAACACAACACCAATCACCAAAGTAGTTGGTGTGGTTTTTCAAATGGAGTCTGTCACGATGGAAAAGATGTAATCATTTTAATATCTTTTTGTGTTGTTTTGTAATTATGGGTAGTTTAATTAAGAGAGATACTGACAGCTTAATACCACCTTTAACAGTACTTGTCCTAAATTACATTATGTAACGATCTAATTTCTTAAATTACATACACTAATGAGACATTTCCAAAGCAGACCTTGCAAATATGATATACATACATTTTGAGGTTCAGAGATAGTATTTCATATGAAACATATTTATCTATACAAATTGCTCAAAGTGTTAGGCTGCAAACCTTAACTATTCTCCTTTGATTGGGTTTTTCCTCATGCAGATTTTATCATGCATATGTTGAACAGAAAGAACAAAACCATAATTTTTATTACACATGAGGTGAAACACCCAAAGAAACCCTGAAACAAATTAATTCTTCAACATACAGGAATGACATAGTTATATTGAAGTAATCCATTTGAAATGAGAGATTCTGATATCCCCCAGGACACCAGCTCTAAGCCTTGCACGTTGAGGTGTTGAATTCCCAGCCTGGTGAATGTCACTCACTGCCACATGGAGGATGGGCCAGAGGGTGAAAAGCTGCTGCAGTTTAACTCGAGGCCACTTGAAAACATATTACAGAACATGGAGAACATAAGTAGGGAAAGTCCAGGACATGCACTACATTTACAGCTTTCCTCAAGGTATGAATGGCTGAATCTCCATCTTCTGTTGGGTGCTATTAAGCTAAGAGAGGATGAACGTTGGAGAACAAGTGTGTTGATGTTTCAAGGGTGGGTTTTCCAGCGAAGGCCTGTTACCGCCGGTTACCTTTCGGGCTGCGCTGCAGAAAACGTTTTCAGTTGATGTAGCACTAAGGAGGTATGGTGACCGTTATGAATTCCTTCTGGGAAACAAAATGTACAAACCAAGGCCCATTCTAACAAAAGAACCAATCCACTTGGATCGGTGTTGCCATGGTAGCATGGCCTTGTGCAATCCACGCATTCACAATGGGAGATGATTGAAAAGTATACAGCAGTTTCTTTGTGTTAACTTGAGGAACAAGTATTTATGCATTTTCATTTATCAGGCAGAATTATTCTACTGATTCCTCTTTCAGAAAAACAATATGTTGTTTGTAACGAAGGTTAAATTCTTAAAAGACACTTTATTCATTACCAGACGTACAAGAAACATTAACCAAAGTAAAAGATGAACAGGCATTTTGCAGTTGTTGCAGCACATTTATGAAAACATGCACATCGTGTTTATTTATTGTTTTCATCAATTTTGTTCTTTTTTCAGAATTCCCATTATCTGGAGCAAATGACCTCGGACAAGAAAAAATTTATGAAAACTTGCCACTTCATCATGGCTGTCATCTTTAATCTGGCCTTTGAAGAGTCCTTGTAAGTTTCTATTACTCTTTGATTTTCCTTTGAAGGTTTCTGAGTTTTTTTTTTTGTTTAATGTAGCCTACATCCAAAATAGCCAGAGCACATCCAGTGCCTTGAGTATCTGCTATTCATGGTGCCCAAAATAGGGGTTTGATGACTTTGTTTAATTTCTATCAATCCCATCGGGTCCCATTATCCATGACTGAGAGGATGAGCCCCAAGATTCCTGGGTGATGCGTACAGCTCTGGCCTGTCCCATTATTATGATGCTCATTCTCTCTCCTTTCTGTGAGCCTTGGACGCTGCTGTTATTTATCTCCCTGCTTCCATTACGCTCCGCCGCCGCTTTCAATTAGGCACTGGGGTGGCAAAGAGGGGGGGGTGACTCAAAATGGAGCAGACTCCTCAGATCTCACCCTCATTAGATCCTCGTGAGTCAGGAGGTGAGAGGAGGCTGATCAAAGCGGAGGCAGTGTTGACCACACCCACCTTGAGCCTCAGTGATCCAGAGTTACACAGTTAAGGTGCCATGCCATAGTTTAAGATCTGGGAGCACTGTTGTGAGACATATGCGTACATTGGCCATAAAGCTGTTATAGGGTCATAACCGGACATAAGCAAATTCACTTCTGTTTTTGCAGAAGGACTTTTGCAGGAGCAAATTAGTGACTGTCTTTGTGGACAGCTGATTCCCAGTTGGTACGCCGCAACTGCTGAACATAATATATAAAATGCAAGCCTTTGTATTTTGTGCTCTCCGGCTTGCCATACAGGTGGGTGAGAGTGCTCCCACCTGCATTGAAGTGAGTGTGTCCTGAATGCAGGGAGAGGACCATGATTACCTCTAAAAAAGACTGAACTGAGAGGAGGAGCAAGCTTTACATCCGCACACCCTTTTATGGGCAGGCCTGAGGGTGTCCGCCTTCACCATGCATGCCTTCTTGGCAAAATGTGAAAAACACCCTCTGGGAATTATGATAAAATTCCATTTTCAATCTTCATTTCAGGCTCTTTTTTTTTTGTATACGCCCCAGAGCACAGAAGTAGTAACGGCATATCAAGTTGGCTGAGAATAATTCATATTAGCGATGGCCGCTGTGCCATCAGAGTATGCGGGAGAGTTTGTACTTCTGTGGTCTCCCATCTATTCAGGAAGGGGTGCTGCTCTATCTGGGACCAGAGGAAGCCAGCTGCGTGACCCCCAAATCAGTGGAGGGCTGCACAATGGAGCTACTGTCCTATGCTGGGGCAGCACCTGCCCCAGAACCTCTGCATGCTGCATGCAGAGCAGGACAGCCAGCCAATCCCAGATGGCAAGCTGCGGAGTGAAGGGGGGTGTGAGAAGCCCGTCTTGTGTGCTGAAGAAGCCCCACGCACCGGGACAGTAGGGAGACAATTAGGCCACCCGCTGACGGGAAATAAATCAGGTCATTTTCGTGGACTCTTCTCGTCCATCACCAGGTGTATCGAAATGTAAATGAAAAATAAAATACCCACATCTTACTATCATAAACGGTATACAGCGCTGCATTTATCGCGAAGCAAGATTGTATCTGGGGGGGTCAGCCTTTCCAGGTGTCCAATAGTCCCACATGGTTATAAGTAGAGACATTGTTTTGAGTTTGGTCTTTTAATCCAACAGGTTAAAACCAATGCTGGAGCTTGGTATGAGAATGGATTAATAGTTACAGCCTTAAATGCAGCGTGGACACAAGGCTGGTGGATACAGTCTTGAATGGGGATGCCAGTCCATCAATATACAGTGCTCAAAAAAATTACAGGAACACTTTTTAATCAGAGTATAGCATCAAGTCAGTTAAACTTCTGGGATATTGATCTGGTCAGTTAAGTAGCAG
>JAACJT020000066.1:687777-700885 GCA_009936485.2 Gymnarchus niloticus | reverse complement strand
CAGGTACTGTAGGGTGCAGGGGTCCGTGGCGTTGGCTGTGACCCCCCTGTTTCCCTGGCAGACTTGCCGGCGTGAAGCCGTCTTTGTCTTTTTCTGCATCGCACCGGTTTGTGGGGGCACGTTTCTGCCGAACGGGAGTACATCAACTTAGACATCCCCCTTTTTTTTTTTTATTTACATTGCATTTACATACACAGCTGCTTTCTATGTTTTACTAAAATGAATAACTATGCATAGAGATAATAAATGTTCTGCCTTCTCTCGCCCTCAAACTAGAAATTGATCTTGATAATCTCACATGGTGAGGTCATAGACACGTTTTTAAATAACGGTCGAAAGTGTTCATCTCGTGCTCTTCTGGATTCTCCAGATATAAATGAGCTGCATCTCTGTGTCGCTTTTGAATGGGGCAGTGTCAGCAGCTGGGACAGCACATAAACATAACTGTTCGCTCGTAAAATCTTTACCAGATTTTAAATTTTTCCTTCTGCCTTTCGGGTTGGACGTGCTGGTTTAGGAAGGCGAGATGTGTTGGTGAGTCGAGGGGAACGTGGTTTTTTGACATCGAGTCAATGTGTCTGCGGCGTGCCAAAAGAACCGTAATTTGATTTCACATGAACTGAATACAAATTGGACTGTTTCGGGTGACCTGCTTGTTATGAGAAAGAAATGTTGGGGGCGGGGTCCAGAGGCTTCTAAGATGTGTGAGGAGACCTCCCCAGCATGGATAGAAATGTAGGATGGAGAGACCCCCTGCACACACACAGACACACACCCCTTGTATCCCACACAGAGTCCAGGGAAAGCCAACCAAATAAAAAAAAAGAAATAACTGAGTAAAAGTGGCTGCCTGTTTAAGCCCCCCCCACATCGCTGTTCATTTATAGCTGGCGGCTTCGCCGGAGTGACGGACCTATCGACACACAGGAAAGCCTAAAGATGATTAACGAGGCCAGGGCAGAACCATTAGGCAGCAAAGATGGGCTCTCCAGGGGCCCTACTCCACTCTAGACAAGATGGGACTGTCCGTCTGCTTCGTCTGCTGTATTACTAGTCTCCAGGGGGGGGGCAGCAGTATTGGTTGCGAGGAGAGCTGGGGTGGGGGGGTGCTTGGTATGAGGAAGCAGAATCATCCCCTACCTGGCTGTAGACACAAGGAAAATAGGGAAGTCCTCCAAACTCTGGTGAACATCTCAGAGTATCTTCTAGCTAAGCCACCTTCACAGGGAACCATGAGGGGACAGACCACTGTGCCTCTGCGTGACTTGGGGCTCTCACCTTATCGCTTAAAGATACGGCTCCATATGTTCACTCTGCTTTTGGGTTGATAAAAAAACCGACCTCAAAAATCTCCAGGAGGCTCTTGCTAACCCATAAAAAACGCATTGCCACCCCCCATTGGTTATCCACCATACTTCTCTATAACGTTTCTGCTGGTTGGATGTGTGAGAGGGACGGTGTTCTGTCTGGGCAGATTTACTGGTTTGCTCATTGAGGAAGCTGTAAGAATGCCGGGTGTCCGTCCGCCTCACAAAGACGCGATGTCCGTTTAGCGGCTCTCTCCACGTGCTGCAAGTCGCCGACCGCGCAGATGCCCCCCTCCTCTGTTTATTTGATTCACAGAAAGGGTCCCTTCAACAAATGTATTTTTACCTCTTGCAGGAGAATGTCGGATAGGGAAGTAAGTAATTAAAGGGATCCTTTTGACGGCATCAGCCATGGCACTGCTGGTAAGCCTGACTATATATTGTGAAATCCATTTTTCAGTCTTGCAAAAGTCAACATTTAAGCTTCACAGTACTCTTGCATGGACCCTCGCCACATGAAAGCACTGGATGTTTGAGACCATTATTGTTTTGTTTTGTTTCACTTGTAGTCCATGCTCTGGCCTAGTAAGCACCCATTTGCAATGGATGCAGTGATTATTTTGTGCTCATTTTCGATCCCACGCATTAGCATTTGTGCTACCTGTTGTTTACTGTACAATGTACGCCCTCGCTGGGCGCTGTGTCAGTGTTGACGCTGCAGACTTGTCGCTGAGGATTCCTTTTAGGTTAACTTCCTGAGAGAGCGCATGACAGCGGGAGTTCACACACCTACTGCTGTTCTTATTTTCTCTTTCCTCTTTGTTTGTGCATGGTTCTGTAGCATTTGTGATGTGTGCTTGATAAATGTGGACGCAGCTTCGCTTTTTAATTTGAACTGGGGGCCCCTCCTGCATCTCTGTGAGGGTGAAGGAACCACAAATGATGTCTGCAAGTGGCCCAGCTGGGTCACCGACTGCGCCGGGTAATCAGTTGATAAATTCGTGTTTGATGTAGACCGACGGGGGCTGCCGACCTGCTGACAGGGGTCAACACAATGGGGCAAAAGGCCCATGTGATCTATAGGCGGAAACCCAAAGGGGATTTAGTAGGGGATGTCCAGGGAGGTTAAAGCACATATTAAGGTGGCATTGACTGGGTGAGTGGGCAGGGCCTGAGGGGAAATGGATTCACAAGCAAACCTGGTTTAACTGCGGTCAGGCTGAATCACATGGTGCAGGTCAGGGCTCCATGAACACTCCCAAGCACTCCTGAATGCCACCAGACACGTGGACGGCCACCAGCAACACTCAGCCTTGTGTGCATCACCGCCCACCTCCGCTGTACTTCGGTAGACTCTCAGGGAGCTGAAAGAGTCTCCATGTTTTTCTGTACCGAACAAAAAATATAAGGGACGTCTTATATTTTTGAAGCGACGTATCCATAAACAGACATCCAGGCCGACCTCCCACAGTATGGGAGGCTTGGGATCAGTGTGAACGGGTGAAATCGTGGTTATAACTCACTCGGCAGCTTGCCGGGGCCTGACGGCGCCAGACCGAAAAAATCAACAGACGCAAACCGAGCAACTCGTTTAATGGACCTGAAACGTTGTTTACTGCAGGCAGACAGAGCTGGACATAATCTTTTTAGCCTCCGTCTGCTTGTTGTGCGACTTACAGATGAACATGTGGCATCCGGCGATCCTTAGCTGCGGTCATGCGCCGTCACAGAGCCCACGCTTCTCCAGCTGAAGTTACATCCGCTGAATGTGAAGCAGTAATGGCAAGAACTGTCGAGTTTTTAGCCGGACCTCCAGTTTGGCTGATTTAGCCAAATGGACAGCCTGAGCATTGATAGTAACCTGGCATCTCGCTTTTTTTTTTTTGGACAGGCACAGTTCAAACATCAACTTGCACCGGAAACTGCTGACCAAAGAGCTGGACGACATGGTCCTGGACCCCCACACGCCTCTGCCCAGGGACCTGCGCACTGAGTTTTTGGCCAAGATCTACGGCAACCACCATCTGGGTCTGGAGGCTATGGCGGCAGGCATAGGGCCGCGGGTGCTTGGCCGGGATGAGCCTGGTTCCCCAGGGGGGGCCGAGTACTCCCACGGAAACGGGTTCTGCAGGGGCGTGTCCGATGACTACGCGGTGCTGGACCTGAGCACCGCCTCCAGCGTCCAGTCCAGTGGCAGCGCGCACTCGTCCTCACGGGAGTCGGACGATGGCAGCGATGAGGGCATTCTCCTGGACGAACTGGAGGGTGCCAGTGATGGGGAGGGTCCTGGCGGGGCCATGGCGGGTGAGGGGGGTGAGTCCTCCACCTCACCGACGCCAGTCTCTGTGCCGGGGGTGGGCTTCGGCGGGGGCATCCTGTGTAACATCTGCCGCAAAGTGTACAGCAACAAGGGGACTCTGCGTGTACACTATAAGACCGTGCACCTGCGCGAGATGCACAAATGCAAGGTGCCAGGCTGCAACATGATGTTTTCCTCGGTGCGCAGCCGCAACCGGCACAGCCAAAACCCCAACCTGCACAAAAACGTGCCCTTCACATCCATCATGGACTAGCCCCTCCCCACCCTGCTCAGGCCCCGCCTTCCGGTCCACCATCTTGCACCCAGGCCCGGGCCGCTGCGTATCAGCCTCGGTGCTCATGTACCCTTTCAGAACTTCGGAGACTCCCCCTTCCCATGTTTTTACCGCGTCTATTCCTTTCGAAGCCGGCGGGTTTCCTCTGCGTACGTGTGGTTCACACGCACATGGACACACGTGGAATACATGCTCACACAGACTGAGACCGCTAATTTGACATCGCCTTCCTCGGAAGAGCAGACAAACATTCCCCGGAGCTCCCTCCCAATCCCACTCTTTATGCCCCGACAGGCCATACTTGCCCCCATCCCCCCTCCACACCCCTGTCCATCTCCAAAGAATCTGATCAGACTTTCTTTGTGACTGTTGCCTGCAGAAGTGATAGTAATGAAAAAGAGTACCTTCTTGATGTGTTTGTGAAAAGATACTTCCGAAAGAGCCCTGTGCAGAGCATGACAGCATCGTTTGTAAATACCGTCACGAGAGGCTCTCCATGTAAACCGGTTGTGTTGATGGTCGTCGGTTTTTTTTCCGCTTTATGTTACCGCACAGTACTTCCAGCTCTTTGGTAGGCAAGGAAGACGTCCTCTGCGTTTGGCCCTTTTACGTTAGCTTTGGCACCTGTCTTAAACAGAGGGCAAAAATGAACGAAAATTAGATTTTTGTTTAAACCTTCCTGTTAAATACACTGACAGAAATTTTGCCAGCATGTTTTGGCTCCCACACGATATACTTTTCTGTCTTCCTGCATTTTCCTTTGGGCTCATGTTTTTTTTATGCTTTCGCACATGAATTCCATCTTGCACTTTGCAGCTGTTCCATGGGGAAGTGTGATATTCTCAAATGCAAGCAGGTAACATCTCTGGTCCTGACATGGACTGTCTATGGCCACCGTAACAACGGTTGGGGGGGGGGGGGGGGGGGGGGGGTGCTTTACAGTATAGGGCAGTACTCAACAAAAAAAAAACTCCCAGGGCATGGACTTGTGTAATAATATGTAGATGGATTGTTTTCCCAATGAATGTGTGTTCCTGTATTTCATTGTACGTTTAAAAATATGAACATGACAGTAATGAGTTTGAGACCAGCCAAAGCCAGACGCTCCACCTGTCCTGTCACCCGTATGTGTCTGTTTGTGTCTCCATGCCTGAGAGAGAGACAGGGACTTTTCCCCACTCTAATCCCTCATCAGGTCACCCTCTAGTGCTTGGGCAACACAGCTATCTGGATGACCCCCAGTGTCAGCCACCGTGGGTCCCGCTTCTACGACACCAATCCTAAACATCCCATCTCCAGCTTCCCTCCGTCCAGCCCTTTGTATTTACTGAAAGCGCGGGAATTTTCATGAAGCGACTTGCTTGGCCTGTTTTCTTGAGCGTTAAAGTGCCTGGTGCGAGCCACTGGCAGGGACATTGCCTTGCATTTGTTTACATACACCATGTGGTCGAGGTTGGCTAAACCTTTCTTGACCAGGTGGCATCGAGATTGTTGGGGTGAAAAATATACATACCTGTATATTTGGGTAGCAGTCTTGAATCCTTCCATTGCTCCCGCTTGGACTATAACTGCTTACAAGTTAGAATGTTGATTTGAGAATTTCCCTTAGCTAAAGTGCGTGTGCCTTTTTACGCACACGTATTTTAGTCATAGTCACATGAAGGCGCTGGATTTAAGTCACCTACAGAAGGAATTCATTCGCTTGCATGTAAAGGGACCGATGGCATTACAGCAACACATGAGTCAAACGCTGACAGACTGATTATGCAAGTCTACTCTGCTGTGCTCCGTTTACGGCCTCCATTGTTAATGCATTGAAGGGCTGTGGGGGCCGCTGCGTTTTTGGTAGCCTTGGGGGGAATTTAAACCTGACCCCTTTTGGTCGGTGAGGGAACTGCACCTTGAACTCGGTGAGAAACACAAGACAGAAGGCGATGCTGGTGAGAGCAGGCCTTGACCGCTCTTGACTGAAAGGCTACCAGCTCTGGTCCGGGAAGGAGCATGACTCTTCTGGTTTTAAGAAAAATCTTTTTGAAACGCGCCCTGATAGCCTGTGTCAAAAGATGTGGCCTTGTAACCTGAATGTTGCAATGGTCTGCTGTTTTAGCACTGATCAAGGTAATTCACTTGAGTTGCTCCTGTGACATATGGCCAAGCTGTGCAAATGGTCAAAAAAACAGCTTCTGCAAAGTGACTGAATGAGACCGTAAGTAAGGTTACAAGCTACACGGTAACACTGAATGGTGGGTTGTGTCCCGTTCATACACACTACAGGGCAAAGAGCCGCTTTGTTCTTCGCTCATCAGGGAAAGTAGAAGGTTGTGACCCATAACTTTGTCAGGCAGAGTGGTGGTCTCAAGTCGCTTTTATTAACGTGCGTGCGCGCGCATGCGAGTGGGTCTGTCTCCCTCCTTGTGTTTCCAGGATACTAAACCCCTCCCCCCACTTTGAGTTATTGCCGTGGCGGCTCCCCTTCATTCCCAGTGCCCTCCTGGCCTCCCTTCTCATCTTGCAGCACATCTTCACACAATGACCCTGGAGCGGCCATCGCTTTGGCCCACTGGCTAATTATAGCTGTCGCAGCTGCTTTTCAGTGGTCTCTCCTAACAGAGCAGCGCCACGGCATCGGGGCTGCAGGACGGGGGAGGGGTTGTGAAACACGACACCTGCTTGTTGTGTGGCACAGGCCACCAGATGACTGCCGTCGTCGCTGGGCCTTGATGTGGGAAGTCGAGCCGGTGGGGAGCGTTTCCCAGCTCTAATGTTTCCGATCAGACCTGAGAGACCACGGCTAGAGGAGTTAGTGAAGCTTCTGGGGCTTGTTTTCTCTTCCTCTCTTCTTGTGCTTCTCTGCTTCTTGCTCTGAATGGGGGGTAATGTTACCCCATAATGGCTAGTGCTGGGCTGTAATAAGTGTCAGCCTGATGTTGGGGTAATGAACTGGGCTTGGGGACAGGACAGGGTGTGAGTGCCAAGTAGATGAGTGTGCTTGATGATGTTGGCGATGATGGAGTCTGTGACACCCAGAAGGCATCACTCCCCAGTTCTTGGAGAGGAGGAAGCACTCATGGATGTCACATGAATGTGGTTTGATCTTCATCGTGGGCTGAGGGACATTCGCCGCTTCATAAGCTATTGCCATATGCGCTTATCTCAAACAGCCCTCTTCAGTGGCCTGTCCACCGAGCACATGGTTTGGATGCGGTAGAGACCTGCTTACCGTGGTGTGCTTATGTATATATTAATAAAATGTCTTGGACAGGAGCTCTTTAGATATTTGTTTGTGTCACTGTGTCATCAGCCTGGTGCACATTAACAATCGCACTGTGAAAGTCAGTGGGCGGGTGGTAGTCGGTACGATTGTATTGTTCTATGCTTAGTGCCTGCTGATTCCTGTAAGTGCTGTGAACAACTGTTACATGTTGTATTTGTGGTCAATGATTTACACATTTAGCTGATCAGACAATGCCTCGAACCGGAGCAACATCTACCAGAAAATATACCTAACTTCATTCAGAGGTATAAGAGCATGGCCCCACCATCCTTCATATTCTTAGTCCAAGCTCTTAACCAGCACGCTTCTTGCTGTATAGCAGTCCTCTAATGTTTTAGTTATGGTAAATTCGCTTGGTCCAAGGCCTTATGTCGAATCTCTCGCATGCAGCAATCGATACTAGGGTGAAACGCCTGAGATCTGGTGCTGATACTGTTAACCCACGATGCAAAAAACTGAAGTTTGGCCTCTGCAAAGGTCAAAAAGGAGGCAGCAGGTTGTCGAAATGCACAGCCGTGTTGCATGACCTGATGCACTGGAGGAGGCCCCATCCAGGACCGGCGGGTGTTTGGAGAGTGCTCTGCGTCACGGTGCATTCATCAGACAGCTGACTCTGCGCCGGGAGACTGTTGTCTCTCTGGGTACCTGCAGCAGCAGGCGGAGGCCCCGGCTGAGCCCCGACGCATCTGCTGCAGATCATTGATAATTATTTAGAGCATGCTGAACTTCCGTCTGCACTGTAATGAAGTCGAGCTACTTCCCAGTAACCAAAGTCAGCAGCTGTTCCTACAATCAGAAACAGAGACGTGGGGAGCGGCTGTTATGGCACTTCCGTCTTGCTGGGCCTCATCCACTGTATCTTCCATCAGGGCAGCGGATCTTCATCTTTGAGGTGTTACTGTTTCTGGGATATTGGGTGCCTAGATTTGAGTATCATCATGTAGTATTGAGAGCTATGGCACCCTATTCTGGGAAACTTGTGCTCGGAAGGTGTGCCAGAAATGAGGGGAATCCTTCAGTCTCCTTGACGCATCTGGAAGAGACGAGCGGCCAGCTTAATGCTGGGATTAAAGGCTACAATTTTCCTGACTGGATTAGGGGGCTGGAATCTGTCTTTAACCTACAATAAAGTAGCCAGCGCAGACCTCAGCGACGTGTGTAATCCCCCGAATGCTAATTACAGCCTTTAAGGGAGGGTGGGTGGTGCTTTCTGTTGGCGTTTGTCACGTGTGTGTGTGTGTGTGTGTGTGTTTGTGTGTGTGGGGGGGGTTTCGGGGGGTTCCAGCGGTCACTACACACACAGTGCGGGGGCTGGGAGACGGCCACACGGGCCAGGCATCGAGGTGAGGTTAGACCCGTAGCATTGAAGTGTTAGCCACTGCACATAATAACACTAACCTCTGTGAGACATTTCGTGGGCTCATGCTTAACTTCAGTGGGCAATTTTATTGTAATTGGCATCTGTCTGCCACAAAATGAGAGAGAGCAAGTGTATGCTAAGCTATTGACAGCTGGACACACGGCCCTCTGCTGTTCTATGTTCGCCTGGCGTAGGCTCAATGTTTGGGTAATGTTTCCCTGTTCATGTGAGTGTCTGTCTGATGAAGTCTAGGTGATGAATTTCCTGCCAGATCCTTGTATGAAAATGAGTGCGTCTGCAGGGTGGCGCCTGATAACTGGCAGGATAGACCTCAGTGTTGTGACAGGCTAGCAGAGACAACTACTCTGAGATCCTTAAGTTTCCACAGTGATGGCACCTGATACTGAAGGTGATGGATGCCACCTGAATGCTGCCTTTTTTTCTGACCCTTTGTAAAAAATCAACAGCTTTCTGGGACCTCGCAGTTGAACAGTCAATATGCTTTGCTCCATTAGCCTCTGCAGAGTCGACTTTTTATGGTCGCGTTGCTTTAGTATTAAAGGTACTTTATTACAGAGCTGAATTGTTCTGTGAAGGGGTAAGTAAGCCAGAAATACTGTACTGGGGGCATTTCGTTGTGGGTAGACCTTTCTCTTCACCCATATGCTTGGTTTTCATGGTGTCACAATGAAGGTTCCGGCAATTTGACACGCGGCACGCAGATACGCTGCTGTGGAAACCTTGTCCCCCAGCAAAAAAACGGACCCCACTCTGTACTGGTGAGCAGATTACCCTGGGGGAGGGTTCACGTGAAGGGGGTCTGTGGAATGTGGCAGTCCAGCAAGTGGGATCCCAATTCCTGACCGGCTACTGTAATCCGCAACACGACTGATGCCGAGCCGTAGCCCCCCTTAAGTGTGAATGCAGATCAGCATTGTCGAATGCTGTCCTAATCTTGTAACTGACAGTTAGCATGGCTTTCAGAATGGATAAATTATCGCCATATGGTTCGTTGGTGCCGTCCAACTCTTCAAATTAGCTTCCCCGGTCCCCCTCGTTACTCTGGGTTTTTAATGGGGCACCGTCCGCTCACGGGCCTCTGATTGGCAGCAGCCGCGAGGGGCACCTGCGGTGAGCAGCTAGACCCGGTGTTCTCACTCTGTTGGGGGCCTGGGGGTCCAGCATAGCACAGCCGCTGCACCGTTAGCCTCCTAGCGGTGATGGAAGTGTGTGTGTGTGTGTGTGTGTGTGTGTGTGGGGGGGGGGTTTGACATGTCTGGGCTGTTGGGTGATGTCAAAAAACACCGGGATGGGCGGCTGGTTCATGTCACACCATGGTGCATGTGTACAGCTGACTGGCTCTCGTCTAGCATCATGGTTTGCCCAAAGCTGACTACTTGTTTCTGGGGAAGACCAGCTTTCTTCAGGCTCAGCCGCCAAGGAAACCATGATTTGAGTGACGTTTGGTGTGTATCCTGCTCTTGACGTCACCTGGGGATTTTTTTTTTTTTGGGTTTGTTTTTTTTCTGTCCTTCCGTGTGACCCCTGCTAGTTGCTTTCTTCTGGTCTGTCACATGCAAAAGTCTGTCAAAGGGTTGAATGAGGCCCTTCCTATTGTGCCACTTTGTACACCTGAGGTCTGTTTAATCAGCCCTACATGCTGCGTTCTGGTGGAGGGGAAAAGATTACATTCTGTCAAGGTGACCTTTGACCTGCAGATCAGAGGTCAGGGCTCTGCAGTCTACTCTTTCTGTGCTGCCAACCCCCCTCCCCCAACTCTCAGTTGGTCCTTGCCCCTAAAAAAAAAAAAAAGCAGCAAATGCTAACGCCTTGCACTAAGTTCTGTTGTCTCTGCTCCCTGAAGCACGAGCGAACTCGCAGAAGGCTAAGCTCTAGCAGGCGATGGCCGTGCAGGCCAGTGTTCCCACGCTGCGGGCGTGAGTGGCGAGATGCCCTCCCTTCCCTGAAACAAAACCTTTTTGGAGGCTGCACTTCTGCCTTGTGGCCCCGGTGCTTCTCTGTGGGAATGGAAATAGAAGTGAAATTGGGCTCCATGGTGTGGTTCTGCAGCCAGGGCACCGTGGGCCTTGACCTGATCCATGCAAAAATGAGCTTTCAGAGGAGGAGAAAGGTGGGGGGCGGTTCCACCAAAGTCTATGTTAAGAGGAGACGAGTGTTAAGCCACCCCCAGCCACCTCTGTGCATGTTGGCTTGTCCATCTTGTCTGCTGTTTTTTTTTTCTCTCCCCCCCAGGGGAGCACCTCCCCGTGTGCGTTTGCCACCATAGTCAGCTGTGTAGTGTCTTCAGCGCCCTCAACGGCCAGCAACTCGGCAGACGTGACAGAAGACCGTGTGTGTGTGTGTGTGTGTGTGTGTGTGTGTGTGTGTTAGTTATGTGTGCACGCCTGCATTTTCACAAGAGACGCTCTCTTACCAAAATGGTTTAAGCAGCTGTATTGTGGGAGACAAACAAAGAGGTTATTATGGAGTCTGTGAAGGAGAGGGGAAGGGTGTGAGTGCTTGTGGATACTTTATGTTTGAGTGTGTATGTGTTTGTGTGTCTGGTTGGGGGGGGGCTCTGCTGCTGTTGCTGCTGATTGTTGACTTGCCATCTGCTGGCAAGAACAGAATTTTTTTCAGAAAATGACAGCTCCAACGGGGTGTTAGTGAGAGAGAGAGGGAGGGAGAGAGGGAATGAGGGATGGTATGGGAGGAAAAGGGGAGAGAGAGAGAGAGAGAGAGATGGATGTGTAAACATGTGCAGATGTCACAGAGCATAATGACTGGAACTTGAGACACTTTGCCAGGCTGCCACTGCTGCTCCTCTCGGGCCTGGTGTTCTTGTGGTGCGTGCGTGCGTGTGTGTGCGTGTGTGTTTATGGTGGTGGGCTTCCGTACTCCTATCTTTCATCTCTATAACCTCTTGTGTTGTCTGGCGAAGGAAAGTCAGACGTAACGAGCAAAACCCCATGTGAGATCTGGGTGGGTCGACCTTGCTGGGGTGGTGCTGGTGACGTCACCCCAGACGGTGCATCTCTTGTGCCTCCATTCTGGTGAGGGCCCTCATTCTGCCCAGAATGTCCAGGAACGAGATCCTGCCAGGGTCAGATCAGGACAAGGTAGGCAGACTGGTGCACAGTAAAACCAGTCACAGGAAGGGTAATTGATGACTCCAGCGATTTATTATTGAGTTAGGCTCCTACACGGCTTCCTCCTTAATGCACTCGCCAGGGACAAAAATGATGGAAAAAAAGCCACTTAGGGTTTTTGATATATTTTTCATTTTTTGACGGCGGAACATTGGTAATTGTTAATAGGGACACGGCCGTGCTTTTCGTAATCGTTTATTAATTAAACGGCACCGTTTTGCGGTTGCAGGGAAGGCGGCATCATTCGGCATTGCCACCCGCTGCCTCGTTACGAAGCTCTTTGTCGCCTCATCTCTGTTAACGTGGTTTCCGTCACTTTATTTGCCGCGGTAGCTCTGGTGTTAGTTGTCCATCCATTAGCCCACATGTGCTTCTGCTGTCAGAAGTCGTACTTTATGTGGGTAGGGAAGATGGCCCTTGATGATCTTAAATGCGTCCCTGACACGTTTTGTCTAGAGACATTTTGAAAGGAGGAGCATCCTGACGAAAAGTAGACCTTGTTTCCCTGGGATGCCGGGACACACCGGTGGTGTGGAAATCAGCGATGCCCCACCGAGGACAGCGCACATCTAGCGAAAAAGCTGGAGTGTGACCTCGACTGGCTCGAGGCACAGTGGACGGTTGTCGCGGTAACCTCGTGTTTATTGTAGTCCCCGGCCGTTCGGATTAAGGGAGAGCTGGTGGATGGAAAAGGAGCCTGAGATGGAACACAAAAGGGTGTGTTGGGGTGCAGACAATGAGTGGGGGGGATGCGGGGGTCCCCCATTGTCTCCCCCAGCGCCAGCTGCCTCCCAGCAGTGCACTGCTGAATAAATGATGAGGGCCCCTCCATCCGCTCCACCACAATGGCCATTCAGGGCCATGCCGCCTGGGTCCGGCCTTCCACCTGTTCACCGCTGGGTTAGGGGAGGCCCGTGCCAGCCACGCACTGTGCCTGTCACACAAGGCCCCTGCAGGGGCTGGAGCCCCTGGTTGGGACCACAACCTTTGGCTGAGACCGAATCTGAACCATACTGTAATGACGCTGCTTCTAGTCTGCTGTTTTCAGGCTCTTGTATTATTAGATGGATGTAGGGAATGTTGCAAGGTCAGAGTTTGACCCCACTCCCTTGCCTCCCCTTGTCTGACAAACATTGATAATTCTGCCTGTCAGTCATGGTGTGTAGTTCCCTCCCACTCTGAGCTGTCCAGTCCTGACACGTGTTTAGGTTTAACTGCTGGTTTGGCCTGTGAGAGGAATCCACTCATGCGACACATTGAAGTAGCCAGCTGTTTTTACACATCGCTTGTTGGAGCAGTTGTGATAATGCATTACGGTTATGGTGTTTCCCTGATTCCACCCCCGCCCCCCCCCCCCGCCCCCCCCCCGATAAACGACACCCAGACAACAAACAACAACAACAAACAAGAAAAAAAGAAACACA
>JAACJT020000066.1:647713-687677 GCA_009936485.2 Gymnarchus niloticus | reverse complement strand
GCCACGGGGTCTGGTGCGGTCGTCCTTGGAGGGCGTTGTGGGGCCGATGGGGTAGGGGGGGGGGGGGGGGGGGGGGGGTTGCTGTACCTTTTGTATAAATGTGCCAGTTTTGCACAAGTGTTTGGTTTTAAACCACAGTATAATAGTATAACATCCATATTTGGGCATCATATCAATTTTCACATCCGGTCCAAAAAAATGTATTTCATAAGACTACTCTAAGTTAAGAGTATTGTCCTCTTACAAATAGAAACACAAACATAAAAGTATTATAATATTTGTTTTTGTTTGTTCCACTCACCTGTTGTTTCTAAAGGATGTATGACTGTACAAGTGATTTCATAAGAATTAGCTCAGAGGTTTAGTAGATGATCTGTCAGCTGCATGCAGTATTCGTGATACCCTCGAGATTATTATATGGTTGTTGGATGTGCGTTGAGTTGTTTCGTAATGATTCTGATGTGAAGCCAAACAGGATGGAGTAGGTGGCACCTTTACAGCATCACTGCAAACGAAGCGTGGACTTCGACTGTGACCATAACGCAAGCTGGGGTCGCCATCTCCCGCGTGTCCCGGAGAGCGTCTCACGAATGATTACCACACACTAACGTCTTTCGGCCTCGGCTGGGTTTTTTCTGCCTCGTCTTTCCGGTCCTCGCCCACCGAGCACGTTCCAAGCACGATGCGCACCGTGTAAATGCTGCGCTAATTCCCAGACAAACGCCCACAGCTGATGTGAAACTTACGGTACAAAAAAAAAAAAAATAACGTGTCCAGTCAGGAGGAAAACTGACAATGGAGGGGTATTTATTTAATCATTCTTCTTTTCAGCAACAACTTGTGAAATGGGCGAAGGGGTCTCAACACAACCACCCGCAACTGTGCTTTCAAAGGACCCACGCGTTCCAGCAGGTGGAGTCTGGGGCGCGGTGGAACGTTAAGGACGAGCACGTGGTCCAAATCGACGCTCGTGTTAAAAGAGCACGCGGACTCTCACAGGGGTCCTGGGTGGAAGGCTGGCCATGGAGTGCCTGATCCGATCACTGCTAATATCAGGCGCACGTTAGGGCAGCTTCCACAAGAAGGACTCAGGCGAAACTTCGCAGTATTTCTACTTAGTTTCTGTAATTTTTCTGCACGATTTTGACATCGTCTCAGTATTTTTTCTGTTTTCATTTCCGTCGTATTTGGATTTTCTCACAGACCAGATTCTTTGTAGTCCAGCCGGCTCAAATTGCTGGCATGCATTCGGCGGCCGTGCGTTCTTTAAACGTGACAGACGTCCGTTTATTCTGTTTACGTCGGTGAGATTCGCTTTGTAATCCGGCGGAGCCGCGGATGTGATTTGCGGTGACTAAGCTGGGATAGCACTTCCAGGGCAAGGCGGAGAAAACAATGCAGTCTAAATTACACTATGACAATTGAAGGGATGACAATGAAATGGCTAAAAGCCCCATTAAGAGTGAACAAGCCATTGTCTCCGTGCCAAAGCAGTTGAGTCTATCAATTTGCACTTGCGGAAGAACAGGAGACGCGGGGTGAAATGTGGGCACCTGCGGCATCATTAAAAAGGCTCTTATGCTGTAACCCATGTGGAACACTTTACAGTCGGCCAGACATCTCACTTGGTCCAAAGATGTCAATGGTACTGATGGCACTGTGATGCTAACTGCTAAAGGTTCCCTCGTTTTCTCCCTGCTTCTTATTCGGGTTGCCAGTCTCAGCAACCTGTAGCATACCGTTACCATACGTGCACATACATGTACACGGTGGCTGCTCCACGCACATGTCCCGCAGGGATAGAGAGTGGTAATGTGCTCTTGAGTTCACCAGGTGGCCATGATGTATTAAGTGATGTGTGATTGCCTGTTTATCCCCAGTGGAGGGGAAATAGGGGTCCCCCAGGGTGATTCTCGGGCTATGATTTGTCACATACCGAGGCTAGGTATTGGGAATGCAGGGGAGTCAGTCCAGGTCTTTCAGTTGTAAACCCCCCTAATCATCACTGTCGCCCTATGGACAGGCGTCCCACTCACTGCTCCTGACAGCAACAAGACCACTTGTTAACCTTTAGTGATAGATAGGGAGTGGGAATCGGCTGGACCTGTCTTGGGTTTCCACTGTTATGCCATGCCTATGATGGAATGGAATTGAGCAGGGGGAGAACATGTGATCAGGGAGCCCCATTAAAGGAGATTGTGACGGACGGAGATGAGGTCAAAAGTTAGCCGGGTCAGGATACATGGGGGTCACTAGTAAGAAAATGGTAACTGTGTCTTTCTGAACCTGGGCAATCACCTTAATGTGACACCTGATGGGGTGGAACTGCCGAGGATATCGACAACTGTTGTAATATGGAAAATGAGTCTCAGTCATTGGTCTGGTGAAATACGTATGGTAACATCTGAAAAATCCTCCAGAGAACAGGGTAGAAGGGTGTTTTTTCTGTACCCCCCTCCCCCCAGCCCAGAATGGTTCAGCCATCGGGACACAGTCCAGCCCAATCTGCAGTTTTGGCAAGAAGAGCCACCGAGGGGAAGGTTATTTGGGTGGGGGACACTCATAGAGAACGTGGATATGATCCTGCTGTTCGGAGAGGGATGGTTCTCATATGTTTCACTCTGGACTCCTCGCAAAACGACAAGATATTTACTTCCTGCAGGAGGTGACCAACCATGACGGGGGGGGATTGCTGTCCCATGCAGTGAACCCAGTGTGAAGGTGAAATGGCTTTTAAAGGCCATCTCCTGGTCTGGCCTGAGTGACGTTTCAGTATTTAATGAGTGGGTTGTCAGCCAAACGTCAGGTCCGGGTGACCACGGTGCCAGTGGGGGCCACATACAGGGATGCTGTTCACATCATGGATGATGCATGGGGGACACTGGGTGGCACAGTACCATCCCGGAGTCGTGTGGCCCTTGTTCTGTGGAAACCTTCAAAGTATGGTTTAGGAAAAGAACCATAAGATTGCAGAGACGGGTCATTCATGTCATTTGCTGATTTGTGTTTGCATTTTCTTTAGCAGCGGGACCTGTAACATTTCCTTTGCTACATAAGATCGACTTCGGGAATCGGCTTCTCGCGAAATGAAGGCCTCCTGTTAAAACTGAGGCGTCTATTACAGTCTTACAGATTCTGACGATGTTCCCCTTTGAAAAACTGGGGCTCCTTCCCCAGGTCTCACCTAACCCACAATGCATTTCTGCCCACAACATCACCCAAAAGTTTCTAAATTTTGTTTTTATCTCATCCCGGGGGAAGAAATAAGCTTGAAATTGCTTGTGAATATGTCGTTTTTTTTTGTTTTTTTTTTAAACGTTCGAAATCCTACTGTGACCACCCAATTTGTGCCGTGCTCTATGGCCGCGTTGTCCGTGTGCCCTTGACCAATCCCCGTCTGTCCCTGCACGCCAGAGTCATGTCAGCTTATCTACTCCACAAAGTACATCAGTGTCGCGGGAAGCTTGCATCTCTTCGATTTTGTAATGGTGACATTGGTATCTTCATGAATACTGTATGTGACCTAAACAGTTTTTTTTTTTTTTTTCTCCATTAGTAGACTGAGGGAGTAATAGCTCCCCTTTTTAATTGATTTTGCCTTCCTTGTATTTTCTGTATCATAACTGTCTATTGTTTTGCATAAAATGCATAAGGGTTTTGGGATGTAAATGGAATTTTATTCATATTTTGTCCAAATACCTCTTGTAATTTGTATCAGAATTCTTGTACAATTTTTATATTAAAGATTTATCAGTCACTGGCAGCAGGAGTCTGGGGCTCGTCCTTTTCAGCACGGAGAAGACGTCTGCAGAGTTCTGGAATCTTCCGTGGCATGTGAAGTCTGCGTGCGCCGATCATATGAACACATGTCCAGTTTAAAATCGCTCCATAAACACAAGTAGCACTGCTGAAAACCCCTGAGTAAAAATGAGAGAAGTTACTGCCTAGGGACGTTTCTTTATCTAGCTTTTTACATTTTTTTAAGCCAAGGTGCTTTGCTGTTAAAATGCATGCAGTCAATAAATTAGGAAAGAAAGGGTTAATTGAAGAACCTTTTCTTGTGTATATTTAGGCAGCAAAATACACTACAAATCATTTCATTGGAGTACCGTCCTTTTTTGGGGCTGAAAACCTTAAAAGTGTTTAAATTAGAAATGAAAACGCACTGGTCAGACAACAGGGATCACAGAAGAAACTCCCATAGTGATCCAAGCAGAAACTCCTGCCAGTCAGGAGGTACAAAATATTAATTATGTCATCGACGAGGCAGAAGTCATTCTAAACAGCTCAAGGTGCACCAGTGTGCCCTTGTACTCTCCACCCTCACTCCCATCAGCCCTTGCTGCCAGGAAGCCACTGCCCACCCAGAAAATGGACATTACTGCCTTCAGTTTCTCACGTTTGCTTTGAGAGCTTCGGACGCTGATGGCAGGGAAACAGCTGTCTGTTGGCCCTGAATTACGCATGATTCCTCTTAGCCGCACAGAAGCGGCTCATCCAGTGATTGTTGATATGCATGTGTGGCAGAATTATAGACCTGGGGGTATTGATTGTCTGGGGCAGCTAACGGTATTTCCCCACAGTGCGGGTCGGCGGTGATAGCTCCCAGGGCAAATGGTCCCCTGGCACAGCATTCCGTGGTTCGAGGTCGGGCATTGATCCACCTGACAAACAGACCACTTCACCTTTGACCCCTCCCCGAAGCATGTACTGCCGGGTGACGGAACGTATCTGTTTGGAGAGCTCTGTAAATCTGCTGCATTTTACCACATTATATTTATTTGTACCTTCAGTCTATTTTACGCACAAAAATAGAAATTATATTTCAAAAACGAGTGCTGGATTCCGATTTGTCTTAACAGTGTTGATTGTCTCTTAAAGAACATTTCCAGGGCTTTATTAGGAACTGAAATATGAAAAAGGGAGCAATTAGGTAATTAGAAGTAATTAGAAGTAATTAGAAGCTCTTCTGCACAGTGTTAATGCAGTCAGCACAGTACAGTAATTCTGTGAATCCTGATTCTCCAGTACCGTGTGATCCTGGAGTGTTTATTCACCGTTTTCAAGTACACCGTCTCTTCCCAGTTACTTTCTCATCACTCTGTTTTTTCTTGTTTTCTCTATCCCCATTTGAACAGCTGTACTTTGCTCTTCTGCTTTCCTGTCCATTTACCCACAAAAATTGTCCGCTGTCCCGTGTGCCTAGCTACCCCATTTTGTGAAATTGTTCTATGCAACAAACTTCCCGGTTCACTATTGAAGAGTATAGAATTTGTCAGATTTCTGGAAGTCTGTGGCCATTCCAAGACAACAGAAGCAATGCAGGGGTTCTAACGCTATATACAGAACGTTCTGGTCATTTGTGGCCATTGTAATGTCACAGGCAGCGCTCTAGAAGCGAGAAGGTATTCTAAAGCCTTACTAGAAGTGTTCTAAAAGCATGTGGCCACTAAGCAATACAGGTGATATTATAGAAGTCATTCTAGAATAATTCAGGAGGATTTCATGGAGTAATATGGGAACACCTTCCAAACCGTTCAGATTCCATAAGACTGACCTCCAAACAGGAAACACCTGTCACTGGGTTTGACAAAGAAATAGACAGCGAGAGCTGTTTGCTCTTTGTATCATTTTTATTTAAAATTAAACTGTAGAAAATAATTCTATTTGTTTATATTCTCTAAAAAGAGCATGTTGATCCACTTTACCTGTGTTACCACAACCAAAACCCTTTTACAGTGATAAAACGATGTCATCACGTACCACACGGTCACGTGCCGCTAAATGCTATCCAAAGCAGTGGCACGATTTATTGTTTCGTAACGCTGCTGCATGGCATAGAGACAGGAACCCTGCAAAAACTCTTCTTACGGCTCTAGGTAGGCTTCTGAACCCTACACCCACAAGCCACCAAAATACTTCGTTTAGCATGCTCTCACAAATCATTTACAGGGTGGCTCTTTTGACATTTTCAGAGAAGAGAAGGAGCAGTACAATCGGAGAAAAAAGGAACGGAAGACTAGGGAAGAGCCAAGGAGGGGGACAGGTAGTCAACCATCTTGGGAAAAGTTATTTCGCTGAATTTTTTTTTTTGTTTTAGGCAGTCAGTATTATGCACTCAGAGAAAATAAAAATAATCAAGTGTCCAGTAAAACTTCATCAGTCAGTTATCCCAGAACTTAAGGGTATTAAATTCAGGCTGAAGTGAGTCTTAGGACAAAATTCCAGCTGTCTGGCCATTCTGTTATGTTCATTTGTTTTCAGGTTTTCTGCCAAGGGTTCTTTGATAATTCCTTCGCTCTTTTCGCCGTGTGCGATATTTCTTTCTCCACTTGGGTGTTGTGCATTTTTCGCATCGTTCACCATTTTGCTGTTTGTCAAACGCACACACACACACACACACGCGCGAGCGTGAGTGTGTCACTGATCGTTTAAGAGGAGCACAGTGAGAAACAGACAATTACATTTCATTAGGGACTAATAGATTTTAATTGCATTCCGTAACTGGAGAGGAAGTGACCGGGACTGGGGGAGGCAGCAGAGTGTTAGCATAGCACGGCGCCTCCCCCCCCCAACCCCCCCTAGCGAGAACAACAACAAATAAACAACAGAGGAAGGAATGAGAAGGAGCGAATAAATCTTAGTGGAGCACTAGGTGAGAATTCAGAAATAAACCGGCAAGACTCAGGTGCCTTATAAAAACTCATTTCTGGTAACACGAGCACTGCTGAGCACAGTCCTCTTCCACATATTAGGCCTCTGTTTTTTTCAGCCAGGACCGTATCGATCCTGTTCTACACCGGTGAGGGCTGTATTGCTGGCTAATGCTATCGACGAGCCATCAGTCTTGAGCAGAAGTGTAGAGGCTTGCAGGCCTTGTCTGAGCCGCACAAAGAGCCCATCAATGGGCGGTGATGGAGGACATCTGGGGGGGGACGGGGCTGGGGGCTTGCAAGCACAGCAGACTCACTCCATCCATGGTTCGAGAACACTAAATTAAAAAAAGAGCGAGACGGAAAGAGGGAGAAAAATCGTACCGACCCGTATCGATCCAACTAGCGTTTGGCACCACAAACTACTACTGTCTTGATAAACCGGCATTCCGTCCCAAAGAAACGCGCTGATCGCTCGGATACACAGCTTACACCCTCTGCTGGCTGCCATTCCACACTTCAGCCAATGTCAACGCCATCGAGGGTGGAGGTGGTGAGGTGTTGGGCTTCCTAATGTCATTATAGGAAGTGATGCCTGTAACTGGGAAAGGGTTAAAACCCAGGAATTTCAGGCATATAAACACCCAAAACAGGGAGCACCGAACTCACCAGAAATGCCTCTACGGAGTCTGTCGGGCAGTAATGACCCCAAAAAGTGGGGAATTCCTTTTAATTAAAGTGAGAGGAGATCAAGCAGATGGTCCCCACAAATATGAAAGGAAATAGGATTCTAATAGTCTACGCACTTATCGAGCTTATTTTCAAAAACTGATAAACAGGGCAGGAGGCTCTTAATCAACCTTAGAACCTTTAAATCCAGAGATAAGGAACACTTCAGGATCTCTGTAAATTAGCCTGAGATGTGGCTAAGGCATTAGTCTGCTGTTCAGCGGCTGGAGAAAACCTCTATCGGAATAATAGAGTCGGAATCAGGGCGTGAAAGTTTGGACTCACACAAACTTTTCATTAATATATATTCCAATATCCAGCTCCCACCAAGCAGACAACTCCCATTCCATCTCTGACCTCGATGTCAATGACGGCGTGTGGACTGACCTGGACAGGATGATTGAATAACAGCATGGAGATGGACAGGCCTTGACAGACCTCCTGTCTGTCGGAGCTGATGTTCAACCTGTAAGCTAAGGAGCTTCAGGTGTGGGCCGGCCCGCATATGTGCTGCGAGGGAGTGGCTGCAGACCACCACGGCACAGCTGGCTATGCTGACACAATGGGCCTCGGCGAAGACGTAAACCTGATGACTCATTCCTCTGTACGGCTTTCCTAACAGCTCTCAATTCTTAACGCCAGGAAACACATCAACACAAACAAATACGCACAGATACCATAGTTCAGGGCACTGTTTTTTCCCCCAGAATACTGAAAATTCAATTTGGGTTGGAAGGATTTTGTGTGTTGTTTGAAAGAAAAACATTATTGCAGAAAACCACAATGTAGAGTGGAACCCACCGATCGACAGTGGAGTTCAGTGGTCTTATGTTAACAATCAGTTCATGTTTCCACATGCCAAGCAGGTCAGGGGGAGTCCTCCAAATGCTGCTCAGTCCTGCCCACCGCAGTGCCGATGGCCGGCCGGATCGCAGTAAACTCCCTTGCCGATTTTGGAGGGACCCGCGACATCCCATGGGTGTTTCTTCTGAGACGGCGGGGATGGAATTCGTAAACACCCTGGGCAATTGGGGTGAGTGAGGAAACAGGAGGGCTTCAGCAAGAGAGAGAGAAGCCGTCTTTACTCTCCTAAAGCGTCCAAAAGAGCCAGCTTCAAGAAAGGATCACAGACCCTCCAAGTATGGAGCTTCACCCATACAGCCCTTGTCCTCCAGCCTTCAGCACCGTGCTGCCTCGATTAGCTTCCGACGCAGCTTCAGAAAGACCCGCACTGTGGTGACCGGAACGGAAACGACAGCATCCTGTCCGCCTCCTCCTTATTTACTGCGAGATCACGGCAAACTGACAGGCACATGCGATCGTGGTGAACATCCCCAAGTGTCTCATGCTGTGTGGCTGGTGACAGATCCCTGTAATTTGGTGCTGCAGCTCTTTAATGAGCACATCTCCATTGCTTGTTTCCCACTTTCTCTATTACCCCTGTAATATACACAATATGGCCAAAAGTACGTGGACACCTGCCTGTGCAACATCTCATCCCAAAATTAAGGCCATAAATAGGAATTTGGTCCTCCCTTTGCCACTACTCTGTGAAGGCTTTCCATTAGATGGTGGAAGATTTTTGGTCTGATTTGCTGCCAGTCAGTCGTAACAGCATCAGTGAAGTTGGGTAGTGATGTTAGACAGCAAGTTCCGTTTCTGTTGGTGTGGTCTACTGCTTCTCAGCTGAACTCTTTTTCCTTCTAGATCTTTCCACTTCTCAGTCACTTCATATACAGTTGGCTAGGACAGAAATTTGACATACTGACTGGTTGGAGAGATCCTGTGATGATGTACCCTTTAGTATGACCCATTCCTCCATGAATATTTGTGGCGGGAGATCGTACGGTTCTATACTTAATGGGTGTGGCCTGTGTCAGCAATGGGTGTGGCTTAATTCCACTAACGAATAGGGGTGTCCACAGTGTATGTGACACAACACATTCAGCTTGTCCTCCTGCCGAGACTCCATAATTAAGCCCCCGTTTAATTGGTTCTGCTGAATGTTGTACTTTGACTACCAATGAAAATCCAGAACGACCCCTCTAACACACAAATCTGAGTTTGGGGTCAGAGTAGTCTGGCTTAGATGGACGCAGCTGGAAAACGACAGTGGACGTGCATTCCCACTTTCAGACCATTCCTTCAGAGTGGGACACTGGATCTCGCCTGTCCGCCAAGCCCCCAGGGCAGAGAGGCCGACCCAGAACGTTGCCATATGTGGGAGATGGGCCGTGCCAGCAGAAAATGTGCTTCCCGACGCGACTCAGACCGTGAGCTTCGTGCTTTGGCAGGGTTCCCGGGGGGCTTCTCTTGGGGGCCTCGTCTCCGGCCGCTGCCCCCGCCTTGCGGAATGCGAGTCCTTTTTCACGTGTCCCGCTTTTTACGCCCGTCGTCACCATTATCGGTCACACACCTGAACACCCCCCCACACACAAGACCATCTGGAATCCATCGGACGGCCAGACATGGGCGGTGTGAGGTGGTGGTGGGTGGGGTCAGTAAACCGTAGCCACGGCCTGAGTACCTGATACATTGTTGGCCCATGTGATCCCCAAGTGAACCCAGCACCAATGCTACGCGAAACTGCCCATGCGGCCTGTGTGACCTCCCGACTTCCCCCCGCGGAGCCTGTGAATAGATTCACCGAGAACTGGTCTTCAAAGATCACCCTGTAGCACTCCTGAGGGTCTGAAGGGGTCTCCCTACCGAAGATCTGCTGAAACTCTGTTCGTTGAACAGCAGGTAGCTTCAGATTAGATGGCTGCCGGGCGGCTTCAAGCGTCACATGTAATGCAAATTGCTTCGGATAAAATACCCGACTCCATGAGTAAAATGTCTAACTGCATTCAATCTATACGTCAAGTTGGTAGAAAGAGCCAGTCAAATAATTGCATGACAGAGCAGTAGAGCAGCAACACCTAAGAAAGCAGGGAAGCAAACAGAGGAGGAGGAGGAGACGGGGTGGTGACTGTCAGACGGTGCCCCTCGACAGAAAGTCCTCTACATGTGCTGGGGGTCACCTCCGTGACTTGAAAGGCGGGTCACTGTGTCGCATTAGGACTTCGTCGATTCTCTGTATCGGTTACGGACACAAGGGAGGCACGATCCGAATTTGATATGCTTTTAATCGGTCGGAGAAGCCAACCAAGGCAGAGGTATTAAGGAAAGCCAAGCAAAATGTGGTCCCAAAAGACAAAATGAGGTTGGTCTCCAAGCCTGAGACTTCTCTGGAAGAAACCGCCTGCTTGCCATACATTGGGCAAAACCATTTTAAATATATATTTTCTTTCTGATTTTTAAGTACAAAAAAAAAACCAGCACAACACAAGTGATAAAATGTAAGCTGGAGTTTTGTCAAACCAGATTTTTATTGGTAACAAATGCAATGCTTGATACTGGCCGCAATCGTTGATACCACGCCGTTTGTTTGTACTGGAGCTGGAATTGTTTCACTAGCGCCACGGAAAGCTTGCGAAACAAGCCTCCGCCCACCAAGGCAGCTCCCAACCAAAACATTCACGTGCATGCAGGGTTTTCACACCTCACGTTCAGGTACATTCCCATATTAAGTCTCCACTTGCCATAACTGTGCATGGGGAATATTACAGCTGCACTGCTTAGCACATATAAAGGCAGCCTTTCTCTGGAATCCGATTTTTAGTTTTTTGGTATTCCTTCCATTTTTCTGTTTTATTATGTTGTATTATGAGGTTCTATGTGCTGTGTTTATGAAAGATGACAGCGATGCACACCTCAGCATGTACAGCACAGCACAGCATGTACAACACAGCTTGCATAGCACAGAGATGCAGAGCACAGCATATGCAACACAGCATGTAGGATGGCCTTGGGGAATGGCAGTTTCATTACCGTGAGTTCTAAGTGTTCCATGATCCCTGCGTCGTCATTGGATCAAAATCCATGAAAACGTCAGAAAATACTTTAATTCAAGGAAGGAGCAGATTCACTTGCCCCATTTTGAAAAACGGAGACTCTGACGGCTCCAGTTTTGGTGTCCATTTGGGGGTGGGAGGGTGGTGCTTATAAGCAAATTCTTCTGGCAGAGCGGAGGGGGCAGGTGCAGGCGGGGGCGTCTTTCCTGAATAGAGCACAGGAGAGATGAGGAAACGTCTTAAATCCAGGGTTTGCTAGTGGTCCCAGATGATGTTGGGGAAGGTGAAAGGTCAGACTGGAGCCCGAAGCCGACTCCCCATGGGGGCCTGGCGCTGCTTCGCACCGCCGCCGTGGGCCATAGGTTCATGTTGACCTGCTCCTCTCCTCCCACGCACACCACCGAGTCCCCCCAGCCCCCCCTCCAAAATCCAATAAACCGCCCTGGGGCGTCCACAGCCATGGCCTGTAGGAAAGGCATGCTGCATTTTGGGCCCACTCTGGAGCTCTGGGGAGACTTCAAAGGGTCTCAACAAGCGCTGGTAGCACAGAAAGCCACCCTCCCCACTCCAGGGTAATGTCATTACCAAAGCCTCCGGCCCGCTATCCACTGGGTACTCCTCCATCCACAGCCTCAGAGTCTCCCTCACTTACTCCCGGGGATTCCTCGCTTTGAAGTTGTTTGACCCTAAGCTGTGAATTATTATTTGCAGGCTTGTTACCTTCTTAATCCCCCCACCCCCCAACCCCATGGACACACACAGGTTCCACCATCACCATCCTCCAGTACAGAAAGGCAAATCTTCCCCGGCTTCTTGAGTAAACCCGGCAGCTCAGAGCCATGACAATGGACGATTTGTTCAATCGGCCTGCTGTGTCTTGAGGCATCGATGGGCTTCCACTGAGCTCTGTCCTGTCATGTGACCAGAACGCCTTTGCAAATAATTGGCAGCAGTGGGTTTGTTTTACTTTATGCTACCCGGGCAAACAGATATCTGTCCATTTTCCAAACTGCTTAACCCTATTCCAGGGCCGATTCCCAACAGCCTTAGGGAACAAGGATGGAGACATCCTGGAGGAGGTGCTAACCCATCACAGCACACAGACACCCATTATGGACAATTTAGCCACACCAATTAGCATATAATGCATGTCTTGTTGGACTACTGGAGGAGACTGAAGTACCAGGGGAAGACCCACAAAGCATAGGGAGATCATGCAAACTCCACACACCCAGAGCTGGGATTCAAACCTACAACACTAGAGACGCAAAGCCACGCTGCGTTGAACCAGTGAACCACTCCAACTCCGAAGAAATGCTGCCGGGGGAAAGGAGGTAAAAATAAATAAATAAAAAAAATAAAACTTTGCAAACATTCAGAAAAGTTTTGAGTGGAGTAACTGATGTCTCGTTCTGTTTTGGTGGAGACTGCACCTCAGAATGCCGGTGCTCTTATAATGATTCAGCATGCAAGGCAGGTCAGAGATGGAACTGCTCCCCCTATTTGTGTTCAGTGTGAAAATGAGAATTGGGATCTTGAATTTAGTCTGAAAACAAGAAACTGGTTCCTAAATCTCATCTGAAAACAGGAAACTCACTCAGTGCCCTACGCTCCTGCCCCACGGCATAGCCTATAGATGACAAATTAAAAAAAAAAAAAAAACACACCCAACTTCCAAAAAAAGGAAGGTTCCAGAATAACTATTGGTGGCAGGGTCAGCCTGGAGCCTTGGGGATAAGCCTTCACTGGACACCTCCAAACTGGTCCAGTTTGTCAGCACTCGAATCTGGATAACAACCATCACTCCTTTACATGACGTCTTCCTCAGTCCCCAGAACAAGGGGCTTTTGGAAAATACCTGGATCCTGTAAACATAAAGACACACAGATTTTTATGCTGGGAGGGGGTAGCGGGGAGGAGAATGAGGAGTGCCGTGTGGCAGCCCTGGGTGAGGTCAGCGAGTTCCTAGCACCTGCTCCACAGATGTCCACACACGTAAGAGGAGACGTACGACGTTGTCAGGAAAGGTGCGCACGACGGAGGGCCGGGGAGCGTGGCGGCTCTGGCAGGCGAACTGAGGGCTAGGCGGCTTGGCCCGCCCTCAGAGGACGAGGCGGGGGGGTGGCTATAAAAAGACAGCAGTGCCTGGTCGGGGGTGGCGGTGGGGGCTTCACGTGGAATCCTGCAGAAAAGTGAACACCACCATGGGGCCATTCTTCAAGATACATCTTCTCGCACACTACATTGTGGGTAATGCCCATGTGCAGAGGAGCCCCACCGATGAGCAGGGAGTGCGAGCACAGTTGCACGAGTGTGAGGTCATGGTGTGTGTGCGTGGGCTTGTGTGTGTCCTAACATTTGGTTCTCATTCTAATCTGTCGAATTTAATGTATGAGCTAAGAGTACTTTTCTGACAGACACCTCTTGTAATATGAATTGCAAAATTCCTGAGGAATCCAGTTCGATTTACAAAAAAATGAAAATTCGGAAAATAACTTTTTTGCATTGTCTTCAGCACGTCCAAGCATATATTTCAAAAATTTTATTTTGTTACATTGCAAATACAAACATTGGCAACGAGGCCCATCATAAATTATCAGGAATTTTTCTCTTTTTAGGTTTTCCTGAATTACAGACTGCTGGGCATTAAAAACACGGAGACGGCGTTCGGAGGGATGGGAAAGATGTCCTATGTTCAATAAAGCATATTTGCAGTATGTCGGGATTCTTAGTCAAGACCGCCACGAGAACATAATCCTCTGGCTCTGATTCCCGCCAAATTTATTCCGTATGCTGGCGTCATATTGCAGCATCCTGCTTAAGAGAAAGCAGGCAAGGTGCGGTTGAAATGTACCACGTTTGTCGACCTCGGGAACGTGCACGGAGCTGGATCTATGGTGCCATGTGCCCTGTGTACACTCTATGTCTAACAGTGAGTGTAAACTGCGTGGCAAGATTTTTACCACATGTGCCCTTGCCCAGTTTTTACGGCGCTGCTCGAATCTGAGCTTTCAAGAAAACAGAAGCTTGTCAGTACTTTGGTTAGATTGTAAATTGGGGGAAATCATATTAAAGACCTCCCCAAATGCCCCCCCCCCGACCCTGTGATGTACCCATCACGCCGTAATGACAGAGGACTGGAATTACAGCCCCTATGAACTATGGAATTATGCAATTTGGGTGGATTCTGTTTTTGGCCCTCAACATTCGACACGAACTTTAACCCAATAACCTAACTTTAACCTAACTCTAATAGAATAAAAATGTTCCTGTTCTTGGAACCCGAGTCCTCCACAGAGCCTGTGTTCAAGTCTGGTGGGGCCCTGCGTCTGTGATCGGCATCGTCGTCGTCGTTGTTTCCCACAGTGACTGCCAGCCCCGCATCTCCGTACTCCCAACAGCTCTCACTGAGCCATGCGGCTCGCCCGTCCCCCCTCCCTCAGTCCGTATCTTTGCTCATTTCAAGCCCTGTGGACGAAGCGAATTAGTGGAGATGCAGCGGGGACACTGTCGTTTCACAGTATCAGCGGTTTTTTCGTTTTTGCCAATTTGCAATTAGTCTTAAGGGCCGGTGTAAATTAGGTCTCCTGACAAATGGGGCACCCAGACAGGACACGAAGTTTCAATAAATCTGTGAGCTGCAGCCCCCCCAACCCAAGGTGTACCCTGGAAGTAAGCAAGAGTCCCTCCCCACCTCCAAAGGAATTATGGGTAACGTCATCACATAGACAACGGCCCGTTGGCTGCCTGTGTCACATTAATGTACATCCCCCTGCTTCATCGCTGCCTGGGGGTGTCACGTTTAAGTTGGAATAGGGAGTGGGTGGAATTTGAAACTAGAGATGACCCAGAATGTTGCCATTGAAAAGCTAAAACCTGGATTTAAGCTGACTGAACTGTACCGAACACGGTTTTTAGATGCAGTAATTAACAGCACTCTAATTGAAAAGCAAACATACATATGACATTATTGTGGAAGCGCTAAAAGAATTATCTGGGTAATATGTGGAGCCAATATCCTCACTTAAATATAGGAAAACGTATTTAGCTAGCTGCCACTTGGTATGGCTGATCAACAATGTACATGTCCATATAAGTGAACATCACTGCATATTGAAAACTCAGAAATGTAACCATGAAACATATAAGTATATGCATTTTGTTATGGAGTTTGGAGCATAAAGAAATGACTTGGGGCACCTTGTTGTTCAGCCTCTTAGGAAAGACTTCAGTTTCCATAGTGCCCTTTCACCCATAATGACTTAACGTCTCGATGATTCGAGAGTTAATATTCCGAGTGCTGAGCAGCCCTCCTTGAATGTTCGCTTTTCTCGGTCCACAAGACGTACCGTGAAAGATTGACTGAAATGGATTTAGCCACCAGAGGATCTCTGGACTGGAGCTGACAAGCTGGAAGACAGAAAGACCCTAATAATCTTGACCACGAGTGAACTTGACGTTAGACTTTGGCTAAAAAAAAAAAAAAGTGCTTAAAAGCGATGGGCTTCGGTGTCACGAATCCTCTTATAATGATGTTGTAGGCTAAGATTAACAGCTACACTGAAACGGAGGCTGAGGTGCGTGTTATTATGAACCAAAAACGAGCATCTTTCCTCTCTGGTTTGTGGCTTATAGTTCTTGAATGGCGGTAGACTGTAGACAAAACAGACTGTCACAAAGTCAAGCTGATAATTAAATTACACGCATTGTAGCCACCCCAAGGTACACTAAATCATTAGCACATGTGGAGAAAAACACAAATGGCCAAGCAGACTACATTTTAACATTTGGCACTGTTTTTTTATTAGTATGTTTTACACAATAAACCTTAACAACGAGTAAATCATTAATGACCATTGGTTTAAGTTGGAAAAAAAAATTTGCAGGTCTACAAAGCGATCCTGCTGATGTATTAACTTCCTGGTCCAAATCCCCCCATTAAACCTCAACACCAAGAGAGGGAAAAGGGTGAGGTCCCAACGAATTACCTAGCTTGGCATATGCTGTTTGAGCACAAAGATATGAAGCCAGTCTCTCTTATTAATATTGAAGAATTATGCGCTGGGTGCGACTTAGCCCACGGAGGTGACAGTACCACACAGATGGACATGCGTTCCCCCTCCCAGATCTGAGGAGTCACCACAGGCTTGGGTGTGTCACAGAAACAAACAGGACTCTATTGAAACTATTCCACTGGGGACTGATTCCTTAACCCCAGCAGGAAAGGGAGTGTTTTTGTTTTTTTTTTGTATGTGTGTGTGTGTGTGTTTTCAGTGCACCTCCTCATTCGCCTCTGGTTTAGGTGGAGATCATTAACAACTCGCTCTGGGCTGTACCTCCACAGCCCAGTTGCTCTCCTAATTGAATTGGAGGTCTTCTGCTGGCAGACATTATTGCATAACGCCCCCTAATTGACCATCATAGTTTAATAAGACAAGGCACCAGAAGCTTGACAAAAGTTATTAATTTTCACTTTGTTGAAGTCTCTGTCGCAATTAAATCCCGTGGCACGGTCTGACAAAATGAGTAACCTCGTTACTGGCGGTGCTTATTAGGCCAGAGTACCGGAGCTGCTGGGAGCCCAAACTGGTACACAGCCTATCCGCAGAGTTCGCACTCGGCCGCCCCCCGTGAGCCCAGGTCACCTCAAACAATGCCCCCTGACCATCAGCCTGCTTCAGAGTCCGCACACATCTGTATGACTATATACAGCTGTAGCATATCGTTTATTTATTAGCAGTTATTTTTGGGTCTCTGGACATGCAAATATGTGCCATATTTAAATGTGGGCACACGTAGTAAATTGTACGGGGATAAACAAAACAAATATAGTACACACAAAGAACAAAGAAGATAGTTTCAAAGAAGACATACAGTTATATACGAATCTGTAAATGGGCAGACCAATAAATGAAGTGGAAAAACAGAGAGGAAAATGTTTCCTTTCTGTTTCGAAATACCAGAAAGTGGTGTTTTGTGCAGATGCCGTCTATCAGCTAGGCTAAGCACCTATAATGTGCCCAGCTGACATAGGATTAATACTCTCAGAAGCAGGAAAAGGCTGCTGTAGCAGGTGTGCCACCAAAAGCGTCTGAAAATCATGACCAGACGTATCAGGTTCTATGCTTCTGTACAAATACATAACTAAAAGCCCTTGTGGTCCATATTTTTTTTCTCCAGCAGTGCTCGCCTTGTGTTTTCTTAGCAATTACCAGGATTTCTTCCTCTCCTAGTGAAGAACATGTGGATTAATAAAACAGAAGCCGTCTCATCACCAGAGGTCCCCTGTAATCCATGCACATTTTCCCACTGAACAAGTCTCTGGGAACTTGGTAGCACTTGAAGGGAAAAGAATCGGTTAACAGAAATCGAAAAAAAAAAAAAAAAAAAAACAGCAGCATTTCAAGAAGGTTCGGGAGATGCCAAGAGCGATGGAATCACTTTAATCTTGACACCCTGCCCAGTCACCCTGACTTGGGAATCTTGTGTGGAAAGGACTTGAGGGAACCAATTGAGCCCAATTACACATAATTGCTCAAGTCCATCAGAGTTCAGTCCCAAGCCCTTACCTGACCCAAAACTTGGCCAAGGCCTCGTAAGAGCTTTGGAAAACCATCTTGAGGGAGATGAGGAAGTCAATAAAATGAATTATCATTGGGTCCAAATGGTTTGTTTACTTTATTTCTCATTTAGTAAGTTCACCACAAAACACGAAAAACAGCCACGAAAAAAAAAATAACATACAGTAACAACGGGAAAAGCAAATGAACCAAAGCTGATCTAATAGCTTTTCGACATAATTGCAGAAACAGTTATATTATGGATTTTATTTAGCTTTAATTTATATGTACATATGTCTGGATCAGTTTAAAGCCTTTGAAATGGAAATTAAAGCTAGAATCTTGTAAGGATTATACACAAGGCAGTATTCCTTCAGTTTAGTGTATGTGCTACATACTTTCCGACGTTTAAAACAAATGTCACCGGTCTGTGTTAGCCTAGGTCGAGGAAAACAAAACCGAAGTAACAACAGGATGCCTGAAATGGGCATTTTTAAAGCAGATTTGCCTGGAGAAGAGCGAGAACACGTACAGCAAGCCTGCCTACCGGGGCCATTTTAATGAAAGCCAACGTACGTGGACTTCACCTCCGCGTTCGCAACTCTCGATCGGAAGACAAAGCGGACGGGTGTGAGGGGCAAAACAAACAGTCAGCGGCGGGGGAAACTGCCGGGGGGTAAGTGAGTGAGCACAGTCAGCAGCCACTGACATCGCCCTATCATCAGAGAACTGCGAGGCGATGTTCAGACAGATAGCCACCCCTCTGATTAATGTTTAATGGCCGGTAGCTCCTGGACGTGTCGAGAAGCTACAGCTGCGACGGCTGTTTACAATTAGCTTCTGCTGAGGCTTCAAAACTTCCACCCGTCCCACAGAAGAAACAAAAAAAAGAAAGCCACCCATCTGATTCGTTTCATTTCATTCACACGCTGCAGCATCAGGAAAAGGCACACAGTCACGGACGGAGCTATTTTTATGAAATCACTATGCTGCATTTCTAAACGTCCTCTCTTACGAAGGGCAAACAATCACATTGACCCGCTCAGGCTTTGATGTTGCCTCAAGTAGGCGGTGGTTATGAAATTACTACATATAAGTAGCAATTAACCACCTCATAACTTTACATCCAGACTGCAGTTATGGTCATGCTTTGAGGTCTGAGCGATATGGTTTGGTTATGTTTCTATGGTTACACTCAGACATTTATTTTTCATTCCTGCATTTGAAGGTGCTAACAGACACCATGACGGAACTTCAATGGCGGTAGAGTCCCTCTGGTGGATAGCGTTGGTCCATAACTTTCGGTGCTGAGGGATATGCTGGGTTTGAGAGCAAAGAGACTCTCCATCATTTGTACTTGTGGCTGTATTGTGTGGGTGCTCTTCCAGCTACCATTGCCAAATACCAACTTGATTTAAATATAATACGGTTGGACTACTGATTGTCCCACTGGAAAAATTTCAAAGTAACGCCAAGATATTTTCTGTGGCACGGAGGTAATTTCCTTGGCTATGCAGTCAATGTCTGAGAAAAATGTGATGCATGACTTCTAAAGAGGGAGGCGGTAAGAATATATTGTGAAGTTAAGGACTTTAATTGCGCTTCCATCAAAGCTCTCTTGGAAAACCTTCTCTGAGGGTGTCATAAAAACTGTGTAATATCTGCCGTAATTATTGCAGTTTATTTTTCTCTTTTTGTGGTAGCGGTTAAACTTTCATTCGCATCACATTCTGGGCCCCCTGCTAAAAACGTGTATATGGATGTATTTTTAAAACAAAAAACGGAGTCACAGAATGCTCTCTTCCCAGCCTTGCCTTTCCTCAGTCATCAGCTTGGCCCGTTTTGAACACTGGTGAGAATAAATGAAACTGAGAAACCGCTACCGTCCATCCCTCATCCCTTCACGAGCTCCGTGTATGTCATCACCTGCCGGAAATGTTCCTCGCACCATGTTTGCGTGGCACTCTCTGGTTCTGCGCTGATCTTCCCCTGGCTCATTAGCATATTTACGCAGCGCATTCTGTCGAGAGACACGTCACCTACAGAAAGAGCAGTAGCTTCTGGTCAACAGGTGGTAGCGGGCATTTAGGCGAACATACACACCACTGATCCACATGTCACAGAGGACACTGCATCTGCCGGTTAAGGATATGAAATTCTAATGTTTAGACCCACGAGCTATTTTGACAGCAGCCACGCCACACTACCAAGGAACGATTCATAGTTTCCACATTTGGTCTGAAATGTTCAGAGGATGTTTGTAAAAAATGTGGCTACATTCCAATTATTTTAATCAAAGTTGTACTTCAAAAACATTCCCTCGAAATATGGGAAGGTCCTCCGTTGTCTGCTGGGTTTTAATCTCCATAAATTAAATGAGGCACATTACCAAAACAAATAACCCATCATTGATTAAGTCAGTTCAAAAGAGAGAGGCAAAAGTTTTCAACATCTGTTTGCACTGACCCCTTACAAGCTTAAATTTCTGCAGAAGGCTCTTACACAAGATGTGAGCTTCAAACTGAAGTTTAGCAATTATTTATATGTTCAGGCGAAAAAAGCTGCTATCGACTCTGACAGTGGGGTTTTTTTAAGACCCCCATCCTTTGGTTTGCTTTATTTGTCTTCCAGCAATCTCCCCCCCTGCTTCGAAGGGGAAGCACTGAGGTTCCTCACTCCGCCACCGGTGCGACAACGAATGCCTTTAGCATCCTAGCTTGCTGGGGTCGGGCTTTTCATGCCGGGGAGGGGGCTACATGGGAATGCGAGCGGACCGCCGACAGAACCTCCTGGCAGCTGGAGAGACGGGCGGGGGTGGTCACGGGAATGAATCCATGGGGCCTAGATCATCGCATCCCATAAGCGCTCGAGGCCCTATGGAGAACCGAAGATCAGATCAGAGTGGTGGAGGAACAAGGTGGGAGAGGTGGGGGGGATGGCCCCCAGGATCAACAGAGGTGGGGGCCTGGTTATGGCAGTGCTTCTCCCTGCTTCAGGCGTACTTCCGGTAGACAGCATAGCTTTGAATCCCCTATGACGAGGCACGATCTCTTAGCAACGCGTGCGCAGACATGCCACGCTCTTCCCACACATCTGCCACCAAACCCTATCCTACGTGGGGCCTCGCCGTCCCTCGTATTTATTCCAGGAGAGAGTTTGGCTGCAATGGTGCCCGGAGGCGCGTTTTTGCCTTGCGGAGGGTCTGCGTGACACGGCGGTACACAGCTTTATGGTAAAGGAATGGAGACAGGCGGTAAAAGATCAGGGTGTGTAGCCCCTGCTTACACAACAGTGTGTCGTAAATGCATCTGTGAACCGAGTAACATTTCCAGGGATTCTGCATGGTATTAATACTCCGTGTAGGTGATTAGACTCAGTACATTACAATATATATCGGAGAGCAATAAGAAAGATTTATACAAACCGCCCTGAAGGCCCACAGCGTTTTAGCCTCGTTTGAATATCGTTAATACGCATTTTAAAATGCTAGCTGGTTTTGTTAGCGCTGCTGTGGGGATTGTTATTGTGATTGTTATTAGGGCAAGTTTACTGTGTGCCGTGAAAATGTTCTGCATCGAGTCCAGCAGAGGATCCCCAACCGTCTTGAGTGATGATTCAAATTCAGCCGTTAACGTCGATCTACATGGACAGGGACCTCGTAGGGTTATTAACCACGGGAGAAGTGTAGCTCTATCTTCCTGGATCTATAACGCCAGAGTTCTCTCTATCCAATCACCCCTTAAATCCAATTCCTCACATTGACCCCATGTAAATGGGCTGGGAATTCTGTCTACATGAATTATGTGACTGCTCTGGACATGTGACACAGCCAAAGAGATGGTTTTCACTTCCTGTAGTAGCCATCGCTCGGCTGAGTCTATTATTTTATGAGTTTGTTTTAAATCGAAGTGAGACTGAGGCGTGAGCGCAGTGAGCGATTAATGCTGCAATTAATTATCCTCGTGCTCGTAGTGTTGTCAAATCCACCTGCTAATATCATCATCGTAGCTGTCTTCCACTTGGACGTTATTCCAATATATTTATGACTTTCGCCTAGTAACATTTCGAATTATAATTGCAAACATCCCCCCTGCAGCGACCCGCTCCGGCTCTCCGGTGCCGTCTTTCAGTCTGCTCGGAGTCGCCACCCGCGTTCCTCGGCGCGTTTCCGGTACACAAATTATCAATGAGCTAATTTGGCTCTGAGATCCCACCGGGATGGGCGGGGTGGGACGGGTGACAGCTTTATCCATTAGATTAAAGCTGGCGACGGGCACGGCCCCTGCTCTCCGGCCCTCGCTCCCCGGCCGCATTAGTGCCGGGCCGAGGCTGGGACACGTCAACATCTTAATCAATACGCGAGAGTCAATTACCACGGAAGCGCGTGCTTAAGCAAGATCTGATTATTGGGTTCATGTTCAGTCCACCAAATGGACTGAATCAATGCAATGTGTGCAATATGTACTATATATCTCCCCCCGCTGTGCCCCCCCACCCTACCCTGCTGTCCTCAATTCATGGGCTCTTTATGCTCCTGATGGACACTTTGGGAGAAGGGGGCTTTCTGAGAGAACCCAGCAGAGCTACAGAAGGACAGAGCTCCTGCTTTCAAATTTCCACTCACCACACTCTGGTCTCTTGAACTTAACGCTATCCTGTCCGGTGAATACAGTCGCAATGGCGGTTTTGGGGCTCGTACTGTAACCTGGACACCTACTAATGTGATGTAGAAAAGAATGGATGAGCCCCTCCCTCAGTCACTTCGCAACACACACACACAATCGCACACAGTCACACACGGTTCTACTGCACCATTCATCCTGGGGGCAGTCAAAAGCAGGGTCGACCTTATCTGTTTCCGAGGCCAACCTCAGCGCCGCACTCTGATTGGTGACATTAGTTTGAGTCAGCGCCGTTTCCCGGGAGATCGGTACGCGTGCACGGGAGGCCTCAGCTGTGTGTTAGGTCCTAGGAGGTGATCGTCAGAGTTGAAATGCGATTGAGGAGCAGCGCATGCTTCTAATCGGCCGGTGCCAGCAACCCTGCTGACATCACCACCCATGTCGAGAGGGAAATGACACGTCCACTGAAAGTGATGAGCACACTCCTTTTGGGGGGTGGGGGGGGGGGGGGGAATTGAGACAAGGAGGCCATAAATAGACTGCGTAACTGGGGTTGTTGTTCCCATACTCAATTTCAATATCAATGAACAAAGGTCATGACCTTCATCTTCATAATGTAACCTCTGTAAGACTAATTTAAGGCATTTCTGGTTATTTCTTCTCTTTATTCATTATTCTTATAATAAAGAGTAAAACAGTAATATCATATTTGTATTCTTTAATATAATTAATTTAAAATGCAGAGTAAAATAGACACTATCTTTGCATTAAGAGAGGAGTGCATATATAGATTAATGGCAATACACAAACCATTTTAATGATGATTGCAATAATTAACTCAACGGTGGCTGTAAATATATGGATGGATGGCGATCCAAGTCAGGTGTATTTAATTCATGTGATACAATTTAAATTAAAATATGAAAGCCAACATATCACTTCCTGAAGATATTTTGCTACATTCAATAAGACAAAATAATTAGTCAGAATACAGAATAATTTTTAACACTCATTTCCAGGTCATACATTTTTCTTTACATGCTTATTCGGAAGGTTTAGTATGTTTTTTGTGCAACAAGTACATTTTGGAGACGTTATCTCCATCGACTCAGAGATGGATGCTGGGAGCAGTATTGAAATAGCGCTTTAGAGTCCCGCGTGAAGAGTTCACTTGGACGTGTATCCCTGCTCTTTCGCTTCACTGTCACGGCCCACACTGCTCTTCTTTGTGCAGGTTTGTTTTCTAGGTTTTTATTCAGCTCACATGCCTGGATGTCACATGTCAGTGTCTTTGTCTGCCCCCCCGGCCCGGCATGTTGGTTCGATCCACGCAGCTGCTGCATTGGTTCGATCCACACAACTGTCGTTGTAGTGGTTAGTGACATCAGCAATGGATCTGTAGTCTACCTGCCTGTCGTCTCAGCTAAAATATTTCAGGAAGATGGGAAGCATGGTGAGCACAAAGGGAGGGCAGTGTGTGTGCGTGCGTGAGTGTGAGAGAGTGTACAGGGTGGGGGGGGTTTTAGAGAATCGATAGCTTCAAGAAATTTTTAATGAAGTTTTTTTTTTTTTTTTTTATCTCTACAGCTGCCAAACATCACCAGTGAACTTGCGAGAAGCAGCAGTCGCCAGAGGCTGAATCATACCAATATTGATTTGATTATGTAAAAGCTCAGTGGAACTCCTCACCAGATGCAGAAATATCTCCTGACCCAACTCTATGGGGGATGGCATGCTGTTTCTTTAAGAGATCTTTTTATTGCTCTGGATAAAAGCCTCATCATGGCAAGGCTTTCTCTTCCACAAATACTGCTCTTTCCCTCCTCTTTCGCTCGCTCTCCTGGAATTCGCTCAGATGTAATTAACGCTGTGATACAGTGCTGGAGGTCATCTCAGGAGAGAACCCTTATGAGATCTGTCTGAGTCTACCCGTGAATTGGTTCTCCTTCCAGGGTGCCGTTTTATGTTATGGTGAGAGGCTTCGCATCTGATCTTGGTTGCCCTCTGCTGGAGCTTTATGGAATGAAGCTCCAACTACTGTTTGCTCAGGTCCTGGTCTGACGGGGCTGCGAGGGTCCGGCAATGCGGGGGAACAAATGAGAAGAGAATTAATGAGTCCTAGGGTTGGCTAAAGTGAAGAAGGCAGCACCCACCTTGTAATCACGACTGACAGCCCACTCAGCTAATAGTAGGTCTTTAAACAGTGCCTTATGGCTACAGACAGATTGGGCCAACCAGTGGTTGGCAGACTGGACCCTGAAAGCTCATCTTAGGCGGTCCAGGTCCTTCACACAGGGGCCACACTGGAACTCTTCAGTCAGGCTAACTGATCATTATCAAATGATGGAACGTTCCAGAGAAAGAGTCATCAGGTCTACCCGAAGACGGAATGATAATCAAATGACAGTGACGCCATTCACATAGGGGGCCTCTTGCATGGTTTTTTGTGACTGCCTTATGTCTGCAGAATTGCAACTGACTGGCCTCAAATGCTGCATGCTTGCATTTTTCTTAGCATTATTATTGCTTCTTGCAGCCCTTAAGCGGCCTGCGAGTTTCAGGATGTGGAAAAACGCAGAACAGACGCCACTGTAATGGTACACACTTCCGGTGGGGCTGTCGGCGCACTGCTCCGAGGGGTTTCACGCGGCACTACATGCGTGTTTTGCACATGAGCTACACTCTCGAGCCGTCCTGCGGAGATCAGGCAGGATTATATTACCGGACATGATAGGAGAACCCCGTTGCTAAAAGGGAATCAGGATCAGTTAATTATTCGTGACATATAATCACATATGAGGAATTTGGTGTAGGTAGAAGCATAACCAAGGAAAGACTTTCCAAAATAACACATTTGTCATTCTGTGATGTAATATCCATTCATCTATTCATCTTCCAATGACTTATTCAGCTCACGGTGGGGTGGGGGGGGGTGGCCAGGAGCCAATAGCAGGCAGACTCTCCATGCTGTATCCTAGCCTTGTGCCCTGTGCTGCTGATATATCTGATATATGATGCGTTGAATACCTGCTGATTATTCGGCGCGGACAATAGCGTAGAGTGTGATGGGCATAGACCAGAGTCTCCGGCCTCCCGACGGTGGTATCGACAAGTTGTAGTATTTCAAACATGGTTGAATCTCACGACTGGAGGCGGGATTGAATCTGCTAGAGTCATGTAGTGTATGACCCCCCAGTCGTGTAGCGTATGACCCCCCCAGTCATGTAGCGCATGACACCCCCCCCCAGTCATGTTGTGCATGACACCCCCCCGGTCATGTAGTGTATGACCCTGACACATCAAAATCTGCACTGATCAGTTGTTAAGTGTAAACCTCCTGGTCTTTTTATTGTCTTTCATGATATGAAAAGTCGTGTAGTGGAGAGGCACCGTAAGATGGTTTGTTTTGTTCTTGTGATTTCCCAGGCTGGCATGAATGTTCTTTTAATTGCAGTCGTATATGAAGAGGAGCCCAATTTCACACTTAACTCATATTGACTTTTCACAAAGCAAACATCAATTCTGGCTGTGCTTAATCATATTAAAGGCCTAATTAACATTGATCCAATGATAGCAGAGGAAAATTAATTAACTGGTGACACTCTCTCCAAACAGGAATAGCACGCACAAAAAGATAAGATCAGATAAGACCCTCCTCTTTTTTCATATTTGTTCTTTTCTGTCTATAATATTTTAGTATGTTGAAGAAGCGTGTGGTCATTCCCGGAGTGTATGTTTCAGTGACAGTATTGAGTTGTTTCTTTCACATTTACAGTATTTTCTTGCTGTGAGAAAAACACACCCATCCAAACTGAAAAATGAGGAATGTGAAAGGCTCGTCACTCGGCAGCTCCAGCACGACAGGGACGCCAATCCGGCACAGAGCCAGTTTGTCTTTCCTGACGTTAGCATACATTGGCAGCGGCATCCTCACACGTACCTCCCAAAATACTGCGGCATTATGGGTATCCCAGAGGTGCTTTCCCTTGTGATACATACTTTTTAATGTCATTTTAATGTCACTTTAACGGTCTGTCTCTTCAACAAACATTATTTCCTTTGACTCGTTCACTGATCCTTTTAAAGCAAAACATCTTTCCCTCCATTTTCAAGTAAACCTGTTAATTCCACAAAAATGCCGAACATAAATAAAGTTGTTTTAATTTAATTGGCTCCTTAAAGGGCCCTCCTTATAGTCATTTCAGGCTAAGATGATTTAAAATATATTCTGACTGGACTAAATTGTGATGTGGTGCACAAAGCCTTCAGAAGGATTTCAAAGCTGGTAAAAAAAGATCGTTTTGTCTTCCAGGAATTGCTTCTTGACTTATTTGGTGGCTGTTTGCCTGTCGGTATAAGGCTTGTTAATCATCTGTGTTTTTTTTGTACATATGGGTGCACAGGAGTGAGTGGGATTTAAAAAAAAAGTAACAGTGCATAAACTCTTTGCCAGTTAATCAATAACTACCCAGGTGATATTCTCTTCATCTCAGACTGATGAAAATAGGTAATTAAAAAAGACATGTCCTTCTAACGCAGCCTCGAACAGCATTCCAAAAAACGTCACACAAATAAACGCGAGTCTGGGTCAGTTTTTTTTAAAAAGTCTGTTTTCCTTTTGTTGTTTCGTTTGCCTGATTGGGTGCTGTGAAGGTTCTCGACCTGTACCGTGTTGGGGCGTGAATAGCCTGCAAAGGTTGCTTAGGAACCCAAGGTGAAAAGACACAAGTTTCCCAAATGACATGAGGACATTAATGAGCAGGAGAAATTGACTTGGATAGTTAAGTATGGTAATTGTGTATTATTACGCTGGAGTCTGTTGTAACCAATAGCTTAGCAAAACTCTTGCTAAATATGAAGACAGACTGTCCCTGGTATTATTATCCAGGGAATCTTTATTTGCAATTGTACAATGAAATTTAGTATCGGCTTCTGTGGATACACAGTGATAGGGTCATTCTGTCCCAATTATCTTCTTACTGTACATGGCAGGCAAAAATAATATCATTTGTTTTGGGGTCAGTGCTGTTGTACTTTATGTTGTAGTGTGGTTGGGTATTGACCAGCAAGCTGATTGATTGTAGGAGTCATGACCTGTGTGTGGGTAGCTTGTTAGCACATGTCCACAGACTCGCTCCAGCACATCATTCTCCCTGGCCACACCCCCAACTGGGTCACCTGACCAGCCACAAAAAATCTCCAGTCATGACATTCCTGGGAAAGTGTGGCGAGGGTCCAGGAGCTGCAACAAGCTCAGTAGTGTTTAGGAGAGCCTACGCCATGGTCCTCGAGGTGATGCTTCCACAAAGTGTCCCTGTTTAAAGCCGACCATTTGAAACCAACTGAATGAGCTAATTAGTTCTTCTGATGCCACGAGTGGCCATGTATGAGAGGTGAAGAGGGTAAGGGATGTGCTTCATTCACCAGTGAGAAGTTAATGGACATTAATTGATTAATTTCTACTTAACATTGACCTGTGATACTTTAGGATGGGTGAATGGTATAAAACAGGCTCTGCGGTTTTTACAGAGAGAGATTTTTATTATTTCTCTAGGTGTTTGTTCAGGTCCCCTGCTGTTGAATCAAATCTTTTGATAACGTGCCTGTTACATCATTCATAACTCCTGTGTCTTTAGGAAAGCCCCCTATTTCACACCATGCTAGCTTTTCTGACAGTTTTTCTCTCTGCCAAATGTCATTGACATCACCTGAGAGGACATCAGTTGCCCTTCAGGTGTAATCACCAAACACAAAGGTCTGTTTCGCTATCTTGACAGCCCTGCTGTTTGGGATGCCGACATCCAGCAGGTTTTGAAGCCCAACAAAGTAAAGTTCGTTTCTTGAAAAAAAATGCCTCACAGCATCCTTCTAGACCTGTCATCCTCTTGTTTAGAAGCAGGTCACCACTCTCTTCTCCCTGATACACTCAAACATTTCATTTTGAACACGCAGGAAACGACGAACGATGCCAGGTTCCAGGCTGAGTGGTTCCCATATAAAGAAAATAAGAGTGCAGTAAACCCACAATAATGACCATGGGATGCCAAGGTGGCATTTTTTTTCCCTTTTAATTGCAGTTATGCTCACCCTGACCATTTCATGTTATGAGCAGGAGAAAATTAAACGGAAAAAAATTAGCAAAAAGGTAAACACTCCGCAGCTGCGTGGATCGAACCAGGATCCTCGGGCACTTTGGACCCGGCTGCCTGAGTCACCGGACCAGCTTCTCCAGGCGGACTCATTAGCCTGTGTGAAGAGCACACATTACCTTAAATGGCAAGGCCACGTCTTGGCATGCACAACCTCCGCCTTGTTTCAATTAAGGCGAATCAGACAGCGCCAGGTATGCCTTGTGCCCGCCTGGCCCCCGCCCTGTGATATCCAAGCTCGTTTGACATCACTCGTTGTGTTTCTGCTAACCGTTTCGGTGTGCGGTAACTCGGCCTGTATTACAAAGCACTGGACACGTTCGGTGTTGTTTTTATGAGCGTTCCTGAGTTTCATTTTATGTGACATAATGGCCTCATTAAAATGTCTGAAAGGATTACTCGAACCCGACAGGCCCTCTAGTGTATGCATTTGCTTATTAGGCTGTGATTTGTCCTTTTTTTTTTTTTTTTTTTTTTAATGATCTCACCCCCCCCCAAAAAAGCTCCCTTGGTGAAAAGGCAGCATATGTATTTTATTTTATTTTTTTCACAGCACCATCGTCCTGTATCGGTTGCAAAACTGAATCCCCTGAGTCATGGCCAAAAACACTGGGTCGAGACCCACAAATTGACCCGTCAGTTCGGGAACTAGTTGCCCGGTGTTGCTGATTGGATAGATTTACACACTGCCCACCCTTCCTTCTGACAGGCTGTTGTTTCACTTGTCTGGCGGCCTCGTTTTATTTGGGCTGCTTGTTTTGACAAATTACACTCCATAATTTATTCATTTATTTTAAACAGAACGGCCTGCTCTCTCAATGCCTTTATTTATATCTCGTTTTGCCTGAGTGGTAATTTCTCTTGTCCATCTCCATTTAATCGGCTCCATCGAGGTCCCAGAGACCACTACAGTCCCACAGGGGTAATAAAATGAGCAGCCATTGGCCACTGGGGTCGCTGGGGGTTCACTAGCCTCTGTGTTGGTCACATGACCACAATGACGTTGAGGAAAACGCACAGAGTGTCCCGTCAGCTCTTCAGCAACATCACTTACGCCTCTGCTATCCAAAATCGATGGAAGATTTTCCTCCCAATAAATAATGGAAGTCTGAATGAGGTCCAAATGCAGGCATCGACAGTCCACAGCAATTACGTCCAACAGTAACAGATGATGGTCCCCACCTAGGATCAGCAGAAAATGAAGATGTGGCGATCACTTTGTCACAGGTGGAGGGAGGACCTGGAAGCGGCTTATCAGAGGGTGGTTGCTCGTCTGCTGTTCAGGCAATTTAGCTGCAAAAATGATTGAACTCCAAGGCTGGGTGTATGTGCGTGGAGCTGGGGGGCATCTCCATCTCAGGCTGAAACCGCAATAACCCCACCCACACCAAAAGCCACCACAGCAAGGAGATGAGGTCAACTGGTGGGATTAAGACCTGATGGTCCAGGGTGGTGACCAGAGGATCATACAGATACAAAGCACTTTGCTGGACCACAGGACATTACCCACAATGCACTTTGCCACACTGAACAACACAACCATGCATATATTTAGTATCTGGGAGGCTTTTCATCACCAATACCTGTTGAAGAGCCCAGTTGACAATTCAGCATGTGTGGTCTTAATTTTAAAAACTTAGCAAACAATGCAGGACAGTTTGATGTCAGTGTCTGGCACCCATAATACAGAGTATATCACAAAAGCTTAAATCCTGATTATCAGAAGACTAATATTGAGATCAATCTGAACTTAGGCTCCCACTACTGAATGTCAGTGGTCTGTGTGGGTATCGACTGAATACTTGAACCATCTGGGACAGCGTTTAAGGTATTAAATGAAGGAGAGCTCATCCATCCCGGTCACCCCAGAGCACAGAGCCACCCCCCCCACCACCACCTCTGTCAATAGCAGGGTCATGGATCAGGAGAGAAATGACCTCATGAGTGATGCATTCAGTTGCAGTGACATAGTAATATGAAGGCCTTTTGTTAAAGTGGCTCTAGATTCCTTGATTATTGATGCCACAGGCAACGTCGATCACTCTGCTCTTCTCTAAACTCTGTTGTCGCCAGCGAATGTGTTTTTCCCACTCATAAATCTACCTTGTGTATCTCTGGGTCACTGTGCAATTTTTTTGGTTGTCTGTCACCGTTTACCATGTGACGTGCAGGATGGTAAACCTTTACTATATGTTCACCATTGTCCTCATACAAGGTTTTGGGATCTTGATGGCACAACATATCAGAATGAATCCTGACCGCTCGCTACCGTTTCAAGGAGTCTCAATAAACACATGCAACACAGGAGCTGGCCGTCACTGGCCCCCTTTCATTTTTTTTTTTGTTTGGGGGGATTGGCTGAAACACAATCGATATTTATGGCCAATTAAACTATTGAGGATGACAAGGTCAGAGCTTCTGTAAATCTGTGGGTGAAAGGTCACATTTGTGACACCTCGAAGGGCAAAATCATCATGGGAGACATTTCTGAGAATCAATATTTTACCTGAAACGTCACTGTAAAATAAAGTGTTACCAAACAGAAATAAAATAACCTACTCGATAATAGAATATTAAATACACATAATGATCATGTGAACCTATGAAGTTATATAATTGTGTTTAGCATGTTCAGATACAGGGAGGATTTGAAACGTGGTTAGAAACCTAGTGTCGTTTTCCTTAGCGTGTTCCCTGCCCTGTATTCTGAGATCAAGCTCACCATGTCCCTGGATAGCTTCTTATGGATATTCTATATATTGCCTAGTTATGGAGCGCAATCACAAGAATGAAATTTTCGCCCATATCTAAAGTACTTAAAACACCTATTTTCACTGCCATTATTGTGTTTTTGTTACTATTGTAAACTCTTACAGGATCTCTGCCCGTGTCTCACTAAATAAGATGGTATTTTTTAGTTTGATGGTTGATATATATATATATTTTTTTTACGTATTTAGCTTGTTCCCGGAGACGAAGATGCTCGGCTGGGAGTACCGGAGGTAATCAGTGTGCCCGGTGTCATGCTCCTCCTATGCCAGCCCCGATTAGTGCGACCCTTCCCCGGGTGAGAAGCGCGGAAGGGAACGGGTTGATTACCGCTGATCTTCAGGGGATTAAAGACAATCAGCAGGATAATTCAATTAATACGTCAACAGCAGGCGTCACGTACGTAGCTCTCCATAATAACTGTGTGGTTTGTTTCCCTGATAAAGGTGCGTGAGGCGATCCTAGGTCTTCCCCAGGTGCGGCATCTGTCATCTCTGATGGGTAAGGAGGAGACGGGTCCTTTGAAGTTTTCTCGACATAAAAGCGTGAATAAAGCAAACATCTCCTTTAAGCACTCACAAGACATTAAGAGCCGGCGAAGACCGAGGAGCGGCGCTGGCCTCGCCAGCCACACCTCATCACCCTGACGGCAGCCGAGATCTCAGCCTGCAGCCCTCTGGGAGCGCCTGAATTAAAGCTGGGGGGAGCTGGCAAAGTCTTTAATCTGCCTCATTGAGTTTTCCATTTTTAACCGCATAACAAGCAAAACAAGCAACAAAAGCAGAGCTTTGGATCCATTTGGCACGACTTGGAGTCGTTGTTCAGGGAAAGTCGGAAAAGGATGGTCCACGTTGCACTGGATGATAAAGTAAAATCCTTTACATGTGATTGCTACACAGCAAGTCTAGTAAAAGAGAAAGACGCATCAAATGTCTTTATGTTATGGAGCCAGACTAAGGGGACACAGGAATTTGAATGAACAAAATTTTAATATAAATTTCTGATCTGCTGCAAGCCAACAAGTGCTTTATTTTTATTATCATTAATATTATTTGTTTAAATTGGTGTACAATTCGAAAGATTCAGTCACAGTGACCGTTTGATGCTCAGATGTGTAGGTGCTCTATGACATTTCTGAAGGTTAGGCGCCGTATCTGCCTGTCTGTGTCAATCACTCCACCCAAAGGTCACAGTACGCCGCGTTTCCTAATTAGACGCATGGGTGTCAGCCAGTAGTCTGGCCAGTATGAGGGATCCCTCCCCCAAGGAGCACGTCTGAAGTTCGGGTAGGCACCAAAGTTCTGTCGTTTCACTCTGACGTGCCCCGTACAATTTTTCATGTTGCAGTAGCTCAGCATGGGCAGCAGGTGGTATGATGGTTAAGGACACGGTCGTGTTATGTCCCAGCTACAGTGCCTCGGCCGTTGGCATGAGGCCGAAGTAAGAACGTTTTGAGGAATTGTGACTTAATGCTTATTTTAATGAGAATCAGAATCCCTTTGTTGGCCAAGTATGCTCACACAAACAAGGAAATTGACTCTGGTTGTTAATGGCTCCTGGTAATATAACTGTGATATACAAACAGGTACTAGGCACACAGCCAGGACACAAAAAATAAACACATGTATCAGCTTAGCAACTGAACATAGTTTGAGCGAAGTGTGAAATGTTACGGGGGATTATGGGATTTGGAAGCTTTTTTCACGTCTCAGCTATGTGGACAAGGAACGTGTCCTGTTCAGGCATGACACCTTGCTCTGTTTATTCGTCCTTCATCCACTTCCCTCTCTGTGTGGATGTTTGGCTTCTCATCTCAGCTTTTCTTTAAATCCAATAGAACCGGATGCACCTTCCACTGGCAACGCGGATCTCTGTCCCCACGCCTAACACAATGGCACCCTTATAAGGGACTACGACTTATTTCAGGGACGGGAAGATGCCGACCCTTCTGAGGTATGGAATAATAAAAACATCCTCGCTTCCTGCTTCCAAGGAACAGTGGAAAGAAGGGTGTATATGAAGTGGGGGGGTGGTTTTCCATTGTCACGGGGATCACGGACATTCCAGGATCAGCTCAGAGTTAATGTGAGGTTAGCACAATGGGGGCTCTTAAAAAGGATCTCCTCATGAAACTTTCACCATCTGAGTACGACTGTGGTGATTTGGCCCAGACCGGGAAGATGGTGTTCCTTCTTTCTTGACCCAAGTTATTCTCTCTCAGGTGAGTGCCCCCCCCGCCAGTCCTCCCACAAACCTCTCTGTGCAACATCAAGGGCACTCAGTCCGAATCAACATGCAATCAGGCCGGTGCATTTAGCGAACACAGGCGTGCCACAGAGTGGCCTGCCTGTCAGGCAGGCACAGAGCGGGGGCATTGAAGGCCCCGTGGGCTCAACCACAGAAGCCCGGTAGTAAGTCATATACTGGAAAAGCTGTCATCCAAGGTTTAACCTACTGGACGTGCGTGAATTCCCAGGCTCGCTGCTGCCTTTAAACATCTGACAAAGAGCGTTCCTTTCTTCCGGCAGCCACAAGGGAAATGACCTCGGTCTTTAAATTGACAAAGCTCTCTGTGTGTTATTGAAAACATTCCCCCCTGCCACAGCACCCTTGAACGCAAATACAAAAGTGCTGTTCCCCTAAAGATCCCACCCCCCGCCAGACTGGATTACCACCAAAACCTGGAAGAGGTCACCGAGCTGGAGAGTTTCATGTTTGACATGCGCCTAAGATAGTGGAATGTTCTCCTCCACCTGTAGAAGAACCATCTGCTCATAGTGGAAGCTACATAACATTTTATGTCATTAATTTACATATAAAAATGAACAAATATAAATGAACTGAATATGTGTCAAGTCCAGTGTCTGATGTTATTAGGGTTTAATGGGGCAGTTTGTCATATTTTTATGATTATGATTGTTAAGATTAAACATTATTGATCCCCCAAGGGAAGATTTTTTTTGTTGCATAGTGGCATTAAAAATACGTATAACTCCCTCGACAATAACCCCTCCACCCAAGAAATAAATTGTATGTAAAAACAAGAAAATATAAACGTGAGAATATGGAAGGAGCATATGCAGGTTGGCTCCGTGTCCTCAGAGCTGGGTGAGGGTGAACAAGTAGCAGGAGGGCCAGTGGAGCATCACAATCATGACAGGGGATGAGCTCATGGCTGAAGGCTTCATAATCCAAACCAGCTTTCTTTTGAGTGGGTGAGCCCCTTGTGTAGTCGTAGAGACTGATTCAACATGGCGCACACCCTCTCCCAGCTGGAAAGGATGGGCTTTAAGCACTTTCTGGATGATGCCACCAGGGACTGCGGCCTTGGCTTTACATAACCGTTCTAATCCTCTTCTAGAAGGGATGGATAGACCTTGGATAAATGACGGGGTAGTTAGGGTGGACACGTCACAGTGGAGGGTTGACCATGACAGCTCTGGCTCTGTTAAAGCCACCTGCTGGGCTGAGAGTGTCTGTGTTTAATGCTTTTAAGGAGCTGGTTTAACTCATCTGCCCTCTCCGGATTCCCAGCTTCACCACCTTGTTGTGTAGCCAGGGATCTCCCTCACCCCTTTAAAACCTCCTTCACCCTACTATTCTCCACCTTACATTCGGTCCTCTCCCTATATTCCATCTTCCCTCTGCCACATCCTGATCCTCCACCTATGTATAACAACCATCCAGGAATCAAAATTTCAATTATTAAGGGTGATTGGTTCCATTGCATAGAACATCATATATATATACATATGTTCACAAAGGTTTTTTTACACAACATAATATAGCCAAAGAACAATTGTTAAAATGCAAATGATTTGACATAATTATTTGGGAACCCCTTCAGAGCAGACTCTCGAATCATTGAAAACAAAAACATGGTGTGTAGGTGACTGGCAAGCTTCCAGGTTGTTGTCTGATTGATGCTGAGCACTGTTCTCCATATCCTTGCCTTCTCCAGAACAGCCACATGCCTCACAATTCTTGGGGGAAAACGGACGTGACGATCCCACCTTAGCATGACGGCATGGAGGACCCTGGGTTTATCCGGAGGAAGTTCCCTGGCAGGCACGTGTACCTCACTTTGCCGGTTTGCTATCCTGTCAGCACTGCTGGCTCACACCAGTAAAGCAGATAATCGTAAGCTTTGTGGAATTCCTTCATATGGTAACCCGAGACATCCAGTCGGCCGTGCCACATTCACATTCAGTCATCCGGTCAGCTGTGCCACACTCACATTCAGTCATCCAGTCAGCCGTGCCACATTCACATTCAGTCATCCGGTCAGCTGTGCCACACTCACATTCAGTCATCCAGTCAGCTGTGCCACATTCACATTCAGTCATCCGGTCAGCTGTGCCACATTCACATTCAGTCATCCAATCACCTGTGCCACATTCACATTCAGTCATCCAATCACCTGTGCCACATTCACAGGGCTCTCTGACCAGAGCCGGCGTGGTTCACAGATGGCCAAACGAATCCTTCAGCACTTTATAGGAAGTCACCCATCAACGTCGTTTTTCATTCCATAACCAGGTAGCTCCTCCTTATTTTGTTATTATTAATCACTGCTGTGTCTCTCTGAGACACCACCTTTCACCTTCTAATCATGATCTTCACAAACATGCCAAAAAAGGACCCCAGTGTACGCAGCAGTTGCCGTATTACAATGTGCCACATGATGGGCTGGCATTACACCCCGACCATACCCCAGCCTTGTGTCCCAGGCCAGGATCAGTGAAAGGTGGATAAATGGACTTTGCAATGTTGAATTTGAGTGGCGCTAAATTGTTCCTGTCATGGTACTGATTCGGTTTAATTTTCAAAGCATAACATGCGTGTATGTGAAAAATAACCAGAAAAGGAACCAATCATAAAACAGCGTTATCAGTGCCAATTACAATAACTCTGTTTTATTTTGCAGTCGATGTTGTTTGGGTGCACTTGTCTCAAATGGCCATGCAGGTTTTGTCAATGGGACAGCTGAGACGTATTTCCACCATGGTTTCCACGATGGATTATAGTAGCGTGTAATCATAGTTCACGTATGTCCCTCAGTGCCCAGATCACATGCGGTGGGTCACCTGACATGCTAATGCATCGAATAAAATACGATGAGGGGCACTCGCTGGGCAAGGCAGTAAAGCCGAGGAAACGTTACTGTTTCTTCAGGGGCGGATGTCAAGAGGGCAGTATGTCGAGATCAACACGAGGACAGCGACACGCTGGCAGGGTTAAGTCCTGCCGCCAACCGCCGCATGGCTGATTTATAGAAGAGGGGGCTGAGTAAAACACTCTGTCCCCATGACATGTGCCTGTGCTCGGCTACACCTACCTGCAGCCGCCGCCAGCCAATTGCTGCCCCATTGAGATGACCACATCGACGCCAGGTCCATTCTGATGCGCGTCCCTCTGACCGTGTGCGTGGTGTGAGAGAAATACCGAGTGAAACACTCCGACCCACACAGTCTCAATTCAGAAAGAAGTCGTATTAACAAATACAAAATGTTTTGCAAATATACACACCGGCTTGCATTCAAATAAAAACACGCATGCACGGTATACTGCATGTGTATATTATACCTTGTTAAATTGGAGAAATGATCCCTCAACTTACATAATTATAGTGTTGTGAAGTGGGCAACTTTAATAACAAGTTTAGGGAACAGCTTCCGAGAAAAAGCCCTTAAAGCGGTTAAACCTGACTCAAAGTGAGGGGTGGGACCCTCAAAGGTAGCTCTGGAGGAAGCGGATCGGGTCCCGTCAGCGGTGCTAACCAAGAGCCCTTCCTCGGGGTGCCCGTCTCCCTCCCGTCTGACCTATTATTTGATATTTGACCACTCGGCTGTGAGACACTTGCTCTTTCGAGCTGAAATGTCACAGGGGCGTCACGTCAGCTCTCAGACGCTCCGCTTTGATGAGGAGCTCGCAGGGCGGCGCTCGTCGGGCCTGGGAATGTGTGACCGCCAATGGGGCGGGGGGGGGCCGGTGTCACTACAGCTGGCGGTGGGGTCAATGTGAGCTAAATGACAATGGGGATTTATGGAAACAGAGGTCACCAGAGGTACAGAGGTCACTGTTTTCTATTTAACCTCTCTCACCACGTCGGCTCCTTCAGTCGTTAAGCACCCCTTCGCCCCCCCATTACCCTCTAGTCTGTTGTTCAGTCTCACCCGGGTCGATTACATCATTCCCTACCCGCAGTTCTTGCAAAGCCCCCTCTTCCCAACCTGCCCCCCCAACCCCAAGTGACACGGGAATCTGTGCGAACGGAGGGGCAGCCTCTGCATCATGTCTGCTCTCCGCAGCGGGCTCAAAGTTTGCAACTAAACACTCGTCTTGAGGCCGGGAGTCTGACAAGAGTGGAGTGGGGGGCTCGATGAACCGTGGCGAGGCTGCCAGCGGATGACAGCCATCGCTGGCGTACGTCTCGAACCGCATGCCGCCTTATTAAAGTGCCACATTCCCCTTTTAGGACCGACAAGTATGAAACACCTTTGATGGATAGAGTCCAAAACGCATTATTGTGTTTTTCCAAAATTTGGAGAATTAACTAATTTATCTGTTCCTTAATCTATTAGCAAAAAAAAAGGAAAAACAATATTGTGGGATCTTTTTAAAAAGCATTTTATCTTTAATCTTTCATCTCACCCAAACAGCTTGATAAGGTGTATATAAAAGCAGAAACAAATTATGTTTTAAACTGTATAAGTATTAACAAGCCCACAGTATTTCATTTTCATTACTTTTCCTATATTTATTCTTTACATTTGTTTTAATTATGACAGTTCTGATCCTTACTGTTCAGTTCTTGCAATACATGGTTGATGCATGACAACCAATACATTTAACAAATCAAGGTTAACTACAAAACTGCACTGGATTATGGTGGAAAAATCTGTGATGAACTAACAGGCCTCAGGACAGTAGCCAACGGGGAAAAGGTAGTGATGACTCTAGGGGCCCACAGCTGGAGGGGGCCTGAAGAAAATGTGCCCCACAGTATATTGCACACAACTGGATATATTTGGGGGTCCAGAGCAATATTCTCTCAGTGGCCCCTAGATATGGCCAGGATGGGTTTCTCTGAGGTTAAACGTAGACAGGAGGTTTGGAAGTTAAGTCTTTAAATGCTGCATGTTTCTGTTGTTCAGCTCTATCCCTAGGTCAGATTTAGTGGAATTTATATACTGTGTGAGTTATAAAACAAGAAGTTTGCCAATATAATGTATGTTCATAAAACAGGGTCTGAAATAGAAGAAGTCAAAATAGAAATACTCCCAAAGGAGTACTAGACTCTACCGATGTTGTTCCGACGTTGGGTTGTGACAACAAAGCATGGAAAAAGGAAAACAGGAGTGTGATAGTGAGTGTGTGAGGTGGGGGGGCAGGAGCGTTGGAACAGCCTGGGTAGCTCAAAGTCTGACTGCAGAATCGGTGAAGAGCTTGCTGTCTCTGAAGCTCCCTCACACTGGCCTGGTACACACATGTCCCTAACCTTTGTACGTTAGCCTGTCTGGCCCCGTCGAGCAAAAGTGCATTAGTGTCCCACAGGAAATGGACCTCGGTGGTTTTCCACAGGCTGGACCGCATGCTTCGCCGAGCAGTGGCCGGACCGTAGCAGGACAGCTGGAGGAAGTGTGCGTCCACAGAGGGAGTCGGAGACCGAGCCGGGCAGACAAAAGCATTTCAGGATAAAGACGGTTAACGCTCCATTGGTTTTCTGTGTGCTCCACCCACTATGTGAAGCTGTCGTGAGGACAGAAGCTCCTCGTGCTGCCAGAACAAGGTGTCAACGACTTAGATCAAAGCGTCAACGACTCGACGGGTAAATACGTTAAGCTCAGAATGCAATTATCCTTACTGAGAGCTAATATTCATCTGTCACTCAGCCTGTTTCTGGTGTCTTGGCCGAGCTCCGAATATCACTGAGCAAAGGGTAATGGCAGAAAAACCGCCGATCCAGTGTCAGGATGAAAATTAAAGGTGAGCTTTGTGAAGATAAATGGTCACTGGGACAGTGTGAAGCATGGAGTAGCTTTTATAGTGCAATCGTTTAGCTGCTCGACATGGTTGGCTCCCTGGGTAGCACTGTGGCGTCATACCCCAGGGGTTGTGGGTTCGATTTCTGTAGTTTGTAAATATAAATGAAATTATCTTTATTGGCTGGTGTACAGCATGGGTACATCGGAATTCTTTACTTTTTGTAAGTCCCATCAAAGCATGCGACACAGATGCACTGGTGAGAGGGAAGCTTGGGGTCTGACCACAGGAACAGGCATTTATCTGTTAACCCCGGAGCTTTTAGGTTAAGGGTCTTCCTCAATGGCACCAACGGTGATATGAGCATTCTGCCAGCCACAGGATTTAAACTGGTGACCACATGTATAGACTTCTAACTCACAGAGCCACACATCAACCCATAAGATGTGAGTGTATGCTCTGTGATGGACTGGCACCCCATCCAGGGTGTACCCCAGCCTTGTGTCCTGTGATGGACTGGCACCCCATCCAGGGTGTACCCCAGCCTTGTGTCCTGTGATGGACTGGCACCCCATCCAGGGTGTACCCCAGCCTTGTGTC
>JAACJT020000066.1:604012-615446 GCA_009936485.2 Gymnarchus niloticus | reverse complement strand
TTGGTCTGTGTTGTGTTTTTTGTGTTGTTTTTTTTTGTTTTGTTTGTCCGTCTGTGCGGTCTGGGGGGGGGGGGGGGGGGGGGGGGGGGGGGGGGGGGCTTTCTCGGGAGGTGAGCTGATGAGGACGGATGTCATTGCCTGGGATGGGCTGAACCCAGCTGCTGTACTCTGCTGGGTCCGCCTGCCTCCTCATTAGCCGGGCCGGGGTCAGAGATCGAGGCGGCGGCTTCTTCCTGCAGGACGCCGGGCCGCACGGGCTGGGAGCGGCGGCTCAGCATGCTCGGGGCTCGGGTTATTAGCACATGGACTGTGGCTGGAAGGCGGTGTGGGTCCTGGAGAAAGGTCGACCCCCCCCACTCCAGGGGGAACACAGGCAGGAAAGCACACACAGGCACACTGACAAAAAAAACACGAGTACACAAATGCGCAGATGCACACGTGTTCCCGGACAGACACGCACACACAGCAGCTGTTATCAAGCGCGCGACTGAATGCACACAAAAACACAAGGAAAGACATAAGGAGATTCACACAGCGGTACATCGGCATGAATAAACAAACTCCCCTGAAACACGACCACGTACGCGCAAAGACCAGCTGAAGAAAAAAGCGAAGGATTAGCCTTTACCCGAGTACCCACCTTATCCAGGTGTTTGCTGTGAATTTGATCCAAACTGGCTCCATACAGGTAATCATAATTCATCAGTGTAGTTACTCTGCATATCACTGGAGCTCAGGCACTGCAGACAGATGTTCTGGATTAAACAGAACAAACCCCAAACCAGCAGGCCTCAGATGACATTTCCCCTCTCTCGTATTTCTGGTAAACAAATCTGTCCCATAACATACCCTGATTAGCCAAAACACCCCAAAATCCAACAGAACCGTACAAAAAATGAGAGGTACACTTACAATTTATTCCAAACAGACACCCAAAAGTGATGTTCAGTGTATCATGCTGTCTGACCCCAGAGGACACAGTTTATGTGGTTTCCTCTGGGTCCTCCTCCCCCCAGCCCAGGAATCTGAAGGCAGACAGGTGAATGGTAACTAGAAATTCTCCATGGGGAGCTCCTTGTGCATGCTGGGATATCTCCAAGCTTACCATCATCCTGCTGTCAATACAGTGGATGAAAGAAGCAAAATTAACAAGTTTACCTCGATGAGTTACGGGAGGTTAACAGTATATTAACAAAAGACCACCACCAAAGGGCACGGCTTGACCTACTTTTAGTCTTTAAAAATTCCTATTATTTGCTGTAATTTATGGGAAGCTGTGGACTGTTAACCCCCTTGTTTACTGTGATGTTATAAGAAAATGAAACTGAATTATACCCAGCCAATATATAATTTATTCTGGTTGCTCTGCCAAAGGGAAGAAGTGGCTGGAATCAGAGCAGATCCCGCTGCAGAGCTGGTGAACAAGATGTTTTTTATTCCTTAAACATATGAGCTCTAAACTACCCTGAAGACATTTAAATTTCAAATCACTGCACATTTTGAATTCCATATACTCAATGAATTATTTAATCATTTACGCAGAAACTATAACTATTTAATTATGATAGCTTTTTTTCCCCCCCATCCCAATCTTAAATGTGATTCAGATGAATCCAGGAATGTTTTGGGAAGAGGGAACTGCAGTTAAGGTTCTCGATTCATCAGGAAGATCGATGTTAATGAAAACATACGGCAATCGATCCTGGAAGACTGGATGGTGCGGCTGGGCTCTGAAGATGGAAGTGGTTTTGTGTCACAGACACAGTTGACGTATGGGCGTCTTGTCATGTAGAGAATACCTACACACCAGCGGCTCTGTTTGACCTCTTGGTGAATATAACTATACATTACTGTTACCATGGTAGCAGATTACACAGCTCAGAAATCTTTGCTTACCAATTTATTGCGTCAAACGCTCCTTTCGGGATGCAAATTGTCCAGAAGGGAGGCATTAATATTCATCTATTGTTAATCATTCTATAGTGTCGTTTAATGCTAGTTTAATGGACTGTTTGTTTCTCCTGTCAGTTTGAAACCCTACGGCGTTGCTCTCGTGGAACTTAACGGCGAAGATCAACGGCTAATCTACCATGCACCACATTTTGATGCAGACCTCCCGGGAAATAAGTCAGTCTGCCTGACGAAATCTAGCGACCGTCAGGAAAAAAAACCACAGCATGGTCTAGCCTCCAGGAACGAAGATGGTCCAGGTCACATTTAACGACAACATACAGCACATACTGCAACAGAACATAGGCCTTGACCCCTCCGACGTCGCAGTGACATGTTGTGTTTATGTTTTCATGAGTTTTGCCTCGAGTGAGGCCAATGTTGAACAGTGGGCAAAAATGTGTTGGTCTGTGAGGCCTGAGCTGCATATTGGCACGATAGCGAAAACACGGGAAAAAGATGCTTTCCAGACTCCAGGCCAGGGCCTTCAGCGAGGACCTTCAACGCTGCTCCTGGTGAGGCAGAACCACCCAGCAGGCGGGTCAGGTCCAACACACGCTTCCACATGGAAACCCAACATCAGCTAAAATGGCCACCGTCATCTGTGTCTCCTCTGGAAAATGGCATTCAGAGACAGAGTCAAATAACTGGTGTTACTGGTTACTGTTTGTCCTCTTTTTCCAGTGGATGCTGTACCGACCTACACAGATGAAGCAGATGAAGGTATCCTTCCAAAGAACCTTTGTTTAATGAACAGGCTTCCTGTATTTCAGAATGGTGGGTATCATTCACATTTGAGTGCTGATTGGCTGATATTGTCGATTAACTGAGACTGCTGATTGACTGAAGCCAATGTGGCAAACTACAAACTAGATTTTAATCGGTTTCCAAGAATAACAGGAACCTCAGCTCAGTATGCCAATTTCCTTGCTCCACCTTCATCCAGCATGAAACCGAATTAATTTACCATATCCCATTTAATCCAATTAACCATCTGCCTGCATTAACTCACTTGCAAGTATAGTCCAGGCACAGAGAAAAGCATTTCTGATTTATTGAAATTCTCACCTCCAGCCACCAGGTGGTGATAAAACTTGGCCGTGTGTTTGTTCAGCATATTATCAGTGCAGACCATCATAACAGCAGTGCCCAGACTGAAGCTTGGCCAGCAACCCTGGTCTCTGTTCCAGTCTCGCTGTGCTCGGTTTGCCCTGTCTGGGCTAGCTTTGGCTTGCCTGGCCTGGGTCTCCTCTGCTAGGGCCAGGTTTGACCCTATGAGGCTGAATTTCACCTTCCTGAGCTGACACAAAGTTCAAGGCCCTCCTGTGTCACTTCATAGAATGTGGGGCCGACCTTTTCAGCCCAAAGCCGGTCGCCAAACGGCCTCCTTTGGTGAAACACAGTTCCAGGGGTTAACCAGTCACTCCCCTATAAGAGCATCATGGGTTGGCCTCGTTATTCATGTTCTTATTCACGCTCTCTGACAGGTCATCCTTTCCTCTGCCAGGGAGTCTGGCTTTGCTGCCTTTCCCAGTCACAACACCATGGTCGCTGGCAGAGGGCCATAGTGGAGGCCAGGTGCCTGCCAAAACCTGCAGGGCTTGCCCTGTAGTCCACCAAGGGTCATGTGACATTCACATTTGCCGGGACCGCTTCACCACAGGCTCCTTGTTTTTGATTACAGCCAGGCTAACTTTCCCCTGGACCTGGGTAGTGGAACTAGCACGTCCCCCCAAGGGCTAGCTTGGGCCTTGTTCCTGGCCTTCCAAGTTGTCAGTGTTTCCCTCTGATTATTTGTATCCAGATACCTGCCCTCCTCCCCAAAGGAGGCTAACCAGAGGTCTGGTTTTTCTTGGCTCACCTGACTCCCCCCCAACGGACTCCAGAAGGGGCAGAAAGTGGGCAAAAGCAAAACATCACAGACTGAGTACAGAAGAGGATCATGGGAGCTCTTCATGTTGGTAAGGCCACAAAGCCCCCTTTTCATTACTCACTCAAAATATACATTTAATTTTCACTTCATGTTAATTTTTTTTGTTTCTGTAAGAGATGAAGCATCAAGGACAAAGGACAAGGCAGATATTAACTTCAGTCTGGAGCAGGGGAAGGACAAAAATAATCTATTAATTTTACTTTTTGTCCCCTCCAATTAAGAAAGGCCTCCTTTTTTTACTCACAATGAGTGTGAAATGACACAAAAAAGTAGTGATGTGTAATTAAAGGCAGCTACATTTGCACAGACTTTGATTTATAATTCAGTATTCCTCCTGATGCTGTGGAGAGACAATAACGTTTCTATCAATCAGACTGGTTTCAGGAAAAGTCCAGATAGGTTTGTATTTGGTGTGTGTGTGTGTGTGGGGGAGGGGGGGGTGATATACAGTACTCCTTTAAGGTGAGTTAAGGAGTGAAATACCCATTAAGTCTTTTTCAAAGGCATTACATCACAGAGTGTGAATTGAGCCAACGTGGGGGTAGGGAGGACGTGAGGGACGACATGGCAGGTGACGGGGGCTTGACCGGCCAGTTGGCGGTGGACCCAGTCCCTCGGATGGTGGGGGGAGCGCGGTGCCGTCTCACGGCTCATTGAGTCTGATTACTTACGTCCTCGAAGGAACCTTCAGCAGCAGACCACACACCTCTTACCCCCACGTCCTGGATGCCATCCAGCCTGGGGGGCGGTAGGGACGGGGGACGAGGAGGAGGGGAGTCCTTCAGTTTGTGTCCAAAGCAAACTGTCCTTCATTCAATCAGCTTCACACTGCCTGACCCCCACTCCTCATATTCTCCAGTATGGTGTCCAAGCCCAGGTCACCTCACACACAATCCATCTCCCTGAAGCCCACAGATGTTTTTATCATGTCACCGCGGTGATGGATGACATCGCATCTCATATTAGTACCATGTGATTATGAAATATCAGGGTTTTGGTTACTAATGGTATAACAACAACTTTGGAATGAAAAATCTCTACTTTATCTGTATGAATATTAACATTTACAGTCCTCGCTGGATAACTCTTTGAGAAAATGTACAGATCTACTGATAAATATTCACAACATAAATGATTAAGTGTATATCTATTTATTGGCTAGATGTTCCTATCCAAACAAATGTAAATTAATTTATGATTATACAAGCATTGCATTGCTAATAGAACTCAGAGCATTTCCTAACGATGATCCTGCCGTCTCGTCTAGCATCTTCCAACTGCCTCCTTCTGCTGACCCTAAGGAACCTGACCATGTCGCCATGACGTTTTAGACTGGCTTTGTCCAGATGCCCCTCCCCTCGAGTCGTCCTTCCACCCACACAGCTTATTCTGTTACACTCATAAATTCCGTTGTGTGCGACCAGCATCTCTAGGTGTAGGTGGTCTGGACGAGCCAGTAACTCCTGTCTGTCAGCAAGATGGTTTTGGCTTCCTGTTTGGCAGCTGCAAGTCACGGGCCCAACTAGACCGTACACCAGACGGTGTACTGAGAGCGGAGTCACAGTAGGACTGAGTCCAATTTCCTTTTAGCTCTCTTCCCAAATCAGGAAATTCAATTAGCACTTCTCCACAGATTCCTGCCACTTTCCTTTTTGGGGCACAAAAATGTCCAAGAAAGAAACTGGAGATATGTCATCCTGGATAACTTGGCAACCAAACAAAAGCTAGCAGAAACTTGTTCTGTAATTAAGCACGTGGTAATCGGCGTGTTCAAAATTCACAATCTGAAGTCTCGGTAGCTTTCATTTTATAAGCTGCCACCTCTTTCGGTCGTTATTCAGCTATGTTTGCTCTTTACCTATTGATGGTTTATACTGGACACAGCGGTATTGTAAATAGAGGCGTATACAGTAATTGGCACCATTGCATGTTAAAAATTCACGCCTGACCCTGTGTGGGTAAAACTGCACACATTCTTTAGGATTCTGGTTCCTAACATGCATACAAGCTCTGTAAGCCTCCGTTTGATTCGTTCTCTCTAGCGCCTCCAAAACTAAGAAAAACAAACACGAACCTCCCCTTCGATCGTGTCCTTCCATGGAGGTTAAACGTCTCAATCCCTGACAACACTGCGTCTTCGGTGGCTTACTGGATACACTTCCTCTGCCCCATTTCCAAGCGACCTGCTCCCAAACCGACAGACGCTTTGACCTCCTTTCCCATCCGAAAACGTCTTTCATGTTCCCTTGCTGGGGTTCGCGATATAAGCCCCAGGTTTTGTTGTCTCATCCCTTGTCAATACTCTTCACCAAACGTTCAAAAAAAGAAACAAGAAAGCACTGGTAAGCCAGGCCTTCTTCACCTCTCTTCCCCTAATCCTCTGCTCCTCCTCCTCCTCGCCAATCAATGCAGAGGTTGCCAGAAGGTGAGTGAGACTTCTTACAGGGGTTGGGAAGTTTTCTGCCGATGCAGGACAAAGCAGCAGACGGGACAGTGTTTTGACAAGGCTGGGTTCAAATTGCATCTCCTCCTGCCACATTTTCGTGTGTTACCACCGGGTTTTGATGTTTTCTACTACTGTCCAAAGACATTAAGTCCAGGAAAATTGCTGAGACAATGTGATGGCGTCTCATTGACGGCAAGCCTCACCGTATACCATAGGGATGCTGGGATTAACCCCATATCACCATGATGTTAACTGCAAAAACTGACAGCATTTGAGGAAACTGTCAGTTCCCTTGTAGTGCACCTGAATGACTCTCTGGACACAATTAAAACTTAAAATGTATTGGTAAACAGACTTAAATGGTAACTTTTCAATAAATTCAATATCACATACACTGCTAATGCATTTTTGGATAAGTCAGGTATATAAACAGGATATCATACATAGCTAAAAATACACCTCAGTTCCTCTCCTGTGGGTGTGCCTGCCTTTTAATTTACACGCATATTTAATATGATGTTTTTGAAGATTTCACTTCCCAGAACTGATGTTCTGTGTTAACGGTATGCAGACCATAGGGCCTGAATGCACTCAGATGCTAGCTGTGTGGTGTCTGAGAGCCCAAGGCGAATCTTGCCGACCGCATGGTGTGTTAACGACGCCCCTCGGCTCAGGGTCTGGGCTTGTAATTAATATGTTGTTGTATGAAGGTTGAAGCCGTTACCTCGGAAATGTCCCACACAGCCCTCACGGAGACGCTGACCTCCAAGCGGCTGAAGGTCGCCTTGGAATTTGGCTCGTTCTGAACCAAACATCTGCTCGCCTCGCAGGCCGACTCCATGCCCCCCCCAACTCAGCCCAGTTCAGCAGCCCAGCAAGAGAGCCCTTCCCCTGTCCTAGTACGCTGACCCCTGCCTTTATAAATCACTCCACAGCACCCCCCCCACCTGCCACTCCCCAGGCTTGCGCGGTCACTCCACCCAACGAGGGCTGCTCCGGTCTTGTCATCGACTCGCATCCTGTAGAGAGCTGGGGGGGAGTCAGGGAGGACATTGGCATCCGACTCCCCAATCCCATCTCCCTCACCCAGAAAAGAAATGGCTGCTTGAGGTTTGACAGAGGCATCTGTCTACCTGCCCCCTCACACACTCTCTCCTGACTCGAGGGGCCCCTTGAGCCCACTAGTGTGGGGGTGACCTATGCTGGGGGTCATTCACGCCCCCCCCAGGAAGCCCTATGCTACCTCCCACCTGACCCAATCAGCGGTATTGACCCAGTCACCATTTAAATGAGGGATTTCCCACATGAGCCAACTTTAGTCTAAAACCAGAGCAATACAGGGATAGCTCGTAATTTTAATGCGATAACTAACAGAGTCATAATAATAATAATACAAGGTATCAGCCAGACATGACACCCGCAATAATACTATAGGACAATTAAATTATGTCTGTTTTCCCCTGACTTTGTTATACGGGTACATGTTTATCTCCCTGTAGCATGTAACCTGAGTTTTTAAATGTGCACAAGAGGGTGGGTGTCACATATTTCAATTTGCATGCAATATTCAGCATGATAACAACCGTCTGTTAAAGTAGATGATGGCTAAAACATATGTGAGCACCTCCCAGAAAATATTGTTCCACCAGTGCTATGTATAAACCGTAAAATTGGGAAATGAGACGGTTGACCTGACGGGTGATAATTTAATAATCCTCCTACAGTAGCAATCCCTCCGCCAACCAGCTCCCAACACCCTGAAGAGTTGCCAAAGGAAGGATGCCAATCGCCAGGGTCTCCAGAGCAGGCACAACTGGCTCCCTACCTCCTGCCCGGGCCTCCACGATGTGAGCACTAAAAAAAAAAAAAACAAAGTACCCAAGGACACTATTGCTCACTGAAGTCGAAGAAGGTGCCCTTGGCTGGACGCCGTCAGCAGACAGGAGCAGCCTTGCCCCGAAGTGCTTTCGCAAAGCCGCCAAAGCGCGCTAGCGCGAGGGCAGCCGCGCGGGATCGTGCAAACGGACGAAACTGAGCTACTGCCTCGGGGTGCATGGACCGCGTGCACATCTGTGGCAGCAACGATTGTATTCGTGCCCATAACCAGCGACCGCGCCATGAATTCCTTCATACGCACGCTATTTAGCTACATTCCTATAATATGGTCAGGCCAAAGCAGCCAAAAGCAATACGTTAAATTACTACCAGAGATTACCCAGCTCAGTAGGCCGATCACGGACATAAGAACTGCGCAATTAACGATTCTGATTAGAATATAAATCCACTATTGTTTAATGTTCCGTCTGGTTTTGTTTTGTAGCTGTTACGACATACATCACATTTACTGTAATAATATCTTCAAGACATAAATTTAAGCAAATGCCTCGAAGTTTTCTAGAGTGCTTTCGTGGAAGTCTTTCGTGTCCCCTACACAAAAAAATCTTAGAATGCCATTCCTCTTAAGTGGTTTTCGACGACTGGACAGTTAATATCACTTATTGAACAAAATATGAACTTTTCAGGGCGAAAATGTATGTTTAAACCTGGGATCTCATTCTGACTGAGCATTACTCAGTCAAATAAAATTAATTGCCTAACTGAACTTGCTTAGCCTACTACTGCAGTTCAATGTGAGAAAGAAACATCAGGTATACACTAGCATGGCAGGACCTGGACTTTAAAGCATTAGAATAAAACAGAACCAACACAGTGGAAAATGTTCTATTGTACAATGCGGACAGCCTGATTACCGTGTAAAAGCTGTACCGGGGTCGGTTTTACCCCGGGGTCAAGGGCAGAAAGCAGACTGCCTCGAGTCCAGCGACTGCATGTGTGAGCAGCTGCCCCCCGCAGTCCTGGCTCCAATCCAGCCACCCACTCCCGGCTTGCAGGTCACGACCAATCCATCTCCATCTTCCCAGCCCTCCGCAGCCCAGCTTGTCCTTTCACGCGCATCCCACGGTCTCTTGGACCACATGGGTGTCTGCCAACACCGGATCACTTACAAAGGTCAGTCACTCACCTGTACCCATCGCGCTCCTTGTGCTCTCATGACATGAATAGGTGATGTAATATCGCCTTGTTATTAATTACGAGGTGACTGCTTCACCACTTATTATTCTTGTAAATGTGAAGCTGACAATAAAGTACAAAGCAAAATTCCTAAATAGTTTACAAAAGAAATACTACTCTTGAGTCAGCTTCCGTTAAGGGTGACGAGGAGGAGGATGATATCCTAAAATACACTTTAATTACAGCAAAGCGATTTTCCATTCCCTGATTTGCGGAGCTGTGAAATGTCTCCCGGGGCTTTCCTGCATTTTCAGTATTCGTCACTAGGAGGCACTGGAGATCAATGTATGTGCATTATTTGGTACAATGGCAGATTACTCCAAACCAGCTACTTGTTGAATATGAAATTTGTAAAATATGATTTATTTTTTCATTTTTGTGTATTTTTTATTTTATTTTAATCATTAAAATATGAGATGAATGAAAAAATCTCCAATGTTAGCAGGATATTAAAATGTACAGTGGAGCAATATTGGCCTTTTAAAATATTAAACTGTCGTGAATGTTGGTAAACTGAATTGTAAATATTGTACAGAACTTGCAATTTTAAAGTTTCTTATCCCTCCAAAGCTGTTCCAGCACGCAACGCACTTAATTAATTTGCTCTATTGCTCCTGGTCCTGAGTGGCAGTTTCATGAACATGGTAATGATATAAACATTGTTACAAAACCACGTTTTGATTCTTCCCACGTCGACGTAACAATACTACTAAAGGCCACTAGATGTCACTGTTTCGTTACGTAAGCTTAAAGCGACGTGAACGATTGCTGCTGAGGCACATGAACATTAATTTGAAAGAATTTAGGTTGTCAATAAAAATAGACCCTTTTTCCTCCAATCACTGGACACTAACTCCGTCTTTAGGCATTTCTGTTGTTATTATGCTCCACTTAGTAGTACACATTTCGTACCAAGCAGAAAAATGTAATGTTGCCTAGTTTTAATTGCTAAATGAGTATTTCGGGGGATGACTCAGTGGTCGAGAGAGCATTAAATACCTATATGTGCCCTCTTTGGAGGACACTGGCAACTATTATTTTTGGTGTTTCAAATGACATCATCTTAATGTTTCCTGGTTCAAGGGCTAATGCAAATGTCGAGGCCATAGCGAGGCTTTCGGCTTCACTTCAATATTTAAATCCCCTTGAGTACTACTGTTTTCGTTCCCGGTCCTTCGCAGTGTCACAGGCTCCCGAACTTCAACGGAGTTTTACATTCATTTTCAAGAAGTCCGACCAGCCCGTTTATTCTGCGCATTTGTCTTAACCTCACGATCACGTTCTCAATTTAGGGGTAAAGCATTACATTCGGTTACGTGGAAGGGCGAGGTTAACATGAAAACAGTACCTTTTGCTTTGCACTCAACTTATTACAGATGCGTTGCAATGTATAAAAAACATATTATTGTTAATAGCAATCACACGCGTTGCAGAAAAGCAAACATGTTATTGTTTAGTAAAACCGGAGTACCCCCCGTGCGAGTGCCTTCTTGGTACGGTCCTTGCTTAGCCGCGCGGGAGTACCGCGAGCCCTAAGCAGGCTGCGCCGCCGACGGACGCTCGTGAGCTTGTCGCCGGTAAGCGTGGCTCGCGGCTCGTGGCGCGTGGCGATGCGACCCTTTTCTCTGTCGCCGGAGGTCGCGGTCACACGCAGGAGGATGCGGGCTCTAATCCCCCGGCAGGCCGCAGTCCCACCAGGGAGGGGGCGGGGAGGCGTAGGTCGCCGGAAAACGGCAACCTGCGTAGTATGGAGCGACTGCTAGGCTCAGCGAAGGGAGACGGGGGAGGGGGTCGCGGTGAGGGGGTTCGGGGTTGGCGGTGTTTTAACCGAGGGCCCCGTACCGCACACTCGTTCACGGATGTGTGAGTGGAGATGCTTGGGGGAGGGGTTAAAGGACGCTGTCCTCCTCCATCCTGCTGGTCCCCTGCCTTCCTGCCTGCGCGAAAGACCCCAGGGGGGCTGTGTGTGTGTGTGTGTGTGTGTGTGTGTGTGTGTGTGTGTGTGTGTGTGTGTGTGTGTGTGTGTGTGTGTG
>JAACJT020000066.1:553228-602194 GCA_009936485.2 Gymnarchus niloticus | reverse complement strand
TGTGTGTGTGTGTGTGTGTGTGTGTGTGTGTGTGTGTGTGTGTGTGTGTGTGTGTGTGTGTGTGTGTGTGTGGGCACCAGCTTTCGGGGGGCTGGGGGGACCGGATACGTCGAGCTCGTCTGATTCCTGCCCGATGCACTAAAAAACTAGTGTTTGCTTATTGTGGCGTTGGTGAGCATGTTTTTTACTGTGTGTGTGTGTGTGTGTGTGTGTGTGTGTGTGTGTGTGTTTTGTATTCAGCACACTTAAGGATCGCTGGAAACGTCCACGATGACCCAAGATTTCAAGCCCGGAGACCTGATCTTTGCCAAAATGAAAGGCTACCCTCACTGGCCGGCCAGGGTGAGCCCCCCCACCCCGTCCATTGATAGCTTTATGGCCGTGATATTGGCTCTTTCCTTTTCCCAGAGCACCTCTGCCGTGGATAATGTAAACATGCCGTGACAGTGTTTTGAAGTAAGGGTTTCCCCACTGCCCAGTCTGCGTGAAAGTGATACATGCAGTTTGATGCTTGCGATCGGATTGTTTCAAGGTGTTTGGCTTTAAACTGCAGTTTGAAGTTTTCCTTTAAGTTGGCCGTGCTGTGTAAGGGTAAACCCCTGTGACACATTCTCACCCCTCTCAGATCGATGAAGTTCCAGATGGCGCAGTCAAGCCTTCCAATGTCAAGTTTCCCATTTTTTTCTTTGGGACTCATGAAACGTGAGTTCAAGTCGTAGCAAACGCTGAGCACCTGCTGATTTTTATTTTGTTTACGTTTCCTCTCAAGACATTCAGTAGTTATTCATCTGTCTGACATGTCAGACGACAGTGCGGTTTGAAGTTTGGCGTCGTGTGTCCATTTTTAGGGCTTTCCTGGGACCCAAAGACATCTTTCCGTATTTACCCAACAAAGAAAAATACGGCAAACCCAACAAACGGAAGGGTTTCAACGAAGGCCTCTGGGAAATCGAGAACAACCCGAAGGTTGAGCTGAACGGACAAAAGGTGAGGGGTTCACGAGCGACCCGGCACTGTCCCGCGGCTGACGTGCGTGCCCGGGTCTGAACCTCCTCGTTCCTGCCTGACCCTGGTGTCGGCTCTTATCAACCGGCACACCTTTGTAGATGAGGCCGCCGGGAACAGAAAAGGACTCGGACAGCGGCCCGGAGCAGGACAATGAAGGGGACGTGAAGGCGCAGGAGAAGAGGAGAAAGTCATCGTCGGGTAAAGTGAGTTTTCGGTGTGGCGCCGACCGGGGGTGTAGTCAGCAAGGGGCTGTGCTTGGCGGCTTGTCTGGGCTGTGCAGATACACGTTATGCCCATTTTTCAAAACACTTTCTCCAGGTCACTTTGCTTGGGTCATTCTGAGAGTGATATACGTTTTTTGTCTTTTTCTTTTTGCGGGGTGGGGGTGACTTAAAATAAAACTGTCAGCATAAAACGGTTAGCATGTATATGCCTTTTAACACTGAGTAGGGGGACACTGGAGCTGAAATGCGGATCTGTCTTGACGGAAGCTGATGGAACGCTTTTCTTCATTGTCCTGATATTTCTCTGGCTGCACCAAGGCGATGTTTGCTGCTGTTGTGGCATTACGGCCTAGGCGGGCACCCAGCCCTCTCCTGGGGGACCGTGGCACTCTTCCGAGTGCCTCCGCAGGGCCGGTCGTCACATGCTAACTCCGCGCCGTGTGGCCCTGTGTGTTTGGTTATCACCCCAGGTGGCTGGCAGTGAGGCCGAGCAGGAGGTGGCCGCAGGGTCAGTGGTCATCGATGGGTCAGAGCCCGTGGCTCACACTGAGGATGTACGTACACTGCATGCAATGCCAGGGCTGTCCTGTAGGGGGCGCCACTCTTTTAAGTTTCTTTTTTTTTAGACACAGCTTGGATGAGGGGGTAAAGCATGCAATGGTAGTTGGTGGTGTTAGTTTTATTTTATTTCTCTTTTTTTTTCTTCACAGTCACTAAAAAAAAGCCACTGGGGATGGTTCTTTATCCTCTTCCTTTTGGTTTGTTTTTCCTTTTTTGTTCCTTCTCTGGTTGCTTTTGACAAGCAGAGAACAAACATGAGTTTGTACCAACTGACATTTTTCATCTGGGCTACACTTTGTCGGGGGGGTGTCCATCACAGTTGGGGGTGGGGTTATTGACATATTCAGGCTGGGGGAGCTTCGGTTCTTGTTGATCTGGGTCGGAGGAGTTGTCCTTGCAGAACTCTGTGCCTACTGGGAATGTATTAGAACAGTCCAATAGAGGTTTCTGGGGGGGCATGCCTGTCAGCCTGGACATGTAAATGCAGCTTCTGCAGGCAGCCATTTTGTGTTAATTCAGCTGGCCCCAGTGGCCCCCCCCTTCAGCATTGCCCACAAGGTACAGAGTGGCACAGGATTAAATATGCGTCATTGTCCTCCCCCCAGCAGGTGAATCCATCTCCTGTCTCTCTCCACAGAGAAATGCCAAGTCCACCCTTTCGTTTTGGAGAGCATGGTATTTTCAGAGCTGTAGGGCAATGCATGTGTGTGTTGATTTTTTATTTTCTCTGCCCCTCGAACCGTGGTTTTCTGTTGTACACTCTCTCCTTCGCTTTGGCCCCCATCAGATTAACCTTGTCATTTGGTCTGCAACCCATAATGCCACAGTCCTTCCGCTTCCGCAGAGTGTCTAGCTTGTATCCGTGGATACTTCACCCGCACGTGACGATGGCAGTGTACGAACGCTTAGTCCCTATTAGCGAACTTCGTCTCTGCACATTGAGTCTGTGAATAAATATGGCCACTGTACTGCAGACATCTGCCATAACTGACCATGAATTTCACATCATGATGGAGAGGAGGAGGAGCCTTAAAGTTTTATTTTCAAAACATTTCTTACGAGGTACAACAGTAATCCATTAGGTGATGACTTAAAAGCCATGAAATTCATCTTCAGTCTTCGTTTTTCTACTTTATTTTCGTCTTTGTTGAAGAATTCGTGGAAGCATTATGTTAGAAGTAGTGACTTGTTGGTTCGCAGGAATGGACGCAAAAAGATGGACCAGACTCTCCAACCAAGTCCAAAAGGGGACGGAAGAAAAAGGTGAGTGCACCAGTCATCGTGGTGTTTCCTCACGGTTCGTGTCAGAGGCCGTCCTGCTGTGCTGCTGAAGGCGCCAGCCTGTGACACGGAGAACACACCTCTGTTTCAGAGCGACATGGAACACGATTCGGAGAAGGATGACGTTCCCACCAGCCCTACGGCGAGTCCCCAAGGTGGAGCCTCGTCGAGGTTTTCCCGAAGGACCTCGAGCAGATCTGATGTTTCCCTGCGCTGCATTTAAGCACGTGGGCAGCGGGTTGCGCTGTGGGTACCGAGCGCTCTTTTGTGATTGCCCAGGTGGTGAGGTTCACACACCCAAGCGCCGAGGCCGGAAACCCAAAGCTGAGAAAATGCTCCTGCTCCAGCGGCAGTCTTCCCATGATCCCCGGAGCTCCGGCAGTGAAATGTAAACAGCCCACCCATCCTTTAATCTTTACTCCCCTCACTGTCACCAGATCAGATATTTCAGTGAGTGAACTGGGGTAGTACTAATGTCACTTTGGTGCATTGGATGTACCTCGGAACTTCGTAGTCCAAACTCAAAACTAAATCATTTTTTGATCTGAGAGCCTTCGATGAACAAAGTCATTTAAAAACATGGCTGCCTCCAGGATTCCTTACTTTATTCTGTTCTCCAAACCACAAAATGCGTAAACATCTGTACACAGCAACACGGAATGCAGATAAAGGTAATTACGCGTTCGGCCATATGTCTTACTGCAAAACTCGTTAATAGTAAAGTTGTATTTTAGCTCTGCAGTAGTTCATTAATGCATTATGAACTGCTGTACAGCTTAACCCATCAAAAATAAGCGACCGTTATTGGAATGACATGAAACGCGGAAGTCGGAGTTGAGAAAGCTTTCCTGAGTTTCTGAATGGGGGGCCATTTTCTTTGGTTTTTCCCAGTCAGAGCCTCAGAGGTTGGAATTTCCGAGTTCCCAGTTGCCATCGAATGCACCATATTTACTGGCTGTAATATTTAATGGGGGGGAGAGGGAGCGATGCGGGATGCAGTGGTGTTGGCATCACCCTCCGGCCCCAGACAATCTGCCGTCATCGCCAGGGACCCCAGCGAGACGGACAGGAAGAGGAAGCGTGCGTCTGAGGAGAAGTCCAGAGCGGGCAAAGCCGAGGAGGACAGGAAGGCGGACGGCAGGAAGAGGAAGGAAGACGACCGAGCTAAGGACTCCGAGGGAAGGAGGGAGCCAGAGCTGAAACGGAGGAAAGGCACGAGGGAGGGCAGCTCCTCGGAGTCGGAGGACGAGGAGGCGAGTGCAGGCCTGCCGATTTAACCCCACGCCTCCGGCAGAAGCCTGATTCTCATTTCACACCCCTCGTCCCCACAGAAGAGCCGGAGCGCGGCCAAGAAGCGAGGCCTGTTGAAGCAGCGGCAGGGCTCCATGGAGGCCGACCGCGAGGACAGGCGGCGTCGGCCGGAGGACCAGAGGGGCACCGAGTCAGTCCCCGCACGGCGGCTCCGTCGATAAGACCACAGAGTGCCAGCATTTAGATGAGATTGTTGTGTCTCAGCCTTGTTTCATTGACCCTTTACATAGGGTTTTAGCATTTGTGTTAAATTATGCGAGCGGAACCTAAGCACAGCAAGACGATCCTGTATGGTGAAACCTACTGGAAACTGGGACGGTAATACGATTAGGTTGCATTGGGAGCGAAGGATATTGGAGTGACGGTGTGGAAACAACGGGGTAGGTCTGTTAAGGCATTTAATTACCTGCTGACACGACTCTGTGGCATGCTGTTGTGGGCCTCTGTCTTGGCTGATCATAAAGACAGACATTTCTTTTTTAAAAAAGAATTTTACTGGATGAGTAACATTTCACATTGATAGAATAGCTGGCAAATGCTTCATCTGCAAAATTTATCATCTGTTTAGTCCAGCAAAAATGTACTGTTCACTGATGTTGATTAAAGTCCCAGGTGGAGCTCTGCTGTTGTACCCTTGAGCAGTGTGCTTAACCTGAACTGCTCTAGTAAAATACCCAGCCGTATAAATGGGTGAAATTCAGCCTTAGGGACCCATAAGTGAGATACGAGGTCCTGGTTTCTGTGGATGTAATCCCATTTGTCAACCACTAGATGGCGGTAAACAGTTTTACAGTATGTAGTATTTGTCTTTACGAGCACAACATTCACGGAATAATGGTTCATTCTCAGTAGTAAAACAAGGAAATATCTTAAAGACGTTAGATGATTCAAAAAAAAAATCTTGTGAGCAACTCCCAGATTAAGAAACTTTCAATATCATCTCATAATGTAATTAGTTTAAAAGATGTATTTAGAAATTGTCCAGAATTGGCCAATACTTTCTAACAGATTTACTTCTCCAGGCAGAATAAAGAGGATGGAAAGAAGCTAGATGAAAGGAAAGGAGACAAGAAAAAAGGTACGTTTGTTTCTAAAGATGTGTTCCTGCAGTTAGGTGAACCAACACAAAATGTCTTTGCTGGAAAAATAGATTTCCAACTTTTTTTTTTGGTTGTCGTGGAGGCGGAGCTTACCTTAATCCGTCACATAGTCGGTGTGGTATTGGTGTTAAAAATGTGTGGCGTTCAAAATAGAAAATGAGAATACAACACAGCTGAGTGGAAGAAGTCCACATAGGAGCCTATTAACCGTCGTTTTCTAAATGCCTCCTCACCCCCAACTGGTTCAGACGTATCGACGGAATCACGGCTGCAGCGGCTACATGGGGAAATCAAGATATCACTGAAGATCGATAACCCTGTAAGTTTAACTTGACCTCTCTGAGTCCCTTGAGTAAGGTCTATGCACCTGATATACTGCCAGCATTGATGCTGAATGCTCTGGCTGGCCTTTGGCCTAGCAAAGAACTGAAAAAAGCACCTCCCAAATATGAAGTGACTCTTCATGTTGCGTCTTTGTTCCTTATTAACAAATTCATTACTTGGTTAATTTTAGATTATGTTTTCTAGTTGGGCCAAAATACTAATTGGCATCTTCTAGGTTTTGTTTTTGTGTTGTTTGGCACAGACAAACAGTACCAACATGAGGGCTGTGTCTAGCTCATTGGATTACCTCATGGCCGACCATCCAGGTGTATGGCAATTGGGTCCAGATACAGTCTTAACCACACGGACGAGGAGTTTGGCCTTGGTTCCCGTCACCGTTTTGGGAAAGCTTGTGTAGTTTGTTTCAGGGCTAAGAGCCAAGTGGTTGTCAGTCACATCACCGCCTCTCGGTCCACCGTGTCGAAGCAGAGCCGCCGCATCGGTACGGCTTGTGTCGGGGATAAGATGATCTCTGGTCCTGCCCGCAGGATGTGAAGAAGTGTCTCCTGGCGCTGGATGAGTTGAGCAGTCTTCAGTTGACCACTCAGCACCTACAGAAGCACAGCGACCTCATCGCCACGCTCAAAAAAGTGGGTGGGACCACCTTCCAAGTCAGCCTTCACCTTAAAGCCCCTGACGTGCCCACAGCCGTAGTAAGGACCTGTATGTGTGCTGTTTCTTATTGGGGGTGTGGGGGCAGATCCGGCGGTTCAAGGCTTGCCAGGACATCATGGACAAAGCCACTATGCTCTACAACAAGTTTAAGACCATGTTCCTGGTGGGAGAGGGAGACTCCGTGCTCAGCCAGGTGCTCAACAAGTCTCTGGCAGAGCAGCGGCAGTACGAGGAGGCCAAGAAGAGTGCCCTGAAGCAAGCGGAGCAGGCGAGGGAGCAGGGTGGAGGTGAGCGGGGGTCGTCGCTATGGGGACACGCTCTGGCACTGCGGTATTTGTTGGAAACCTGAACAAATAAGGACATCTTTAGAGTGTAGATAACAAGTAGTACTGGGGTTAAGGAACTGCAAGACACCTAGCAGTTGCCCGATGAGTGAAGTATTCGACTTTAATCTCTTAAGAATGAACCAGCATGGCTTTGACGTGCATTGGGCCTCTGGGGTCTGTTGCGGAAGGTCTGTGTTTAGCTTGGTGAATGGTAGGTCTAAACCATGGAAACCACATAGCGAGGCACCTTAGTGAAGATTAACGTCTGCGAGTCACCTGCAGCCTAGAAGGTGTAGATGTTTCCTCAGTCCTCTTGCATCACTCTACTACAGACACTACCCTGGGAGGTTCCTGCTTGGTTCCCGCCCACTCCACCCCCAGTCACCTGCTCTTGCCGTTTTCACAACCCGTTCCAGACAAAGCCGTGAATGGCGACGCGAGTTCCGACGAGAGGCAGGAGCAGCGGGAGACGGACCGAGAGAGACTGCTGGAGGAGAGCAGCCCCAGCGAACAGGCGAGGTAAGGTGGGCGAGTTAAGGTAGGACCTGGGTGCCTGAGAGTGCCAGCTGAGAGGCTGCATTTTAACTACAACCCACTCTACCAGACACTGTTGTCAGGCGTACACAACAAAAAAATGTTTTTTTGTTTTTTTATTAAATCAGTGTCGCAAAGGCCCAAGACGACTCAGCCTGAGACACCCAGCCAGCGTGCGGCTTCCTGAACGAGTGGGAAGACAAGTGACATGTTTACAGTGTGGTCCATCTGCGCGAGTCCACTTGGGATGTCCGCATTGCCCACGCAGGGCTGTATCCCTGCTTTACTAGTCTCCATACCAGTTCCTGGTGTTGGTGTGCCACTGTCTTTCCATCGCTCCACTTCCTAGGTGTGGGTGGAGCTCTGCGCTCATCTCCTCTCCACCTTAAAGTGCCATGTCTCACTTTCCCCTTTTGTCCTACTACTTGGCCACGCCCCCAGCGCCGTTCTGTGAGGCATTTCCTGTTCAGCAGCATAAACTTGGTTCAGGAGTCTGCTGATGAAATGAGGAGCTCTCCAGAGGAGTGGGTTTACTAACCTCCCATCCTTGCTCTCTGACATTCCATAACAGAATCCTCTAACTTACCCCTTGAATCCCCTTAACGTGGCACTCTGCTGCCCGTACAGCTCCAGAACGGCAGACCTGTCCTTTATGCGCATAGTAGCTGGCTTAATCTGTCCGTTGTCACTTGTGTTCAGTCTAGACAAAAAAGCTTCCTCGTTTCGATGCACATATTTCTCCAGCCGTTACTTTAGGTAAGCGACTGTAATGCATGATGTCTAGGTAGTGTGCCAAAGCTTACTCTGCCAGTGAGGCACTGTTGCGTTTGCGTTTCCGGCAGCAGGCCAGTCATTTTTAAGTTGCCCGTTTCGCCAACGTGTATGTAAATAAGAGTATTTTTGTGCCTGTCTAAAAACCAGGTATGCCTCTGTTAATAAAGGAACTAGAATGTCACAGGACGCCCCATAAGACTGGTTCTTGTCTGGAATCTAATTGCATGAGTCAAACGACGAAAGGAAAAGATGCCGGTCTGCACACGGGCCGCGGGTGGCAGGTTCCCGTTTCCTAAAATTTCCACCTTCGAAGGCTTGGCCCCCCACCGAGTTCTGATTGAGCATCCCATCATCAGAATAAAGCTTTGAGTGGGAGTAGATAGCCTTTCAGTATTCAGACAGTAGTAGCCTGGTTTAAGGCATCACCTTAAGAAGGATTTGACAACATTCATGGTACTCCTTTGGCTTTGCTCACTTACTGTCACTACCTTCTTACTGTAATGTTCATGTAAAGAACATCTTTAGTTTGTCACATGAGCAATCCGTACAGCAAGCCCACATATACACACTTTATTACTTTAAAAAGCTGTACACATCCATGTAAGAACCAAAAGCACACTTTGTAGTGATGGAACAAGTGAGGCTTCAAAACCCATAGTGGGTGGGATTATTCTGAGCTACCAATTGATGCTGGCACTAAATGATACTTCAAAGCCTAGCACCAACATTGACGGGTTAGTTCAGGATACTTCCTCCCACCGTGGGTTTTGAAGCCTCATTTGTCCCATCACTACTTGTTTGCATTGTGCAATAATGTCTCTTCCAGTGATAATATACTGCATGGCAGTAGATGAGGATGCAGGCTGCCCCAGGATCCAGGTAAGGCCCTCAGTTGAATGCCCCTGGGTCCACGTAGGGGTAGGCCAGGAAGTCGCCAACCTTGTTTCCCTTCTTGTCGTAGTGTAACTTGCGGAAGCACTGGTCGCATAAGAGGCAGGGGTCCATGGGAGCCAGACTATCATTGGTGGTTATCCACCTGGCCAACATGAAGCACAGTCAACCCTCCACCAGCACACCAAAGCGCAGACAAGAAGCTATGACCTCAATGGCTTTAAGGTGAACAGCCATCAGTCTACTTTCCCATACGGCTAACAGGATGAGACGAGAATAAACCAAAGACCAACACACTTAGTCTGAACAGAATCCCGCACCGCTGGGCTCTTTTCGCACCTGCAAATGTACATGTAGCAAACCATGCACTTCCGAGTCATGATCCTGTGCTTGTAGGTAAGGAGGGGATACAAATTCATGTCCAGGCAGTCATCCTTGTGGACCAACCTAATGGGAAGAAGAAACGTTCTTCATAGAACCCAAGTGCAGACTAGTGTGGATAAATCCCTGACTTAATATATAAAAATCAATGTATTTGCATCACTCATTCTTTAGTAGAATGATAATGCTGTAACTATTAGACATTGGACTTTCTTCCAGGTTAAATAGCCAAACAATATAATCCTCAAGGTGACCTTGAGTGTGCTGTAGTATGACAGTAACACCTCGCTTAAAAATGGAGTGGCAACATTTAATGAATTATATAGTGCTCCTTTCAAGTGAAATTACAGCAATAAGCCTTAAAGTACGTCTTGTGCAAAATACCGTACAAACTCACCGTACATCTGTGATAATCATAACGTGTTCACAGTCCCCTTGGTGGCAATACAAGTAAGGGTAGCCGATCTTAATTTTCAGCTCGTTGAAGGTCACGTCGTCCATACTGGTGGACTGAAAGGGTGGGAAGTCATGAGACTTTGTCCAGTCTATGATGGTCCTGCAGGGCAAATTTCAAACTTTAGTACATGTACATAGTTCCTCAGGTTACCAAGGAAACATCTGGAAACCCCCCCCCAAAAAAAAAAATTAGCTAATACAGTGAGCCACATCACGGGCCCTCTCAGATTGTGGGCATACTTGCTCATATCGATGCACTCAGGGTATCGGAGGTCATTGTAGAACACCCCCTCAAAGAAGAAAAAGGCCGACTTGTACAGGTCCTGAAACAAGCCAGAAGGGAGAGGCTCAGCGCACGTGGCCCACTGGACTCGGGTTCAGTTGATACCCAGAAGCCAGAGTCCAGGCCAGTACCTTGCTGATGAACTCTGGCACCAGGTTGGGGGTGTCGCTAAATTCCCCGCTCACTTGCAGGTCGCTCACGCAGCAGATGGCGTCACGCAGCTGCGTCAGCTTCTGCGAGCCCAGCACCCTCAGGGTCTGGTGCTGCCTGGTAAACCGAAACTGGGACATGGAGTCCGGCATGAATCGTACGGGTCCACACTGCAGTTTCCTCCTCCAGTAAACGCTTTCATTAGCTAAGATGCTACAAGTTGTGTATAAGTGCTGAGAAACCGAGATAGTCACCCTCTCAATTATAGCTGGGTATAAAACGTTGATACTCAGAATGACCTCGCCCTCGGGGACCAGAAACTTCGGATCCATGGGTCTCCTGCCAGTCGCTATGCTCTCCTAAAAGTGGGAAAGAGGAGACATTTTAACATTCCACAAGTGTATATATTATAGCATATTCAACCAACAGTTCACAGGTCTGGCCTTTCCTTTGCTGGATGTTTATATTATTTCGATCTTTCATAATTTAAAGAGTTTTCCCAAGTCCAGCTAAGAAATCTTTCCCCTGGCATCGCTGAGGGACCCTCACCATTTCACTGGCGTGAATGTGACTTCGCGCAGGGAGGTTTCTCATGAGCGTTTCTCCGTAATCCTGCTTCTTTTTGCGAAGCCTACAGGAAGGAGTCGAGTCGAATGAACTGATGATAAGGAACTTTTAACAGGGCAAAAAAAAAAAAAAAAAGAGGCCAGCTGTACCAGGAAGGCGAACAGGCTCCTGCCCTGGGTGGACCCGAGGGAGTGGGCGCTTACCGCAAGGTCCGCAGCGTCGGGTCGGGGGGTACCAGGTTGGTCTGAACGGCCTCACTCTCCGATTTACACTTTAATGTATCCGGGCTAAGAAAAGAAAAGACCGCTAAGATGCCATTTAATTTAATGCGCAGACCCTGTCAGCCCCGCTATTGTGCTGCTTCAATAGACACTTTTTTGTTTGTTTGTTTTTAAGAATGCATCTGCCTACCCAACTGGGGTTTCTTCCATTACAATCTTAGTGAAGCAACACAATAAGGCGAAGAAGGAACATTGAAGAGGCAGGCAGAGGGTCGAACCTGCAGATCTCCTTGACTTCACTCATTGTTTGGGGAGTGATGCCCATCTCCAGCATAAAGCCGGCGTCCTCCGCTTCCTCGTCGTAGGAGAAGTCTGAGCTCCACAGCCGCTCCTTCCACAGCGGCCCTAAGGTGCCCAGACAAAACGGCTTGGTGTTCAGGTCCACATTCTCGTACGTCGGCATTTTTTCACCTAAATCTCCCTCAGCTCCGTCGCCATAATTTCCTGACTCCGCCATGTTTGCCGTTACTGCTGGTCACGTGACGACGTAGACGTACACGCACCAGCGTTGGAGGCGCGCGCGAGCACCACCGTGGGAGGGGCGCGCGAGCACCACCGTGGGAGGGGCGCCCGAGCACCAGCGCCGCCCCTATAATCTGCGGCAAATACAAATATGACTGGGGAAAGGGTAGCTGGGATCACTGTAACTCGAGCAGGTCGTACAGACACACAGTGAACCTCCTCAAGGCATCAAACTGAGTCTTCTCAGATAGCTGCTCCCATCGGAGTCGAGAATAAATTACAGCAATAGTACCTGGAATGAAGAGCAGACACATATCTGGACATACACAATTTCATAGGTTGCGAGAGAGCAGAATGCTTTGAGCACAGATTAAGAGCCATATAGACATTAGAATGAGGCTTCGAAAGAGTAGTGGGGCACTGTTTCCCAACACGAGGAATTCGTGAATATTTATGATTATTATTATAATATTATTCCTGTCCCACGAGAATACAAGATTGCCTCATAAGAACGTTTGTTTCCCGGAGATCACAGCAGCAGGAGCAGGAACGTAGGGCTGAAATGCTTCAGTTATCCTTGTTTGCAGAGGAGATGCATGCTGATATGTGTTATGCTGACACCTTGCTTCAGAAATCCGCTCTTAGCTTTGTAAAGATAAATACCAAAATCTATGGTTTGGTCATTCTGCTTCAATCTTCATTTAAATTGAGGTTGTCAAGGGCAGGACCCTAGTCATTATTACTTATTGGTTGGTCATTCAACCAAATTGCCTTGATTAAGCGTTTCAATATCTGGATATGTTTAGACAGGCTTTTAAAACATGCTTCTTTAACTGGTAACAAACATTGGCATGGTAAGTTCTAAGGAAATATTTGTCCTTGGTTGTATTGGCAATTCGGGATGATTTTTAAACTGTGAATATTTGTCTATCTTCTTCTTTATTTACAGTTGTGCACTTTGCAGCCTTGGAACATCTCACGCAAGGTAACATTTTTATCCAATTGCACCATCCTAGCACTAAGTTCAGCACCAACTAAATGTGAGTCAGGGTAAGCCTAGCTATGATACGTCAGCCACTAAAAGTAGGGTGACCGTACATCTTCTTTTTCCCGGACATGTCCTCCTTTTGGACCTAAAAAATGCGTCCTGCTGGAATTTCTAAACCACCAAAAATGTCCAGGGTTTGACTTTTGCTTTCTACTGTCACTACTCATTGTTTGCGGGTGTCCATCTGCCCCATGCCAGCAGTGTCCTCTTTTTCTGAAAACCAAAATATGGTCACCCTACTAAAAAAAGCATCAGTTTGGGGATTTAATCTTTTATTATTACTATTATCCTTAGTAGTAGTAGTTATAATAATGTTTGGTTACATGTCTTGTCTTACCAGACACGTTGATCTAAAACTCCATGAGTATTACTGTTCAGACTTGAACGAATTAGCTTCAGTGTTTCCTGCCGATGAAATGTTTCAGCCGTAATGTTCTCCAGATGTGCTGAGGAAACTGTGCCATTTTGGTGATTTTGTGTTACTGACTTTGTTTCCAAGGGGAACTTCATTAATCAGCCTCCTAGTGGGATCTGTGTTCATGCCTGTCATCAGACTCACTCCCTCGTTTCATGTGCTCGTTTCTTTCTTCGAGATGTTCTCCCTTCTTCCCAGCAGAATGCTTCCACTGCTGGAGTTTGTTGCCTTTTCAGAGACCCGTGTGAATTTCTCCTTGAAGATCTAAAAATCAGATGCTTCTGGTGCTCCGTTCATGGTTGAAGTTTAGCCCTACTCCCATAGCACACACTTTTAACATTCAGCTTCATTGCACAGCTCTGCAAATTATGAACATCTCCAGGGATGGGAACTCAAGCTGGTTAGAGAGGAGTAGCTGAGAGTCGGTCTGCTTTCTGATAAATCCCCTCCCCTCCTCATTTTAGTCAATCTGGAGGATAGACAAGCCATTTACCCTTATTTTGCTGTTCTGTTCCTCAAGGAGGCTTGGTTCTCTCAGCTATACTGGGGTGCTTCCCCACCCATTGTGCCTTGAGCCTGCTCATGTCCAACACCAACGCTGAGTAAAAAAACACACATCCTGGAGTAAGACATGCCCATGACTGACAAGACTAACCTACCAGTAAACCTAATAGTAGTACTCGAAACATGCAAAGACAGTGTGATACAGGAATTAAATTTTAAATCTGAATTATATCACAGCATCACTCCTTTTGACTCTAAAGACTAGAGTAGAAAAATTACACTAAGTAGTTTAGGCTCCGCTTTGGTATCCATGCTCAATAGAGTCACCAAAGCATGCCAGTTTGTCTGTGGGTGCTGCAGAATCAGAAGTTGGCTATTGGATGCCTGAATTATCATTTGTATAAGCTTTGGCTGTCAGATCAGAGTTTTTTCTTTGCCTGGAATTAATTTATATCATACGAAGGAATAAAATTGTGATAACTTCCCTCTGTACTCTGCATGTAGGTGAATGACCTTTGAACTGATTACTGTCAGGATTGAAAGGTTTTTCAGGAGAAATAGGAATGCAGATTCTTTTTTCCCAATGCTCCAGATTTCTAATCCTACAAGTCAACAATGTGGATAAGCTTACCAATTTTTTTTAGTTATTACTCTATTAGTGAACTAACTAGTGAAATGGATAGATCTGTGTTGTGCAGTATTGTACGCTAATTTGGCTAGGAAGCTGCAATAGGGTGGGTTTGCAGCCATGTGGGCATTACAAGTCAAATCCAGTAGTAGGACTGGGGATTTGATTTAGGTTGGGAGGCTCCAGCATGGTGAGGCCACTGTGATCTGTGCCTTTGGATCATTGTAATAGGAAGCTACAGGCCAAGAAAAGTCAATTTCTGTCTCCTCATTGAATCACTGTGTAAACCTGTTTCATCAATAAAGGGACATCAACACCCATTGTTTTGATTTTTCTCTGCAGTTTATTGACTGGCATTGAAATAAAGATTCGTAGGAACAGAATACCACAATCATTCAATAATTTCAGTCGTACACACAATGAATCCAAGTTATTTGTGTAAGTTTGTGTAAATTAGTTGATTACCTGATGGGTATAATTTAACTACATACTAATTGAGAGTATACCAAGTTTGACTACATCAGCTAATATAAGAACATATTTTTAAAAACCTGCTTGTATCCTCTTTCAGTCATACTCTCCCAAACAATAATCCTCCAATCCAGAGTGAATTGCCGGCATTACAACGTCCACTATCGACGTAATGTAAAATACCTGTTTGAATGTACAAAAGCTGATTCGTGTCACATTAAAGCAAAACTATTTGTAAACAAATCTCAGCTAAAGGCTCAAATGGATCTTCAAGTTTTAATTCTTTTTAATTTTAAGGCGTTCACGTTTAACAGTTTTATGGCGTGAATTGAAAGCCGAACTGTAGCGAAATGTAGACTGTGAATCGTGAGGTGATTTAGTTCGCCCTCAGGTCGGCTCGAGGCAGCAGGAAGAGCGAAGAAGATGGAAGGGAACCGGGACGAAGCCGAGAAATGTATCAGTATAGCAGCTAAAGCACTGGAAGCTGGGGATAAGGAAAAGGCTCTGAAATTCCTAAACAAAGCGGAGAAGCTGTACCCGACCGAAAAAGCGAAAGGTACGCTGGGTGTCTTCGTGGGAGACCGTACGGCTGTTAGCTTAGCCGGCTAGCTGTTAGCGTCGATGCGCTACCGGCCAAGTGGCGTAGTTATGGAGCCGACAGCCACTCCACCTCGGTGACAGTGCCGCTTTATTCTTATTAAATATGGTGACGAAGTCCGATGTGTTGCATTGCATGTCATATGCCGGACCGTTCGCTGCCATGTTTCCAGAAGCGCCCCCCCCCCCATCTCACACTGGGAACCAAATAATTAATTAATATAACCTGGTTTTATTTTTAGCAAAATGAAACATTTAATCGTAACGTATTCCCGGCCGGTATGGTCTTACGCAGACAAGAACGACAGATTCTGACTTGACTGTCGGTCATTCATTCATGCATGCATTCCTTCGTGCATGCATGCATGCATAAGCATCTGTCATGCCGTCCGTCCCTCCGTCTACCACTTCCTACTAGGAATGTTTTCCTTATAATGGGGTTCGATCCTCATTTTTCCTGGGGTGTTCCAGGGGTCAGACACCCCCAGATGTGGGGCTGCTTGAGTGTCTGTCTAGGTCCTACTGGAGGTGTGTCTGCAGTGCTCGGCGTATTCTGTGTTTGTCCGAGCCCTTTGATCCGGCACTGACAGCCCGGTCAGGGTCACTGACTTGTGACAACCCGTATTTCATGGTGCCCGGTGTCATCAGTAAGCTAGCAGTCTCTTAAACCACGGGTGGGATTCCTTTGGGATCTGTCTTTGGAACTCGTTTGGTATTTATGGAATCTGTTTAATGATTAAGTGCATAATTACTAGAAAGAGAATTTGAAAATGAATCGGGGTACTTGTAGTATAGCGTCACATTCTTTGCAGGAATAAACAAACTGATTAAATAAAATCAACAGTCCAGAGCCTTGCGTGTACCAGTTCTGGAAATGTGTGGAGATGGAGAGCTGGAAAATGAACTTGTAGCATTTACATTTGTGCCTACCAAATTAGATGCCTAGGAGGTGAAGTCTAAAATTGGAAAAGTCCAATGGCCATCCCTTAGTGCTTTTAAATGGAGGTAATTGCACCACATTTTTTTTTTTAACAAGGTACAGATTCTGCAGAGATCGGGAGAGGTAACTGGAGCAAATGGGAAGTAGTTAAGGAGGTTGACACAATTTAATGAGTGACTCACGGCTGACTAAAGTGATGTAGAGAATTAGCAGTGGCTACGTTAAAGCCTGAAAGCTGAGCTGTAGTATTTGTACGTGAGTGTAGAAAGGAAATGCTTAATGTAATCAGTTTAACTTGCAGTGTATGTGTTCTTAACGTGAGAATCAGATGTGTGGGGTGATGGTGATGGGAGAAACTAATTTTCTAGCATACTGCATTTTGTATCGTCTTGGCTGATGAATGCCAGATGCTGTCCATCTCAGCCCCACTCCTGGGAAGGTTGCAGATAGTCTCTGTTTTAAATGTGGTGTTTGGGTCTTCAGGGTGCGTGTAAACTCTGAAGCCGGATAGTCCTGAAAGAAGCTTCATGATGTATGAGCTCACAGTGATGCACAGTAAGTGCAGTATTTCTGGATATTTAAGTTCTTAGAAGTTTGTGCTTTTAAGGAAGTATTCACAGCTTAGAAATGTATTAAATTCCTTCACCATCTGGATCCATTATCTCTGCCTGACACTAATGCTGCTTATGTGGCTGCGGTTGAACTGGAGCAGTATTTAGGGTGATTTGGAGCAAAGGTTGAGTTATGGCAGCTTTGGTGTTTGGAGGAGATTCTGAAGCGGTTTAAAGGGCTCGTGCCATTGTTAGAACGCTGTCCGTTGCACATTAGGACCATGCAAATCTGTCCAAGGGCTTCCGTGTTCTGACCAGCTTCATTTGACGGGTAGCAGTAAATGACCAAGCTGTGACCACCAAGGTGACCACGGTTTCCGCGTGTCTGCTATTGCAGGTACTGGTGGATGTCCAAGATTTGCCAGGATGTGTTTACAATGGGACTGAATGGCACCTGAGTAAACCAAAGCTCTGTGTCGTCACGGTTACCTCTCCGCAGTGCTGCTGGATGTGCTGATGAAGAACGGCCACTCGGCGGGGAACGGGGCCTACTGCAGGCGGCCGCAGGCCGGCCCCGACAAGGACCAGCCCAGACCCCAGAGAGAGGGTCAGGAGGCAGGGGCCTTCAGCAAGGAGCAGGCGGAGGGTGTGCAGAAGTGAGTGCCTTACTGCCGCTTGTCAAACCGGCGTTCCCCCTGTCCTCTCCATCTCGGAGGATCTTTGCCACGTTGCTCTGTGGAGCATTGCCTTTGCTGGGGGGGAATTCCTCATGGCTGTCTGATCACATGGTCTGTGTTTATTTTCTTTTCCCTCAACCAGAGAAGTCTGGTGTTGTGTTGCTAAAATTGAATTCCTTTTTAAATGACACCTTTTCTGCCTGATTTTCTAGACATACATGCACAAGGAGACTGGCTGTTACTTGATGCAGTTAGAAGCGCTTTTGAAACAAAAATGAACAATCACCTGTAAAAATGTGACTCAGGAATTCAACGGATTTTACTTGTAAAAGGGAAGAAACTTCTGCTGTAATGATTTTTAGGGTGATGGAGAAGGTCATGTTGGTTTCAGATTAAATACTTTGATGGAACGAAGGGGAACTTTTCCAAAGTTATGATGCGTTAATGCCCAGTGACGGATCACTATCTCGTCCAGGGTGTAAACCAGCCTTGCTGCCTGAGACCCACCTGCAACTTTGGATAAGTGGTTAAAGGATGGATGGATGGAGGGATGGATGAAAGAAATTCATGATGTTGGCCTTTTTGTTCAGATGTTACTGGTGTAAACTGTGCCAAAATATTTTTTTCTGAATTGAAAAAATCATATTGGCTGCATTTTGAAACTTGTCAGTGTACAGGTGATGTAACCCTCCCCCCCCTTAAAACAGCAGGGGTTGTTCAGGGGCTGCCATCTTAACTGCCCTGCACTGCAGGTTCCACTGTGTCAGATCCAAAAATGTCTGTGTGCCTTTGCTGGTGAGGCTGACTGCAGCTCGATGTGCTGAGTGCGTAGGCCAGCTCTTTTTCCAGATGCAGATGTTTGAAGGATGCAGACCTCCTCCTTGACACGTGTTCTTGAAAGGTGGAAGCTGATTGAAGCATGCAATCTGTTTTCATGCAGATCAATCACTGCCTTAAAAACTTTGCTTTAACTGATGTCAAGTGTCCCCCCTGTACCTGTTATTTCTTTTTAATAGATGTAGTTTTCATTTACCCAGTCTAAATGCATTAAACTCCAGAAGAGATGTTGCCCACTTTTGAAATCCACTTTTTTAATCTATGGTGTGTGTAACGACAGTGCACACGTGCAGAGGGATGCAGCCAGGTTGTGTGAAGTGCCGTTCGTGGGCTCAGTGGTACCCATGTGACCCCTTCCTAGGGTGCTACAGACAGAGAGGCTGTTGGATCCCTTTAGGACTCATGATCCCAGGGGTGCTTGCAGATGTACCTGACTGTACTTCTGATTATTGTCACTCATCTCAGGACCGTGAGGCTTTGTTCACTCGGGACTCTGCATGAAGCAAACTCTCCATGCAGTCGCTATGGAAACCCAGAGCAAAAGGATAGGGTCAAGACACATTAACTCAAGCCACCGACTCCATAGTGGGGGGGTGTCTGCTGTCTAAGTGTTCCCTCTGTTATCTCGCAAGGTGTGTGTTTATCAGGTTCCAGGCAGGCCAGGCTGGGAGGAGCTCCAGCCTGGCCTAAGGGGACCTTTTTCTCTCTGTAACAGTAGATTATGCAACTCCTGCCCTATGTTGCACATGCAACCCCCAGCCTTTCTGAAGGGGGTGCATCCCAGCAAAAACACTGAGTTCACCGCGGTGAACATCGTGTCTTGTGCAGGCAGTCAGTCAGAACCCCAGTGTTCACTGCATCTTTGGTTAACACCACCCGCTCTCTACAATTGGTCAAAACATCTTGCGTAGTCGGTTGCTCAACCCGTTCTTCACAGTTTTGAACCAAAATGCGTGACCGCGAGAGAAAGTGGGCCAAGTTCGTTCATGGGTATCCGCAACTACACAACAGATTACCACGAGACTTTAAATGCGCACAAATAACTGACAATTTGTTTTAAGTTTGTGCGCTTAATTTTATTGCTGCCTGTGTAGGCCAGGCTTCTTGTAAAAGAGATGTTAAACCTCAATGTGGCTAACCTTTCAACTTGATCACCTGACCGCCTCCCCCAATACGCTGTCATCCATCTGATTGTTCTACCTCACTGTTGTTCACCATGTTGTGTACATGATCCTCTCTAGCTGGTGCCGGCCAGAGGTTGATGGGCTTCCCCCTTGAGTCTGGTTCCTCCCAAGGTTTCTTCCTCCTGAGGGAGTTTTTCCTTGCCACTGTCACCTTTGGCTTACTCTCTGGGGACCTTGGGCCCGGGACTATGTAAAGTGATTTATGACAGTGCTTCTTGTTAAAAGGACAATATAAATAAAATTGAGATGACTTGAATTGAACCTGTTTAAATAAAGGTTTAATAATAAGAAATCACCACTACACTTGGCCCAAAATTGTGCAACATCACTGTTTGCCCCCTTGTGATGGTAGGGTGAACTACACATCTTGGGTCTTCAAGTATTTTGCAGTTTGTGTGTGGCAGCATTTTGACTTTTTAACCTCAGCACTTAGGGTTCACCTGACCCCTTGGGTGTTGTGAGGACATGACTTCCTATAGCTTTCAAACCTGATGAAAGCGTCACGTTGTGTGTGTGTGTGTGTGTGGGGTTTTTTTTTTTTTTTTTTTTGTCCTGTTTCGCAATCATTTGTACATTAGGGTCTCACGCCTCGAGGGTTCTGGGTTCATGTACTGCCCTAAGTATGTGGAGTTTGCATCTTCTCCACTGGCCTGTGTGAGGAAACCCACATAACACAGGATGAGCAGTTATGTTGACTCTCTCAGAATAGCCCAGAGTGTGTAACTGAGTATTCGTGGGTGTGTCTTCTGATGGCCTCACATCCTGACCAGAGTGTCCCCTGCATCGTGCCCTGTGTTATGTGGGAGGCGCTCAAAGAGTCCTACAAGGCACGTGGTAAATTTAATGGAAGTGGCTGAGCCCCTCGTGTTGACCTGCGTTGTTTTGTCTGGCTGCTCTTTCAGGATAAAGAGGTGTAAGAACTACTATGAGGTTCTGGGGGTCAGTAAGGATGCCGGGGAGGAGGAGCTGAAGAAGGCCTACAGGAAGCTGGCGCTTAAGTTCCACCCGGACAAAAACCACTGCCCCGGTGCCACCGAAGCCTTCAAGAGTGAGCGGGCCGCTCTCCCCTCTGTCTAATCGCGCTCGTCTGCGTGTCTCTGCTCAGTCTAGCGCTCTGCTGTTCCTGGCATGACGTTCGCAGCAGCTAGATGTTAAACATGTTGGTGATGTCTGTCATCCATACGCTGACATCAAGGATCTAGCCAGACCGTTTACCAAAACGGCTCCGATCGTGGGGGCCGCAGTGGACTGTTTCAGCCATAGACAGAACAAGCTGCTGTACTCTGAGAGCCGCAACTTCGTGTAAGCGGGTTGCGTGCGTAGCGCTTTTAGCTGTTGGATGCTGAGACCAGACATGCATTCTATACTCCGCTTAATTGTTCCGAACCGCCAATGACCTTTGTCATCCAGAGATCGGCAACGCCTACGCGGTGCTGAGCAACCCGGCCAAGAGGAAGCAGTACGACCTGACGGGAGGGGAGGAGTCAGCCAGCTCGGGCCATGCCCATGGAAACTTCGACTTCCACCGGGGCTTTGAGGCGGACATCACCCCCGAGGACCTGTTCAACATGTTCTTCGGCGGTGGCTTTCCCTCCTGTATGTCCTGTCTGAGGAGACGCCAGCCAACACTCACACGCACACCACAGACAAACACGCTCCAAACATTCAGTACTCCGAGACGTTCCAAACGTATAATATTATGTCAAAATTCTGGTCATGTATTTTTAATGGCCTTGTTTTTCCTAGTGTGTGAGTCACTGTAATTGAGAAATTAATAAACCAGCGCTGGAGTGTGTCCACGGGGGGAATGATGGTTCTCATGCTCATTTTCTGTGTCAGGGCATGACCTGAGCATCTTCCTGCACTTGGGTATCTTATTATGGACCCTTGAGCATTTATTTTCTTAATATGTTAAGTGTCAAAAACAAGAACTATTAAGTATGACAGATCAGCTGTGATGGTAGCTGATGCAGTAAGAGACAGGTGTTCTTGCTACTTCAGTCGTAATGTTGTCTGTCTGTCCGTATGTTTCTCTCCAGCGGCCACGCACACGTTCACTAACGGCCCGACGCAGTACAGCCAGCATCCTGGGCACCACACCAGGCGGGAGCGGCAGGAGAGAGGAGACGTGCGTATCCGGCGTGGGCTGTGTTCACGATGCACCCCGTGTGCCGTTTCTGCGTGTGTTTGTCCGTGTGTGCGTCCAAATGTGAGAGCTGAAGCCCTGCTGCGCCTTCCAGGGTGGCTTCTCCATGTTCATCCAGCTGATGCCAATCGTGGTGCTGATTCTGGTCTCCATCCTAAGCCAGCTGATGGTGTCCAGTCCTCCATACAGCCTCTACTCCAGACCGTAGGTGACCCCACCCCTAAAAACCGCACTTGTAACACCTTTCAGACAAGATTGCCATCTGAGGTACTTCTGTTTCGGTTTCCCAGCCCAATTTCAGTCTGGAGTGGATGAAGCGGCCCTTTGCGCGTTCCTCCAGATTTGTGGCGTAGGACGCCGGCGTGTTGACGTATGCCCATCCCCATTCTCCTCCAGGTCCACGGGGCAGACTGTGAAACGGCAGACGGAGAACCTGGGCATTGATTACTTTGTCAGCAGGGATTTCCGCTCGGAGTACAAGGGCTCGGCACTGCAGAAGGTGGAGAAGAACGTGGAGGAGGAGTACATCTCCAACGTGCGGAACAACTGCTGGAAGGAGAAGCAGACAAGTAGGTTTCTGCTGTAGAAAGGAACGTCACCCCCATCTGGTTTCATTGATTAATTGTCTTTTGTTCCTGATACTTCCTGACCATCTAAATGTACATTGTGTACAATATGAAGCCAGTTGTCTGTTCATTTTTGTTTGCATCTGTTCTATAAATACTTGTTCCCCCCCCCCCCCAGAAACAGACCTACTGTATGCCGCCAAGGTCTACAGGGATGACAGGCTGCGTAGGAAGGCGGAGCTCATGAACATGGAGAACTGTAAAGAGTTGGAGAGACTGAACAGCTTGTTCCGTGGGGAATGAGCTCAGCCTACCAGGACTTGTATATACAAATATATATATTTAAAGGTTGTGTGTATGCATATATACACAGCCACATTTTTTTAAAGACGAGCCATGTACATAGAATCGAAGATAAATTATGGAAATAGGAAGGGGGGGAGTGGAATTAGCCTTACTATGGAAGTTGATATAAGATGCCCCACCCCTGGAAAACTGCCTTTCTGCACTTTGATGAACCAAGCGACACCCAGCTTTCAATTACTGAGTTCACGGTTACTGTTTTTCTCCTTTTACCTGGAAAATGATACTTCTGAGAGAGGCGTGGGGTTGCAGAGGTTCTTTGGCTGTGAAGGCAGTGTTTTGCACACGCTCTCTGCTACATCTACTTTACTTTGATGTCAGTTTATTTTTTGTCACGTTTGGAGAGCTGCTGTAGCGGTATGCTGCCCCCTGCTGGCCGAACTGGCTTGTGTCAGGTGGCGTGCCTGAGGATGAGAATGAACTGCTGTAGGAGCATCTTTAGTTCACCAATGAAGTTCTTTCTGCGAAGATTGACGTCAAATCGTTTTATTCAGCAAGTTTGTAAATATTTTCATTTTGAATGTTTGAACATACAGAGGACTTATTTAAATATTAAATTAGCAAAATCTATGTCAGTCTGGCGGATAAATTGAATAAAGTTTAAATTATTACTGAAGGTTGTTTGGTGTCGCTACATTTCGTTGACACGTTTGTTGAGATACACACTTGTTGCAACAAACAGTTGAGTTTTCCAATTTGCCTTAAGGTCGATTTTAGCAAGAGTGTCAATAAAATACAGCTGAGTCATGGGACAGTTAGTAGTGAAGTCTCGTTCTATAAAGAGATCAGCTTTATCACCTTGAGAACTGGGTAACATTCTGTAGAATTTCTGGGAACACTTTGATTGGCTGCGTCTTTTTTACACCCTGATGCTTAATTTAAATATGCATGCACACGTGAGGCCTGGATCCTGAAAGCTGCACCGCTGTACACTCAGGTGGGTTGCAGATGAGGTTTACAAGAGACATATGTCGTGCAATATATCGTGCAATATGTTTCATGCAGATGGACTGTGGTCTACCTACCTCATTTTACCTACCTCATCTTACACTACAATTCGTATTTTGGTATTTTGTGTACATATGCTACCTCCCATATTTTATTTTTCCTTATTTAATTTCGTTGTACTCGTTACAATGACAATAAACATATTCTGATTCTGACATCTGTTACTGCACGTGGGACTCTAGACGTACGCAGCATAGCGTAGCCCTGAATACGCATTACGTCACTTTAAGTAACTTTTAAACGCCGACAGCTTTGCGTCGCTTCAGATTGTGCGAGACGAGTCTGATCCAACGCACCAGCTGCCAGTAGTAAACAGTCCTCGTCTACGTATTCCTCGCGGCCTCGCGCCCTTTGGACGCGCACGATCGAAAAGACCACGTCAACTTAAGGGACTGGCGCGCGCGGTCACGTGCGCCGCACACCCCGGAAGTGGCGGTGCGCGAGACGGAGCAGCAGGACACGGGTCCGATAAGACAGGCCGGCGTGTGCTGATATCCCGATTGAGCGAATGCACGACTAATATCGCGCGGACCGCTGAATTCCAGACGCATCACGTGTTCGACGCTCGTTTCAGTCCGCAGGGACGCCAGCGGCGTGAACATGCACGACACGTTTATCTCCGTCGCCGCCGTGCTGCTCTCCTTCGGCTTCCTGAGTTGTCTGTGTTCCTGCAAACATTACCACGGCGAGCCCGAAACCCCGGACTGGCGAATGACGCTGAAAACCATTCGGAATGGGGTCCATAAGATAGACACGTACCTGAACGCCGCCCTTGACCTGTTCGGGGGGGAGGATGGTCTGTGTCATTATAAATGCAGTGACGGTACGTCCCTGACTCTCGGTCCCCGCATCCTCCACTGCTGCACTCCAGAAGTTCATCTTAACGGTTGTTTGCTTCCAGTCGGACCTCCAGTCACCCTAAACATCAGGGCATTTATCATGAATTAAAAATATCTGTATTGATTATGTGGTATTTTAGTCTGTCCAGTTTGCTAAGAAGAAAATATTTGTTTGTGCACTCTGTTTTTAAACTGAGTTTGTGTTGATATTTCTGTCTTCATCTTGTGAAGGTTATAAACCTGTGCCTCGCCGTGGGTACAAACCACCACCTCCTAACGGATGCGGATCTCCAGTGTTTGGTGTTCAGGTACATCATTAGTCAAGGTAGCAGCTGCTGTATGGTTCTGTGATTGTGGGTTTTTTTTTTTTGTTTTTTTTTTGACAACTGAAGGTGGCATGAAGGTTAAGGAACTTAAATTACTGCAGTGAAAAAGAATCCGTTTCAATAGATGTACACTTATGTTTGAGTGTGCAAGTCTGAAGAGAATGGTGCTTATTTTGGTAAGGGTCACCTCCAGAATAGGGTACAAGGTTGGGGTACACCTTGGACAGGGTGGCCATTCGTTGTAGGAAACATGCACAGAACCAATTCAGAGAGATTCTATTGAAGATGCAAACTCCACACGCTCAAAGCAGAGGTGCGATTTGAACCCCCAACCCTGGAGGTGTGAGACACTGATGCTAGCCACTCTGCCCACTGGAAGAGAGAGAATTTTCTTTTACATCTAGCAAGTATGCCCTGTTCTGCGGTCCTTGATTCTGGCATCACATGGCATTTATTTCCCTGCATCTCCGTTCCTAGTTTGACATCGGCATCCCATCCATGACTAAGTGCTGTAACCAGCACGACCGTTGCTATGACACTTGTGGCAGTGAGAAACACGATTGTGATGAGCAGTTCCAGTTTTGTCTGGAGACCATCTGCAGGAACGTACAGCGGACGCTGGGACTGTCTCAAAGCGTACAAGGTAGGCGGCCACGTTCTGCACCCTTGTGCCGTTCTGTTTTGGCTCACGGCACTGAGTACTGCTCTGATAAGCGAGGTTTCGAAAAGCACCGATGGATGAAATTACAGCACAGCATTGGTCACAGGCTAATTCAGTCCAGCTTTGCTTTCATTATTAATATTCAGTTAGAAATAAAAATGTTGCTAAGAAGTTCTCGTCCACAATAGAGTGCTTCAAAATAAATTCCAAAGTGGGGCTCCGCCGACGATTTCTGTTCCAACGTGGAACTCAACTAAATATTTCATTTGCAATAGAACTTTCATTATTATTTTGTATAGACTGGACAATATTCTACAGTACAGATTGACTCACATTTGAACTCCTGCTGTGTCCTCTGCAGCCTGCGAGTCAGCAGTCAGGCTGCTGTTTGATGGTGTCATGCACCTGGGATGTAAGCCCTACCTGGACAGCCAGCGCGCTTCTTGCATGTGTCAGTATGAAGACAAAGTGGAGCTGTAAGACTGTGGCCCCTGAGATGCCCGGCATCGCGATAGGTGCATACACACCTGCATCTCAGGAATTAGGATCTCCTAAGCTGATCCAGACAAGGTGTAATGAGTCTATCACTAATTGCAGGGTCCCCGTGACCCTCATGAATATTCGTGTTAATGTTTATGAGTAGGCTGAGCTTCATCCTGCGTCCAGAGCGGTTTTCCACCTAAATGTTTGTGTCGCTTCTCTTTCTTACCAGTGTTTTTAAATGTCTGTTGTGCTTCTGTTTAGCATTCCTTTTCTCTGAAAATCATATTTTGCCCTAATCCTACCCCACTTCATACATTAGGTCAAAGAAACTATCGCGTGGTCATAGATCATGCGTGTCATGCATAGGTACGTGAGATACTGTCTGCTAGTCACGTTCCCCGCCTCATTCACCCGCTGGCTGAATTCCTCCAAGCAAAGAGTATTTCGTTTGGCGTCCTTTCTCACATGAAGGTTGTAGTGGCCTTCAAAACACTATTCTGCTCCAAGTAAAACAAATCTGTTGTAATTTATTTTTTTAAAACTATTCACTTTGTACTGAAGTTTTTTTTTTTTTAATTTTGCCTTTAAAGTTTGAGAAAAATGTGATCGATCGACCATGATGAATGTACCCTTAATGATACTGTTGCAATCTAGCTGCTGTACCAGAAGAGTGAATGAGTGAATGAACCTCATGCCGCTGGACCCATAGCACCAAATGTGGTCGTTGCAATGCAAATAAAATAAACTGCTTAAGTACCGAAGACCTGTTCTCCACTCGTTTATGCGGGCCTGCTCAGGACTCACCATGGCCTTGTTTCTTTTTTTTTTTTACCTGTGGTTCGTCTTCCTCCTTTGTCATTTTTCAAAATGTACACTATTTCCCCTGTGAGTTATTCTGAATGATCACAGTTGTCTGTCACCTTCATTTGAATGGCGTGCCTGGATAAGTACAGCTAACGGCTGTCCTTACAGTGGTGACTAGTAACTCTGTACTTTTGGTAGGCACTTCGCATTTATATGGGTTAAAAAAAACAAACCACACACTGTTACCATAAGTGAGCCTGTTTAACGAGGTTTTTCCACTTGGTTCCACCATAGCCATCCACTTAATAGCCATGGAGAGTTCCGGAACACGGCTCTGTGAAGTTGTCTGCTGATCTGCTGCCTGTCTTCTACCTGCTCTTGCCTGACCTCAGAAAGTGTCTCTCACTATTTTGGCTTCTGGGATGTAGGAGTCCTCGTAGCCTGATGAGCTGTTAAAATCTGTCTCTTAAAATCCCGTTAAATTCCCCGTCCGCATTTTCTTCCACGTCAGAGTACCGGTGGGCCGAACTTCAGCCGAAAACCTGCACTTCAGTGACGGCTCAGCAACATCTGGACGTGCTGAGCAATCAGACGTCAAAGGCGGTAAACGGCGGTACACGAAACCATGAACCGTAGCTCTCATTCAAGGTCACCCTCTTCTGTGAAGTCACATGCCTATCTCTACTGGGCTGTTATTATACTAATTACGGTGGAGGGTTAATTAAAAGTGGTGTGTTCCTCCCACACTTAACCCCTTGAAGTCCATGTCCGTGCCGGTTACTGTTGGTTTATCACTGCATTTTTATTTTAACTTTGTACTCAACTTTCTAAGCATGTTACCGGCCTGCTTTCACTCTGCTGAGCTTTCTGTTATGTAAGTTCCTTGTGCCATGAGGCGGTTTGGCGACTCAGGTATCGTGGAGGAAGCAGCAAATGCAAATGAGATGCAGTGAACCATGCGAGACGGAGCCTTCTGCCTCGCAGCTGCGATGTCTCCACGAGGGTAAATCTATCTTAGCCAAAGTCCTCATTTATCTGCAGGGAGTTTGTAGGCTCCCTCTGAGTCACATGGGTTTCTTCCTGCAGTCTGAAGACCTGCGGTTACACTACAGTGTGTGTGTGTGTGTGCGCGCGCTGTGATGGACGGACATCCCATGCAGGATGTACCCCAGCCTTTACCCTGTGCTGTCTGGGATCCGTTCCAGGAAAGTCTGCCCAGGAGAAACGGAAGATGGATAAATGGATTGTTTTTGTGAGGTGTAATGTTGACATTTTATCCAGTTATCTAACTCATCTTTTCTCACATTTAGAGTGCTGGACTTTGACACAATGCCTTAGGAAGATTTAAAGATGGAGGAAATCTGATGAGAAAGGCAAGCAAAATGATCTGATTCTGATTGTTACAACCATCCCATGACCCTGACCAGCATAAATGTTGAGAAGGTGGGTGGATGGATGGATGGATGGATGGATATTACAATCTGGACAGGATACACAAAATTACAACGCACTTTACTTCAGCACATTCATAGTCACTTAGAAAATGTTAGGAAGCATAAATGCAGCAGAAAAGACCTAATTTATCATACAAGCATGTGCTGAGGATGGACAATGGTGCAGACAACCAGGCCCTCCTCAACGCATTGTTGGGTTTCTGATGCTCAAAGCCATTTCGGCATTGAATGCCGTTACCAAACCCAAAAGTTTGACAAACGTGTAGCCTTACAAACAGGATGTGGCTTCAGTTGCTGCATTATCTTTGCGGAACCTCTCCACGGAAGGGCACAAACTCTGGGGTGTTTAAAAGATGTCGAGGGAAACCAACCCCAGCACAGATCCTCCTCCCATGTTTCCATCAGCGGGGGACTTGGTTAAATGCTGCAATGTGGCCAGTCTGGCAAGAAGGATTTTGATATGATTGCACATTTTTCAACAGGCGTATTTGATTTTTTAAATAATGTTAGTTGCTTAAAATGTCACAAAAGCACAAGCTTGTTTTCCCACTTTATTATGCAAATCTCCAGAGCTGAATGAATGATTTTAAGCAGAGACTCATACATGCAAATGAAACAGTTAATAGTTAACTCCACATTTTTGCAATTTAAAATAAGTGTAACTTATTGGCTGTCTTATCTCCATCCTACTTCATGACCTACTTCATTTCAGAATCCAGCTGTCTACTCCAAACCCAACCCCCTCCCCCCCAAAAAAAATAAGAAAAACAAAATTAGTATTACTATTTAGCCAACAAAATATTTGTGCACAGCTAGTAGTCTCATTACGCGGACTGAGTTCAGTCTTAGGGGAGTGTGCGGTATTCTAATCAAGTGAGCAGGTTGGGATTGAAATTTCATTGGATATGGCTGACAGGGATACAGGATGCCTTCTTGTTTTCATGTGTCGTTTTAAGATGAAAGCCAGTGATGCAGAGATGGAGGCGGCCGTGACTCCGTGTACTGCTGGGCCTGCCGACACAAAAACCGCCATCCTCCTCACTTAGCCTCGTCACTCCTTGGCCCGGAGCTGCTCCAGGGGAAGTTGCAGCTTTATGGATCTCCTCAGTCGGTTCAGGTCCTCCTCCACCTGGTGGCAGAGAAACCGAAATGAAAGGGGGGGGGGGGATGATCGGCGGCCGCCCTCAGCACCTCGCGCACGACCAGGGACGGCCCTCGCACCCGTGCTAGTTCCTCCTTCAGCTGGTTATACTTCTGCACATCAAAGCACCGCCTCTTGGCCCCTTTGTAAAAATAGTGCAGGAATTGGCGGTCCTTGGCGTCCGGGTAAACGTAGTCCTGGGAGGAGGCAAGCGGCACTGCCGTCAAGCAGGAGCGTGGGATAACCGTGCGGTCTCAGCTTACATCATGGCTGAGACGTCAACATTATGAAATAGACTAAAGTAATTGTCAGTTAAATGCAGGTGGTATTTCCCGTAATTATCGTTAGTTCTGAAGCTACTATGTTTCCGCTCGGTGGGGGTATGATGTACCTGCTTAGTGAGGACGTAGTAAGAGAAGACTCCTATGCTGCTGGAGTAGGTCAGAAAGTACGTAACAGGCTCCATGATGTCCCAGGAATACACCCACCAGGTGAGCCAGGCCAGGGCCCCACCCTGGACTGACATGAGAGCCAAGCCTACCCACAAGACCCGCGTGGATCGGAATTCTGCCCCGCGGGCGATCTGGGCCTTCGCCTGCCAAACACAGAGAATGTAACAAGCAGAATTTCATGGGAGGCGGCCAGCATGCAGTCAGCCGCAGGCCTACCTGCTCCATGGGCATCAGGTCCAGTCGGAGGACGTTCAGCCTCTGAAGCAGCTCCCTCTCCTTACACAGGTGGTGAGCCGGCAGGTTCAAGGCCATGTGCAGCGTGTGGACGAGGGCCTTCGTGTCCCCCAGGTCCGTCAGATGCTCGGACGAGGCCTTCCCTGTACCGGGAGATGATACAGAGCCATGAGGGGACCAGCATGACCGTCACCTGACAGCAGGAGGGACTGCGGAGGCAGGATTTGGCACAAGGTGGGACTGGCTTGAAGAAAACTGAGATAGACAGAGGTGCTCCCTGAGAGCATTACCTCGCACAGGACACCGCACAGTGTAGGTGGCGTCATTGATCACCAGCTGAAAGTCCGTCGTAAGCAAGGCGTCCATGGACGTCATGCTGGACACCTGCTCTCCACCTGTGGTTAGGGGGAGAGGGGTGGAGAGGTTCGACAAAACTGTCAGGCAGGCGTGTAGGAAACCTCTGGGTCCACAGCAGTCAGCACGCCATCTTCTCTCCGCAGAAGACCGGAGCAAGACCGAGGAAACCCTGGTACCTGCCTGTGGTGAGCACGGCGACCCGGCTGACCCCGGGGTCCTCCTTCTGCACGTCGCCCAGGAAGTCCGCCACGCTCGTCAGCATGGGATGCAGGAAGAAGAGGCAGGACTCCTGCCTGGAGGGCAGGGGCACCGTCAGCGCTGGCCGGCCGTGCTTGTGCTCAACGGAGAGTTCTGGGATACCGAAGAAAGCACGAGGCCCATTAAAAGTGCAGCTCTCAATCCTACAAGAGGTTCTGATGAAGTCACACTTCTGGTGTGAAGTCTGGAAATACAGCAAAGGAAGTGTGTGGCGTACAGACACTCAGTCCACTGAAGACATGTACTGCCCGCAGTACTGGTACCTACCAATAGAGGGTGGTAAAGTGCTGCAGAAGACAAGGCTGTGGGGTCTGCATGCGGGTGTCTTAGAGAGGATCTGAAATGCAAGGGTGGAAAACATTTAACTGCTTTTTGGTACACCTGTCACTTCAAACACTTGCAACTGATGCTTATCAGAAGGTGTGTTTTTCTATTGAATGTTAAATATACTGAGTAAACAGGCCATCGACCAGTGCCCAACGAGGTGCGGTTCTGGATCCTGGCCTAGAGCCCTGTGCTGTGTTGGCACCAGCCAGTCATGTCTGAGAGCGAGAAACCTTCTGCAGACTGGGGGAAAAGTCTGGAAGACTGGCCTGAGAGTCTCCCCCAATTGAAACATGTTCTTTCAACGTATTTCCTGAATTAGCTCTCATTTGGGTCGACTTGCTTTAAATGTATGAGAAGCAAGACTGCAAGACTTTTAGAAAACTCCCACAGTCACTCAATCCGTTTTGACTGGGCAAATTGCTAAGGAATGATTTTCAATTGACATTTAACCAGCCTGACTCTGGATGCACTCACTGGAGATCTGGGATCCCATATAGCAGGAATTAATAGGAACTGCTGTCTCATTGGACCGTGGGCTGAAATGTTAATGGTGTGTCTAATACTGTCATCTCTCAGTCTGTGATTCCTTAAGAAGTGTTGAGAAGGTCTGGAGTGAGGCTTTTGTTAAGGGATGAATCATTTCACGATTACAAATAAATCGATTTTTCTTTGTCCTCACCTTTCAGTAAGCTCATACGTTTATTTTTATGTGCCTGAGGGAAATTTGACTTCTTGTGCTTTGAACCTTATCGACGTCCTAGGCTCGCAGACTTGAAAACCCCACAACTCTTAAGAGCCTCTTAAAATTCCTCGGCTTGTAAAGCCAGTTGTCAAGCAGCCAGTCCAAGCAGACAGGCTTTGTATCAGTTCCATTATGACAATAATGAAGAGCTCAATGCTCAGGAAATTGACTGAGCCCACTTCTGGGAATTAAGATGGCAACCAGGACCAAGGAGTTGAGTGCCCTTTTATTCCAAGGTCACATACTGTGATGTTCAGGAAATCCATAGATGCCGAATATTGGCCGGTTTCTGGAGATGTGGTAAAGCCCGCGGTACCCAGACTGGCTGTCGTATCGTAAGAGAATGAGCCGAACGGACAAGACTCGTGTCCTGCTGGGATGTTGTGTGTGACACAGTTTCATACCAAAGTCATGACGCTCTCACAAGATGTGCCCTAGTCATTTTCAGAAAGTCCCCACACACAGTGAAACCAACTCTCAAAGGAAGGCACCGTGACTAAAACGGAGCAAAAAATAATCTTTCAAATTATGGAAATGAAGTGACAGGATACACTTCCTGAAACTGCTAAACGAAGAGAACAGAATATTAAAATAAACGAGAGTGCTTCTTCTAGAGGTCTCCTGCTGCTGTGTCGTCTGCTCTGGCAGACTCAGAGATTTCGGCCGGACCAGGAAAGATTACAGGCGGAATCCGCTGAAGTGGACAACAACTGGATTGGCTCCTCCATCTCCTATTAACAAATGTCCCATCCATGGGGTTTTCTCACTATCTCAGCTTTTCTCCAAAATGTTTCTTCAGCTCAGAGTAATGACAGATACCGTGCAAAATGCAAGGAGCGGACATTTGCCTCCCTGTAGTATCTGCAATGCTTCACGAGCCAGTTATCCCCGTAATAAAACTTAATTCGACACCCGAGTGTAAGCATGCTCCAAAATTACATCTGTGGGAGCACAGGGTGTAACAACAGCAGTATTCTGTTTCGCGTGAGGATGTGTCAGGAGAGTAGTCACGTGACCACACTGTTCACTTGTGCTCAAACAGGAAGTGCCTTTTCTAGGCATGGAGATACTATTAGCATGTGACTGACTGTATTTCCTGCTCCGCACACCCCTGTTTGCTCACAGAGGCAGTGAGGCCATACACCACCCAGAACGGGTCAACTAACTTGACGAAGAGACGCTGAAGGACCAGTCCTTCCACGGGGGAGACGGCGCCACACTACCGTTGTTCACCATGGACGCCAGTAAGGCGGCAATGACCGTCAAATTGCCGGCATGGGGTCAAATATCGAGCAATGCTGGGAAATCGCGGTGTGGCTGCTCCCCTCGAGCGATCGTTATGAGTGCGGGGCTCACAAGGTGACGGTAATGCCACGCTCCAGGGACAGTGTGAGTGACACCGAGGCTGAATGCGGCAGGGAGGTAATCACTACAGTCACGGTGACAGAGGGGCTCGTTTTCCCACGGCTCCACCTTTATGAGCTCCATCGCAGTGAAATACAACCCACTAAACTCTCCGGGCAAAGAAGAACCCAGGAACCCGAGGCAGTGGGAGGCTCCGGCTTACAAATCCCTGATCAACAAGGGAGTAGAAATGAGACCATAATCTGTAGAAGGTGGGAGGGTAACTCTAAACCACATGGGTACAAACTCATCATCCCATCCTCTCATTCACCATCATACTTAAGAGCTCGTTTAAATGTACCTGGAACACAGAGCCAAGCGTGATCTTGCTGCCAAAGATCTCAGCGTAGGGTCTTGCTGAAGTTAGTGAGAATATGTAGTCTTTCACCCATCTAAGACGACACGCAGATGCCTGGCATCCACCTACCATCACTCCATTCACGGAGGCGGATTAGTCAGATCTGAGCGAGGCGGGAGGCTGTCTTATCTGGAGTTCTGCTTTCTGTGTGCCAAACGCTGAAATGCAGAAGCCCGTGTGCCACACCCACGTGTTGTTCAATGCCAGCTGTTTTGTTCTCTGCTGCTCCTGGAATAATTTACTCGGAAACGAATTGAATTTCTCAGACAATAAGTAACTCACTGCGGTTATTTTTTCGCTGTACAGCAGCTTGGCCTCCGCACTCCGAGAACTCCAGTGTTGGAGAAAAATCCACTGAGTATCATCTGACTCCATTGCATCAGGGACCCCACGAGTGTGTCGAAGTATAAAATAATCGATCGGTAACCAGTCCATTGTTATGAGTGCTCTGGAAATGGGACAAGTGGACTGTTTTAATTTCATCACGGGAACGTGATGAGCAAAGCTCCTCATTTTAATTGCCAGCAAGAGTTACAGAGACTAACTGCAAGTACAAGACCCCACATATAGTCAACAATGCATTATATAAAGCTGTGTGACTTCTTAACCCCCTTGGCATTCATCTGGGGTGGGTTTTCTTCCTAGCAAAGAGCTTGAGATTGATTAATGCAGCTTAACTGCTTCATTTTTTGTCATTTTTTTGGACAGGAATCAGGTTCAAGACAGAACGTGATTACGCCACCAAAATAAAGACATGCATAAAGTATCGTACAGTGGTACAGGTGAGATGGAAACCTGCCTCGTGAGAATGATGTATAATTCAGTGGAACAACCCAGGGATGAGTCAAAAACAGCTGGCTTAGCGTCCTCTGAGCTGGGTGAGGTCAGGAACAAGGAGACTGGAGGAACTGAATGAGCTAATGGCAGGAAAGCCAATGGAGCATCTGAATCAGGGAGATGACTGAATGTGAAGGCCCGCCTCTGGATTTGTGATGACACTTAAATGTGCTGCATGTCCCAGCTGGAACACGACTTTTAAGCACCTTGGGGATGGCTTCCTGCCCCACCTAGTTACAACCTGCATGTTATCTCGGGTTCGAAGTCATTGCCTGTTCAGAGCGAGAGCGCGGTTCCCGGCATGTAGAAACCGCCGCGCGGTACGCTGGTCCGAATGACGGCACCTAATCATCCATGACTGTAGTTACACCTCCTCCGGCTGATGAGGCAACTTGGATGAATGAAATATCTAACTCAGCCCGTACTCAGCTCAGCTCAGTGGGCTCCTTTCGGTTTAAAATGTCAGCACAGAGCCTTTCCAGTCGCGGTGAGGATGAGTTTTCCCCCAGTTCTGTTATCGAAACAGGTCTAAAACCAAGAACGGGAGGTCAAGCCCCCAAGGGGCTTGAACAAACCTTCTACAGGTAATCTTAAAGAAATCTACAATGAATGAATATAAAACATTCTTCACAGCCACGTCAAAGTAAGGCAGTACCAGTCTTTTACGGGTGAGTATGTTAATAATATCACTGATAAATCTTCAAGATTAACTTTTAAACTGTATGTGGTTATTGATATAACCTAACATGTTGAAAGAATTTCTTTCAAAATGGCAACACTACTTGGTAATACAACGTTCATCATGTCCTCTTGGCTTCCACAGCACCAATCTGAATACACCCCCCGCTGTCAGGAAAGACCTGGGAACATCATCATGCAGTGGAGCCACCCTGCCCATGTCCTCTTCAAACCAGAACCCTCCCATAAAGCCTAGAAAATCATCACCACCGGCACCTCACTCTTCACATACACCGTGGCACAAGAATCTCACTGTCCTCCCTGAATACACAACAGCAATCAGCTAAACTTGAAACCTGAAGGACTTTTCAGACAAGTTTAAGCCTGAATTCCTGACGCAGCGTTTTTTGTTTTTTTTTTTTGTTTTGTTTCTTCCTCTCAAACAAGTCGCACATGACTTATTAGTGATGGATGAATTTGAGGAAGTGACTCCTGACTCCGGAGAGCAAGGTTTCAGAGGCAGGCGCATCTGAAGCGTTGATTTATGCTGCCATCAAAGTAAATGACGGCACGCTGCCAGGTGCGTGAAAGAAGGTGACTTCTAACATCCATAAAGTGCTGGGGTGCAGTGAAGACGCTTGAGAAGCGGAGTGCGGTCATGTTCCTACACGTTCGGGGTGACCGATCACCATCAGCCCGGGAGCACGCCGCGTCCCTACGGCTCCGGTGCCACCTTTCAGATCCACCCGACCCCCCGTGATATGAACCGAGTCGAACTCGACAAAGCCGGCTCTCTTTTTCACTCGACCCGCGCTCTTCGGGAGAGCCCGACCTTGCGGATGCATGTGTCAGAGTAAAGGAAACTCGGTAACTTTGGCTTCCGCTTCATCTCCACATAAAGCGTCGACATTTTTTTAAAACAAAACGCTGCAACATGCAGCCTACCGAATGCAGGATTCACGCCGTGTTTATCGGAGAGTCCGGTATTCGCAACTTACCTTTGAGAACATTTTAACGGGAGTTTGCGGCGCATTGCAATGGCGCAGAGCAGCCCGGAGTGGGCGCTGCAGCGCGCCGACACGCACCAGGCTCGCCATCGGCCCCCGCCGGCCCTACACCGCGGCCAGTATCGGCGTCGTCGGGCGTCTCCGCCGGGAGACAGTGACAAAGAAGCTCCGGCTCCCCAGCCGAAGCACACGGCGCTGCGTACGGGAGATGATGGGAGGGGAGGAGCGCCGGGCGCCCGGGGTGGAAGTGACACGTACAGGGCACGTCTTGGTGTGACTCGATACAAAGTGTAACTTTATAGTTCCGTGTGTCTGAAACTAGGCGGTGATTCATGTGTTTTACATAGAGCACGCAGATTGTGAGCTCTGTTTTGTTTTTACTTTTATTCTCTTTGTTTTGTTTTTTTTTGTTGTTTATTTGCACTCTCTGCAAAGCACTTTGAGCTGCATTCAGATGTATGGCAGGTGCTATATAAATAAAGCTATTATTATTATTATTATTATTATTATTATTATATTAATAATGATAATTTGCATATTTTAACAAAATATGCAATAATGATGCTTCATATACTGTGTGTGGTAATATCTTGGCATTCACCTTAAATGTGTTCCAAGTGTGGGGTGCCCTTTGTCCTGCGTCTAGTCCAATATCTGGAATTTCAGGGTAATCTCTGGTGTGTGATTGTAGTTATAGATCACGCTATTTGTATCTTTTGAAACTGGGTGCGGTATCGGCATGCATGGCAAAAGCGAGTTACCTTCCCCCGCATTGCTGGTATGTGACAGCCTAATGATTACCACAGCTGCTCTTTGCTCAGTGTTTGTGGAGGATTTCTAAAAGCAGACACACAGTAATCAGCATGTTACTCTTGCAAATGCAGGGCTGATCCATCAAAAATGGTGTCAGCCACAGTCGGTCAAAGGCAGATGGTGTTTCCAGCCCTGTGGGTCCTCGTTGGGGGTCACATTCCAAGCACGTCTTGCCATTCCACCTACAGTGTCTTGCACATTGTTCAGTGAAATTACCTCATCAGTCCGTGCCCGTGTCCGAAAAAGCCATGGGCATATTTTTTTATGTGGAATATTCAAAGCCTTGCAGTACCTGCACCATAGTATGCTTACAGAAAGATTTTCAGATCCTGCACACTAGAAACGAAGCTATGAACAGACATTCATATTATCAGCAAAATATGTGTAATATCATTATTCACTATCTACCCTGAGGAGAGACAGGAAGGTTGGAGACCCTTGTGCAGTGAGGTTGCTTATCAGCATGCATCCCTGACTGATCTGCGTTGTGTTGATGGTGGTGGGAAGGGAGGTGGGTGTGTTGATTCAGCAGGTGATAATACTTGTTGTCGTGTGTGTCATTAGGTGTTCAGCCTGCAATCTTATTTCCTCACACCTCCAAGTTTGCCGGTTCTTAGGCCCTTGTCCTGGCAGACCACAGGTAAAGGAGGTCATCCAGCTCTAACCAAATGAGAAACCATGGCTGGTACAAGTACTGTTGGGAAGGAACTGATGAAAGACTGCTTGGAAAAAGATTATGGGTGGTTGCCAACTGACTGATTTATCCCTGAAGGAACCAATGAGGGTGCTTAACCAAGCAGAACACAACAATCCATCCCGTGACTTTCAAAGTCTGTTCTCCCATGACTACTGTCAAATACTACAATGCTCAAGTAACCTGAAACTCAAGCTGCGGCTTCCTCCACCTTTGAGTGGGATGAATGTGAACATGACTCGTACAACACGAGTCACAGGTACGTCATTTCCAATAGCACTGTAATGCTTAAAGAATAGGTTTTCCTGTTAGTGAAGATGTGCAGGCTGCACTCTAGTGGACATTAGCGGAATAGCATACAGTTACGCAAATATCCAAAATTGTTATGCTTGCTTGTTGTCTTCCAACTCTAAAACAATGGAATAACTGAAATATTGTCTTTCCCCGTGGCGCAAAATATGACTATTTTAATTACCCTGTGGAAATAGTGTTCCTTATGCGTTTGCAGGGTTAATATAAACTGGAACTTTCCAAAGGCATATGTGACATTTCAGATATGCATGAGAATTTCACTGCTGTTTAATCAGCAAAACCAACAACCACAAACAGATCAAATGACCTCCGACGTACAAAAACAGCCTCTCGGACAGACATTCTGACATTTCGTATCAGTAGACGTCTGTTTCTGTCATTATGGAAGTCAGAGAATCCTGATTTTAAAGAATAGACGCCTGTTTTCACCAGAATGGAGTTAAGTTTTGCATTGAGATGCGTTACCCTCGTCGTCTGAAGTTGGCCGTGCTTGTCTGCTAAGTCTTTGAAAGCATGTATATTTAAAGCGCACATTAAAAATACATCTAGTGAAATTGGCAATCACTATGACCCATTTAAATGCATAAATGAGACTGCAGCCGGTACCCAGAGCATCACTGAGACCCGCTTCACACATGGAGGCTCATATCCATCCTCTGAAAGGCAGACACATTCACATACGATTCAGCTGGCCAATTTATTCACTTAGTTACCTACAAATTCACGAATGCTTCCGAAAATATGATAATTAAATCTGATTTTTTTTTTTTTTTTTTTTACTGTAGGGTGGGACATCAAAGGCTCGCAGTAGCTATGGGAAGTTTTTAATTAGCCGGGGAAAGAGCGCATGTCAAGCCAGGCCGTCTTCAGGGTTAAAAAGTGAGACAAGGACGGCTGATGTTTGAAGTTTCGGCCTAAGAGAGAAACTGTGACGGCTTGATCGGCGTCCATCTTCGCCGAAGGATCATCCCCCGCTGTTAGTGTTAACAATCCAGTCTCCTAATTGACCGACTCCCACTCCCGGGGGCTCTTTGGTATTATTTATTGATAATTAATTGTTAAATAATTCACTCCATGGGAAACTCCACCATTTCGACGGACGTGCAATTAAATGAGCATAGTTTCTTTTTGGAAAAATGGTACGACTGTGGACGGGCAGCTGTAATAAATAAAGCTTTCGTTTATAAGGGCTGGTAATTAACCATTCCTTACATGCAGTGAAATGTGCGGCGAGGCCTAAATGAGCAATCTGGATTCAAACACAATGCTGATTTTAAACGAAACGCATGATTTCGAAGGTTAAGAGTACGTTGGGCGATTTATTTATATGTCGACTACTTAGTTGGGTCTTCACACATCCTCATGTCCGCGGGACAGCGGCTTATTTTCTGAATGTCCAGTAGGGGTCAGTGTTAGACCAACAATCATCCTGGCCCTTAGGCCTGAACCGGTGCTCGTCATCTTGAAATTTGGAAACATTTCGTATTAGATGAGGAAATGCGATATACTGAGCCAGGATCCCCCAACAGACACCTTCAGTTTCTATTAAATAATCTGACTTTAGCAAATCTTTTTGTGTCACAAAATCGTTTTGTTTTTTTTTTGCTTTCATTTGGGATGTACAAATCGTGATGCATTTTAAGAATACAGGGGTGGCAGTGCATTGTGGGTGGCACTGTCACCTCAGACCTCCGTGGTTGGGGTTAAAATCTCACTCCTGCTCTGTGCATCCGGTGTATGCCTGTTCTCCCCATGTTGTGTTAGTTTCCTCTAGGTACTTTACAGCTGTGTACAATATTCTGCGTGACATATATTCTAGGGGCCCCTCCAGCTGTCGGCCCCTGAATCATCACCACCTTTGACCCCACTTAATACAGCACACAATTACCGGTATATAGTAGAAAACTGAAGGTCTTCTCTTTTTTGCCTCTGCCACAAACTGACTTCCCCTGAACATCATTGTATGGGTTTCCTTAATTCCCAGGTTGTACTGAATTGACTCACTTTAGGGACCACCTCATCAGAAGTCGTGAAACAAGGTCCTTATAGATTGCTGGACCCTTTCATGCTTTAGGCTTTCCGGAGTAAAACGGGCAGGCAGACTTTGAGATGATTTAGAATTTTGTATATATGTTTGTATGTTTTCATATCCATCACTGTAGCCTTCACTTAATCTAAGAGTACATCAAAGCAAGTCTGTTTTCTTTTTCTAACGTCTGTATTGGTCCTTATTACCAAACTGGGTATAAATGCCCTCTGGGAACTGGGGAAAAACCAACACAAAAAACAAACATGTTTGCTTTTATCTTCCAAATAACTATTTATGCTGATACAAATTATTATTATGTTTTTTATTTTGAATAAATTTCACATCTGTGTCAGAAAACAAATGCATACATTAACAGGTTTAGGGGAAAATTAGTGCATGCAGAAATTACTTAATTCACCTCTTTGTTATATTACTGGATACTTAGTGAAACACAATTGTGTGTAATAAACTTAGATTGGGTGTCCCTTATGTTAACACCTTATAATAATGTGAAATAGTTTGCCTGTTAGTGCTCACAATCTTCATTCCCACAGATTAACACCCAGTCTCCGGAAGTATCACATTACCATGTGCCTCTTATAAGGGGCATTTGAATTTCTTTTTGATATCCCACAGTTGCATATATGCAAGTAAATAAAGTGACTGACCCCACCCCCCACCCCCTCCACTGGCGTGGGGTGTAAACAGCACACCCGCTTGCTGAGATGAGATCCAAGCTCAGGGACCACATTTATATCCCAGCACTACAGGAGCGTTCTGAAGAACGAGATGGTGAATAATTGAACAAAGTGATCGGGGGCCGTCTGAGGTTCTCTTTCACTGGCCCTGTCTTTGAAAGTGCGAGAGGGGGGGATTGAGAGAACGGCAAACTCAGTCGGGGAGGGTCGGCCTCAGAGTGGAGCGTAAATGTGCTGTACGTGGCACTGGATTTACCCATGTGGCAATTTCAGCTGACGGGAGACGCAAACCAAGCCTCGTTCGGGTCAAGATGTCCTGGCTGGATTGCCGGCATGATTGGCAATGCTTTCCTGGGAGAATCCTTAACAGTGTGTGTGTGTATGTGTGTGTGTGTGTGGGGGGGGGGATCATTTTCCATTTGCATAACAAACAGGGGAGCAAAATCAGAGCCACCTCCCAGAGCTCACGGAGAATTCCCGCAAATTGCAACCGTGGCATACTGAAAGACAGACGGGGCATAAAGGCCCCAGCGGGCACGTAAGAAGATGCGGGGATCTTTGGACGTCACTATTGCCGATTGAAGTTTGGCACTGTTCGCCGTGGCTCTGCCCAGCGATACCCCTCTTCATTAGGGCTGTCAGTTATGCCGCTCGAACGTGGGAGTACTCAGAGGCACCCTCAGGCCTTAATCAATGGCAACTTCCACTGGAATGTGGCATCAAACATTCAGTGGGGAGAAATAATGAAGCTTGTGAAGGTTTTCAGACATTTCGTGGGCTTTCTTTACAGTAATCGTAAAAAGAAGAAAGAGTTGGTTTGTGCTCATGCTTTTTTAACATTCCTGTCACAAATTTTGTGTTATTCATTCAATCATTTTTTCATCGTTACTTTTTCTTTTTTTGGAAGAATCTTTAAAAGTTACATTTAGACACTTTAATGCAAAATCTAGCTTCATTCAAAGAGGTCAGTCAATGTGTGCAAATTTCACAAGGTTCAGTAATTCATTAAAAATAGACGAGCTGAGTAGATTCAGAACAATGGGACATCCCTGGAATCGCATCCTGCAACTTTAAGAATAAAACTGGAGGGAAAATAAAAACCAAACAAAACACAGAAAGGCTTTGAAGAAACGTTCCTCTGCCAAAGTTCCAAAGAAAAATACACATCGTACGCTAAGCCCCGTTTTGGGAGCCAGACCGGTCCTACAAATATTTTGAGAAAGCGAGGGGAGATGAAAAGAGGGGAAACAACAAGGCTTGGTGGTATTGTGGCGTCCCGGCGACCCTGCCCCGCTGCCTCTTTGTGTTGGGTCCAATGCTGTGCCCCCCACAGCCTAGGTTTAGACATGGGTGTAGAGACATGTCCACACCTTGTTCCCATCTCCACCTGCAGCCTTCCTCTCTGCTACACCCCCTAAGACTGAAACTCTCAGAATTGTGCTCTGTGATGTGTGTGCGTGTGTGTGCCGTTTTTCAGGATATTCTCGCTGTTGCGTAAGAAGTCCATGCAGCAGCTGACCATGTTATAGCCATGAAAGTCGCCTCCTCTGCTCTTCACTGCTGCTCTTCTCTTCCTCATCGTCACTGCGAAGAGTAAATGACGGCAGAATTCCTCGCACCTCGCAGAAAGCGAAGACGTACGTTTTTATCGTGATGGCCGGTGATGAGGCAGCCGTAGAGTTTTCTCACATAAGGTTTAAAGCTCACATTCCTGAATTGCAATGCGTAGTGGGGACTAAAACAACCCGTCCCCATAAACTGAGTGACAGTCGCATATGCACGACTGAGATACATCCTGATCTGGTCATAAGATGAAAGTCGTATAGTTACTGAGGTACACGTACAGTTTAGACCCGTATGCAATGATGCACTCTAGACACTTTTTCAGTTCATACTAAGCGGTAGTGGAAAAGCGAGCACTTGTAAGCAGGGATGCCATCATTGAAGCTCACACGAGTTTATGGGAAGTTCGTTGCAAATCTAAATTGTCGTAACTTGGAAGTTGGGGAAGTCAGGGAGTGTCTGTAGTTATTTAGCTCCTACATTTATCATTCTGGTACGTGTCTATTATAAAGCCGTCTCAAAAACCTCCTGAGAACTGCCTAATTGTTAGGCCACAGGTGATTTTCAGTAATTACGGAGTAATTCTATTGAGTACTCGTGTTGTCCACTAGATGGCACTGTGTCTAATGGTAGCCTGGGGTAACAGGGATCACAAAAGCACTATGATACTTCCAGCGGGTAGTCCCTGATTTTGAATATGTCTTTTACTTTCAGGAACAGATGTTGGTTAGCCGGTGATAAGAATTTCTTCAGTTCAAATTTCAGTCCAGATGCAGGTGTGGGATGGCAAAGAGTCTAAAACCCCAATCAGTGTCAAAAACGAATGAAATATTAATACACCAAAAATAATTAATTTATAATAAAGCCATAGCTGGCCTTTGTGAACACTGGAAATGTTTAATTTTCTTCCACACTAGCTGAATTACATGAATTCCTAATGGCCACTGTCAAATAGGATGACCCAGTTAGCTTGGCACTGAATGTCTCTGTCGGTTATCATTTGAATTCTTACAAATGCAAAGTGTCTCTCTCAGATCCTGTTTACTCTCTAATGTTATAATTATCATCCTTCAAAAGTGTATATATAGAGACCTGGCTAGTTTCTGGGTGTAAAGTTTTTGAGGTTCCATCAATTTATTCTACATTGTCCTATCATATCCTAAGATATTGTGGTTAGTTCAGATTGTTGGTTTTGTCTTCGGACTCTCAAATGCCCCCTTACCAAAGACAGAGCAGATGCACTCGTTTTTACCCAGGATCTGTCTGCTCGATTTGCCAAAGCATGCTGTAGCACGTTTATCTTGCAAATTCCTCTCCATTCCCTGGTCCTGTCACGTTCTAACGAGACTGCAGAGACTACATAAGCTTCACACTGACCCTTGAGTAAATAAAATAAATCAGTGAGCAATTTATTTGATTTGACTTTTGTTCCTAATAGACTACAAGAACTGCGGTGTTCTGATGGTAAGGAAAATGAGAAATGCGTCATCTCTTTGTAAACGAGGTCATTTAAGTTGAATTCATAAATGGGTAAAGCACTGCTTCTGGGTTACCATAGTAAGGCTGGGTGGTCTTTAAGCCCCCAAAAACTGTACATCAGGCAAGGCAGCGCATAATATGAGCCATATAAATTGTCTGCACAATATGGGAGATTATTTAGTGTGAAAATTCCCAGGTCTTCAGCTTTCATCCATTCGTCCACAAAACGGACAGTGGAAAGTGATGGAGGAACAGAGGAGGAGAGTCTCACGGCCGCCTGGACACTGCTCGCCTTGCGTCAGAGAGGCGGCGTGTCTGGGATGGGCTTGAGGTCAAAACTCAGAGGCTCTATCCTGGAAGGTAATCCTCAGTGATCTCCCCTAATCTGTCACAGATACGCTGTTGAATTGGGAGAGCTGCTAGACGAGCGAGTTGGGGGTTTGGGTTGGGGGGAGAGAAGTGGATTAGAGCAAAACGTCTGCATTAACTCTGCTTCCTTATCTCTTAAATACTCTGAAAACAGCTTTAGGTTTTTCACGCGGGGAAGTGGAGCAGCAGTTGGCGCGGCCAGGCTGGGGGGACTGCGGAAAGGAGTGGCGAATTTCTGCTAACGTGGGAACAGCATAAGGTTGGAGCGCAGTTCTGGATGGGCAGCACCATGTTACAGAATAAGCCGGACCATTTCACTGGCATTTCAGCCTGTGTGTCTTCCTCTGTGGGATCCACCATTTCCAGGGTTCAAGTCTTTCCTGGAAAATGTCCAGTCGTCCTTGTGTTCAGAACTTCCCAGCAACAGAGAGTCTTCTCGTGTTGTATGAACTTGTACGGACTGGTGCCAGCCAGAAGACGATGGGCTTCCCCTTTGAGTCTGGATCCTCTGAAGCTTTCATCCTCACTCTGATGGAGTTTTTCACTGCCTCTGTCGCCCTTGGCATACTCTTTGGTGATCTTGGATCTGGGGTGCTCTAAAGCACTTTATGGCAATGCTCCTTGTTAAATAAAATCAAATTGAATCAAATTCAAGGGGTGGACTGTTCTGTCAGATGGCTGTGATTTTTTGAATGTGTGTCCTTGCCTGTGTGTCCTTGCCACAATTTAAAGCCATGACCCCTTGGTGACCAGCTCTTTGCTCCTTTGGGATGAGTGACCACGCTAATGGTCAGCTTACTGCACTTGGGTCACACTGAAAAACTTCCTGAGCTTACCAGAGACCCCAGTGTCTCTGAAGAGGTGATTCACTGGTAGACAAACTCCTCCCACATGCCCCTCCTCCCTCCATGGCCAAGACGAATGGAGTCCTTAGGGAATCAGGAAAAGCTTGAGAGGTAGCCAGCCCCAGGGGCCTTTGACTGCCTTGATGTTTGTTTGCAGGACTAAGAGGATGAAAGGAGGTCTCTCGTTTTCTGAGCTGAATATCCATGATGGATGTCCCACCCTTATACCGCGTGCCCTGTCAGTCTGACGAGATGCTCACTCACCTTTTCACGTGTACTTCACTTGACTTTGTCCGTATTTTACTCAGCTGATGGATGACTGTACCTGGCCCTAAGCCCATTTGCTGCTCCCAGACTACCCCTACTTCCCTACAAGTTTGTCATCGGTGGAGAGCCATGCTATTGGCTGACTGGCTGAGGCTGCTCATATCAAATGGCTTTTTCGTTCTCTTACGTGCAGGTCCTTCCATCACGGGATCAGTAACGAGAGACCCGTATTGTTCTTTACCATCTAACTGCATCTCCGTCTTAAGAGTACATCGAGTCTGATCGCTTTCTTCTTTTGTGCTGACGGGGATTATCAGGTGATTTATATGTATTTACCTCGCATGCCCAGAGTCGGTGCCCTTTCCCTCCTCAACATTCCCAAACATTTTCTACGCAAGCTTTTCTTTGGCTGAAGTCCCTGAATTTGTACACTAAGCCCCCTGAACCACAATTTGACAAACCTGAATGATCCCTGCAATTAAGGATATACTCAGATAATTTGCCACTTATGACTTTAATGAGAGACACTCCCTTAACATTATTACTGCCGTCCGAAGGAATACTTTGACAACTTTTCTGTACGTGTTCCACGCGCTCAAACCTTGGTGGTTATGCAATGAATTCCTTAAGTCCATTTAGGTACCTGGATTAATTCCGACACAAAAACTCTTTGACAATGCAATCAGCAAATACTGCCTGGGCCTTTCTTTATGGATGACAGCCATGACAATATAAACTGATTTGCATCATTTTCAGTCATTGACACAACCTCCTTTCCACAGGAGCCTGTATTAATCACTTCAGGCATTTTTTTCCTGAATCTGCTTGTGAACTTGATCACTCTTTTATTTATTTATTTTATTTTTTTTGTGCTGTGGAGGTGACTGATTTATAAGCAATTAGATTAAGTGCCTAGCTAAAAATGAATCCTCGTACACGCAAGCCTTCGTCATCATTCTTGGGGGGGGGGGGGGTTGTCTAGCCCGTTGAGCTAACAGGAGCATTCTCATAATGGAAAATACCTTTAACTGAAGTCATCTGGGACATGTCCTGTGGTTTGCATGATTGAAGACAGAGGAAAACACTGTGTGTTGTACACTCTTTTTACGCAGTGGTGTGTAAAAAGGAATGAAGCAAAATGCTTGTAATTATCTCCCAGCCATTCAGGGGGTCTCTCAAAGTCTGAAGGGGGAGGTTTGACATAGTAGTGATCCAGATTCCATTAACACATAACGAGGAGTAAGACCGATGGTCGTATCCATTGACGGCAAGCCAAAGAGGACCTAACCCTGGTTCTCTCTCTTTCTGGAGGGTGGTGTGGTCACACGCTCTGTTAGGTGTGGTTTTACGATGTCCCGTGGGGGTTGGTGATTCACAACCAAAGAAAAATAATACTGGTGTTGGGTTGCAAAGAACTACAAGTTCTCATAGCGCTATGGACAGTGGAGAGTGATACCTCCTCAGACAGCCAAGAGAGGTGACACGCAGGCAGGAAGCTCGATGGAGGTCTCTTTTCCAAAAACTTTGCTTTAGAAGGAAATCCCTGAAAACATGTAGCTGTAGGTCACAAAGGGCCTGCTCAGATTAGGTTCAGTATGGTCTTGTTAAGACCAGCCTCATGGTCGAGGTCCAAATGACCTCCCCCCAAACCAGTCTGGCCCCAATGAGTCCACAGCTTGACTCAAGCGTTTTCGTCAGGACATTTCTGTCCTTGCTGAATTTGGGATTTCGTACCCTGTCACCAAGCACACGTCTCCACATCTGAGGTTTCACCCTCCGCCTCATTCTCCTACATCTCAGCTCTCCACCGTTTCAGTGTTTGTTCCTCAGTGATTCTTGTTTGTCTTTTAACAGTTGCCAAATCTCACAGCCTCCTGTGCAGCTCCTGTAACATCCATCCTTACACCCACCACCACCTTTGTAACATCCATCCATCCTTATGCCCACCCACCCGTATAACATCCATCCATCCATCCATCCATCCATCCTCACACCCACCCTGCTCAGGTTTCCTCTTTTACTACTCGTTGTGTTTCCCAGCATCATTTTCTACACCTGCCTTTATTAGCTTGGCTAACCCTGCTTCAGGTTAATTTCTGATTTTCTCTACACTTGCTCTTGATTTTGTTAGCGTTACATTTACTTTCATGAGGAAATGTGTGTTTTTGAGTTTTTTTTTTTTTTTTTCCCTCTCCAACCCTTAAGATTGCTGAGTTGGCCCCAAATTACTTAGCATATCCAGCCACGCACCATGATGTAAGTTGTGATCAACTTTCTGACTGAGGCCAAGCTGACCTTCTCATGACATCCCATATGTGAGCCAAACCATAGTATGAGTTGACTTATCTGGTCAAATTGGCCAGTAAGGAAGCTTTGAAGACATGGCTGAATGGCACCGCGATCGGACAGGCGGCTGTTAAATGGAAACACTCAGCTGCTGCTGGTCTTAATTTGGTCAGTTGGACCCTGTAGTAAACAGCAATGACGCACGTTTCTCCTAACTTTCTGAACCGTGATCCTGGCTCGGACCCAGCGAGCAGGACTTCTGGAAAATGGCACGCACGTTGGTATTGCTTCTCAGTGGCCCCCCACCCCCTCCCCGGATGTCTCGTGCAGTCCGGATATTCCCAGTAGGAGGAGAAATCTGGGAATTCTCAGCTCGATGAAACATCACTCAGCTCCTGGGATCGGTGCTGCTTTTCAACTCAGACTGGAAAATAAATACAATTATGTGAGAAACGTCCGATGAACTAACAGTTTATCTTCCGCTGTGCTGAGGGGGAAAAAAAAACTTCTGGAGACCTTTCAACGTGTACTTTGGAGCTCTGTGCAGGAGTAACGCCCTCTAAAAGGAGTCGTTTTTAGTGGCAAATTACTAATACATATTGCCCTATTTTAAATGCTGAGTGATTCATCTTGAACTCCTTTTTTAAAAAGTGTTGCTAACATTTTTGGTTGTTAATGTCGGATATGACATATGTAGCATCTGCTTGGCTCTTGTGGTTTCTCTGTGTTACCATTTGGCCGTTCTCGCAAATAGAGACCATTGGGTGGATGGGTATCTTGCCACAGGTAATGCCGGGTTTGGCATTCAGTATCTTTGGCAGTCAGTGTTGTTATTCTCTCAATTCACAGACTTATTTCTCTTGGCATAAGAGAATTGAGGCCTTGGTATCTAAAGGGGGGCATTGAAGGTGTCATCTTGTTCTAGAACTTTCCGATTTTTCAGTAATGTGTTGTTCGCATGTACCGATTTGCTCCAGTGCTACTAGCTCGTAACTCAGGATCTCTCTGGAAAGAAATGCATGTTGTTTACTTAGCTGGACCATCGTATCTCAGGTGATGCATATGACCGCTATGTCTTTCGTGGGTGTGCGTTTTGTACTCCCGCTGCGAGCCCTTGTGCACGTCACCGACTGGCTTATTTCCCAGAATGCATCACACCCATTGATCGGGACGCCACGATCTATCTGCTGTTAGATTTCAGCCCGCACATATCAGGTTGCATGCTCTTCGGGCCGCCCTTCTGAGGCTTACTCTTGCGAGCGCTTTGATGTGGCGGCTTTAATTTGAAACGGCTCGTCTATCGGAGTCTCCATCGCAGATCCTCCGGTTTGTGGCAGGCCGTCTCCGCTCACGCGGGGGTGTCAAGGGAGTCGGGAGACAATTGTAAGGATACGACAACCCGGGGCATTGGACAAATTAATTTTCAATGCAGTTCAGTTGCGGGGGAAAGTAGAAGCAAGTTTAAAGTGGAACTCTGATCTCCGTGCTGTTATTCTCCTATGTGGCTTTAAAAATTGTGCTAAGAATGGTAATATTTGGAATTTTAAAAACTGATAAAGAACATTGATATGCCAAGTGACGATAAACACAACAGCCTGACAAGGTGTTTTCCCTGTGATTGTAACCAATGGATGTGATATTTGAGGCCCCCGCTCCGACCCCACCCCCCCCCCCCCTCCCCCCCCTCCCCCACCCCCAAAACAACACACACAACCACCCACCACA